>JAUMHP010000073.1:2635059-2660795 GCA_032361065.1 Enteromius trimaculatus | reverse complement strand
TCCATCAAGATGTTTTGCTTTTGCCTAATACGCACACACCAAGCACTGTTTACATGTAAAAACAGTTTAAAACCATTGGCCTGGATTTGGATGTGAAAGACAACTTGACTTTTTCAGTGGAGGAACTACTGTTATTATGAGTTAACAGTTCAAAGTTAAAATGCCTTAAAGTTGCATTTGTCTGTTACAAACACACTGCTTTTCACTTCACAAGACGTTAATTGATGGACTGGACTGGTGTGGATTAATCATTGTGATGTTGTTTGGACTCTCATTCTGACGGCACCCATTCACTGCAGAGCATCTATTGGTGAGCAAGTGATGTTATGATAAATGTTTCCAAAATCTGATCAAATTCATCTGCATCTTGGATGGCCTGAGGGTGAGTATATTTTCAGCATTTTTAGGTAGACACATTTAGTTAAAAATACATTTGATGCACAAATATAAATTAGATGAGTTATGCCACACCGAAATTTGGACTGCATATCCAAATTAAGACTAATGAAAATAGAAGTGGTGAAGATCTGTGCGTGTAAACGTGATTATGTTTTCAGGATATGTGTCATTTTGTGTGTTTTGTCTGTCAGAATGCATTAGACTGCTTTCCTGAGCTGTCCGTGGTGACCGAGCTGAAAAAAGACTGCGAGACTCCTGCTTTTAAAGTAAAGTTAAGTGGGAGGGCTTACAACAGGAAAACCATGAAGCCCTCGAAATCTCCCAGCAAACTTCCTCTGGTGAGCACGGCAGTGTAGCTAATCTCAGCTAGTTAAATACTTTGACCACTAGGAGGCTTCTAGATCACAGTAGATACACAGTTGAAGCCTTCGTTGTTCTTTTCTTCCCTCTCTATCAGGAATACACAGTGGATCAGCAGAAAACAAAGTGGTTTTCCCTGTATCACTCTCTACAACACTATAAGTACCACACATACCTGCTGTGTATGGAGGAGGTGAGGCTTTAATGTGTTTGTTTGTGGATGGATAACTAATCTACCAGTCCTTGCTGACAAGCTCCAGGAATCCTTGTTTTGACTAGCAGCACTCATATCAGTATCAGCTTTGACGTGTCTTGTTTTATCCTCGTGGTAAAACACTCCACTTCGAGCTGTTTGCTTAATCAAAATCAGACCCAGACGTTTGCTTCGCGCAGGGTTTCCCAAACGTAATATCAGCCGAATGCCTTAGATGTGAAAGAGTTACTCGAAGCTCTCCAAGTGAATATTTCAATAAAATAATGAATATTTAATTAATTGTTTATTTTAGTTGATCTATTATTATTATATTGTTTTTATTTATTTCATATTATATTGCAATTATTTTGTCATGTACATTTTATTTCATGATGCTTCTGCTGAAAGCAACAGCAGACTCTTTCGGGGTCTTTATTAGTAGAAGCATTATTAGTTTCGACTGCAATTCTAAAAATGGAGATAAATACATTGCTGTTTTTAATTACAGTTGTACTGAATAACAAAACAAATAATAATAATAATAATGTTCAACTCTTCAGCTTTAATTATTTTTTAAATTCTCAAACGTTTATTTCTGCAGAATGTTTATGAAATCCTTCTGTCCACAGAAATGTTGAAAATGATTTATATGTGGATCCAAGACGAAAAAAGCAATGCCATAAATACAATAAGTCTAATACTGCTTTAAATTGTTGTTGTTTTCCCAAAAATGGGAAACGTTTTTTTGCACATAATTATTTACCCACTAAAATGTCATTCACTGTAAAAATCTTGTCAGGCGTATTTATGGATACAAAAATGGACGCCACATTAAAATATGAATTACTTTCGCCCCAAATACTAATTAGTTCTAATTTTAAATTGTTTCAATTTGTGACCGTCCTAGGTTTTGCACACTTGTCAATAAAATATTTTTACTAATATAAAACACAAGAAAATGTAATATGCTTCCTTATTCTTTTAGAGTTCGAATAAGCCAAAGAAATATTGTTACACTGAATGACGATGGAACATTATTTCAACCAAATTTTTGTTTTTCTCCAAAAACCAATTGTCAACCTAAAGTAGACACTTCACTTACATGTGTGCTTTCTATTGACATAAAATCACTTGTGAATTTCTTTTGATGCGGACATCGACCCGTGTGTAAATAAAGCAAACCAAGCCCTGCACTGTATTCGCTGTATATACAGACTTTTCTTATTTAATTAGCTTTTGATTTGAATATCGCACTAAAGTATTTTGATTAATTGTGCTGAACTATTTATATTTGTAATTGTAACCGTAGTTTTCTGCACATCTCGTATGTTTAAATCTGGTTGCTACGCCCTCGTTAAAATGTTCAAATGTAGTTTGCGCTTACAATACTGTTGGACTTGGTTTCTTCACTGTCTTTCTCTCTCACATCAGATTCGGTTGTTGAAGTCGCGAGGGAAAGATCTGGGGCAGGAGGAGACGGTTCAGACTTGCATGGGCAACAGGACATGGGTAGAGGGCCTGTTCGATCGCTTCGGGGAGCTTCTGACACAGGTGCAGCAGGCCTGCCTCTGAACAGAAGCCTATAGATGGGAGCGAGCATTCATATACCTGATGAACCCGCATTAAAGCACCGTTGAGGACAGACATCAGTACGAAGAGACTGTGAGGTTTTTAAAAAAAAATGGACATAAATAGACCAAACGGCTGCCTTTTCCTGTCATCCACAGAGACAGTGGACAGTGGTTTTACTTATAAACACGCTTTAGCTGTAGTTGAGTGTTGTCTGTTTCGAATCAAGGTCCGCGTCCTTTCCTCTTATCAAAAAGGACCAGAATTGATCTGTTATGTGATACATGTGTCTTGCTGAGAACCTGAACCTTTGGTTTATGAAATAATATCCTAATGTCTGTAATTATGGTTTGGAGGGCTAGGTGACTCTAAAAAAGAAATTTATACATAGATATATATGTAAAACAACCATTTTTACATCTGAATGCCAAATTTATATATGATAAATGTACATTTTGTAAAGAGAGCTTGTTTGTCAGAGGAATCTCATGGCGTAATATAGAACACTTACCCGATGTGCTTTTGAAACTCTGTTTTAGTTCAAACAGAGTTGGTGCAATTCTAATACCGCTTTTGTTGTAATAAAAAGCATTTACTTAAAATATTTTTTCTGAGGTAAAAATCTCTTTATACTCTTGTCTTTTTTTTTTTTTTTTCCTCAAAACATTTCTTTTATCTCACAGATAGATGTATTTTTCACAGAAGGAAATATTGTGGTCATTTGTCGTACATTTGTAGATGGCCTATACATTTATATGTCATATGCACATTGTATACAACATATAGGAAGTTCTTTATTTGGTGACTTTTGCAAGTTTGTTCGAACGAATACTGTGCCGACAGCATTGGATTAGTTTTTCGCTTTCAGGTGTAGCTGTGTTACACACTACAATGTTTTTGCTGACATGTGAAAATAAATTTCCTATTAAATGAGAACTTTGAGTGAGTACTGATCTTCATTTGATGGCTCAAAACCTACCTTTTTTTTTGACGTAAAAATGGGCGCCGCCGTTTGTAAATTCTATGGGTATAGCTTCCGGTCCCAGCTATTTTTAGCTGTACAAAACTGAAATTGAAAATTGGTGTGTCCTATCATATTATTTTAATTATAAACACACTGGTTTGTAGTGCAAACAGTTTTACCCCACTTCGTTATTGTCTTTGTTAATTACCTTTAGTGTTTAATGAACTGGAAGCCTCACCCAAAAGCTTACTTACCATTTCCACCACTGAATGAAAGGCTGTTGCAGCTTTTTTTGTCTCAGGATTGTGTATACTCGCAATGCAATAAAGATGCAAATACGCCAAAAAAAGAATTGCATGAGATAAATTCACAATTGCAAGTTACAACATCAGAATTATGAGATATAGGCCCGGTTTCACAAACAGGGCTTATACTAAGCCAGGATTAGACCATAGTTCAATTAGGATATTTAAGTAATTAAGTAACATTTTCACTTAATGGCTTGTAAATCGAACATGATCACTTTTCTCATTAGGGTGGCTACATCACTTCGCCATAAGCTGGCGACGAGTAACTGACTGAGTGAGTGAGTCATTAAATGTTCACACATTAAGCAAGGGACTTTGTGATGGCCACAATTCCTTCACTTTGTTGTCTTTAAGCCACTTTGTAACTAATTTGGAGGTATGCTTGGGGTCATTGTTAATTTGGAAGGCCCATTTGCACCCAAGCTTTAACTTCTTGGCTGATGTCTTCGGATGTTGCTTTAATATATTCACATAATTTTCTTTTCTCATGATGCCATCTATTTTTTGAAGTGCACCAGTCCCTTCTGCAGCAAAGCAGCCCCACAACATTATACTACCACCCTCATACTTGTTCTGAGGCCTCAAAGCTTTGCCCTTTTTCCTCCAAATGTACCGTTTATCATCATGGCCGAACAGTTCTGGCTTTTTTATGGTGGTTTTGAAGTAGTAATGACTTTCTCCTCCCAGAGTAACCTTTCAGCTCATGGTGGTACAGGACTTGTTTTACTGTCTTACCAGTTTTTGCCAGCATCTTCACAAGGTCTTTTGAATCTCTTTCCTGAATGGTATGATGGTTGTACATTCCCATGTTTTTAATACTTGCATATTATTGTCTGAACGGATGAACGTGGGACCTTCAGGCATCTGGAAATTGCACCTAAGGATCAACCACACTTGTGGAGGTCCACAATTCCTTTCCGGATGGCTTGGTTAATTTCTCTTGATTTTCCCATGAAGAAGGAAGCTTTGTGTTTGAGGTGTACTTTATAAGCATCCACAGGTATGCCACCAGTCAACTCAAATGGAATCAATGAACCTATCAGAAGCTTCTTAAAGGGGTCATACAAAGGCAATTTTTCACAAGCTAATATGATTCTTTAGGATCTTAATGGAAATTTTGTAATATAGATTGCTTTAAAATTTCTCAAAAATAGTGTAAAATCGCTCATTTTACCCTGTCAAAAACAGCTGTTTAGAAATCACTCTGTTCTGTGTACTTCCCCTTTAAATCTTCAAGAGCTCCGCTGACTCCGCCCCTCTTTTCCGAGGCGCTCTAGGAAGAACCTTTTTTAGCCGTATTCATAGTGAAACTTGCTAATTAGCACATTATTAGGAAAGGCAATTTGCAAAGATTTATTAAAAGACATTATACTCACTGCTTCTGTAGGTGAGGCTGGATCATGAATGATCGGTGCAAACATAAAAGCATTTCGGTTGATCAAGAGGGCATTTCCCTTCAGAACCAAACAACATTAATCCTCTGCATCATCAGTTACTCAAATGTCCGGGATAAATCATTACTCCTATGTTCATTAATACATTCAACAAAACACCTCAATCTCTTAGGAGTCTTGCTTGTCTCTGCGTCTCTGTCTGATGACGGCTCACTCAGGGCTGGTCTGAGGTAAGACACCAGTTCAGTCTGTGTGACACGCTGCTGTCAATCAACTATTGTGGGAGTGGCCTCGGTGGTGTGACGACACACCGACATGCATTTGAGAATGGCTTGATTTCAGAAGGGGCAACTTATTCTTCTTTTAATTGAATTAAAATACTTGTGGATCTTTATCATTGTAGGGTGGTTGTGTACACACACTCCCAACACACATTTCAGTCCAAACAGCTTGAAAAAGTGCATGTACCACCGCATGACCCCTTTAAGCTCAGAATGGAATCATCTGCAGTGTTTAAAGTGGCAATAAACATAGTGTATGTATACTTCTGACTTTGATGAAAGTGATAAAAAAATGTATGTAAGTGTATGTAAATATCTGGTTTCAACTGTATGCATGATTTTTCATCTTGAAAAAATCACCACTAGTGATTGCACACCGATGCTGCTGTCATTTCTTCTCCAACTGCTTTCGTTGTGTGACCAAAAAGGGGGAGATGCAAGTAATAAGGTTGTTACATGTATGGATGTTTGTTTGATGTCATTCCCCATGTTTTTTTTTCCTTGTGATCTTGTTCTGTTTAATTAGATATTCTGTTCAGGTGTGTCTTGTTAATTAGCCTTGATTACCTTCCCCTAATAAGTTGCTCTGTGGCCCTCAGTTTTCGTCTGTTCTTGTTTCAGAAATGTTGTATGTAAACCTGGTTCCTGGATTATTGTTATTAAAGTGACAATCATTGAACTAATTGGTTTTTGAGTGTTCTGAGCTACACGACACGTAACAAGGCTATTATTTATTGGACTGTTGTATATAGTTATACTGTGATTGACAACCAGTTATCGTGCTTGGTGTGAACAGGGTTTTATAGACATTAAATAACTAAAATCTCTACATTTATCATGTGAGGTCGTGTGATAGTGCTAAATCCCTTGTAGTGTACTTAAAATACTTTAAATAACCGTGTGCTTGCACAAAATAAAAAAAAAAGTGATAGTCCAGAATCACATGCCTTCATGTTGTTCCAAATCTGAATGACTTATCCTGTAGAAATTAATTTGTGAAATGTCTTTACACTGGTAATCAAAACTGTTTGGTAACCAACATTGTTCTAAATATATTTTTTGTGTTCCACAGCAGATGAAAGAAAATCATACAGGTATGAGAGGGTGAGTAAATGTTTCTTTTTATGACCAGTCCCTTTATATTAGAGTGTGTGCTTTTGTGGTCACTAAGCATTGTGTTTTGTCTGTACATTTGAGTCCACTTCAGATTTCCCTGCTATCAGTGCACTGCTATCAGCTCACTGCTATTAGCGAAACACCGTCACAGTGGTTCTTGACGTAGGCAAAACAAAGTCTGACGGCGTATGTTAGATAACAGGGAACCATAACAAGAGAAAAATTTGAAAATGATAATACTCGGTTCCTTATCACAACTCAAAATACAAGGTCTAATTTACACCTTGACCTTAAAGGCATGAAGCAGCTGTGATGATTAAAACAGGAGGAGGACTCTCTGGCAGTGGAAGTGAAAGTGTTACCATCTCTTCCTGTTGTCTTTGTTCCTCTTCCTGCAGTGATGCTGCAGGTTTCTAAGTGGACTGTGAGTTGTAAGTGGTGATTTATCACTTAACATACTGACATAGCTCCACTGGGAGAGGCTGGTTAATCTTTAGCCTTGTACACAGCTTTACAAGTGTGGTCTGGGAATTTAGAGCAACCAAATGGGGAACATCGCTAATAAAACCTGCGGTACTGATATCTGATGCTGCATTATTACAAAACAAATGCCAGGGAATGGTGCGTTAAAACGAAATACAAATAAAATTAAGCTTTGGGGTCAATTAATTATATATAAAATATATGTGTTCCACTACAAGAGTATAATTAAAATCTCTTAATAGTTCTTTATACCCTCGGAAAGTTTAGCAAATAATATAATTTAAAATAATATACTTAAGTGATGTAATGTTTTCAAACGCTTCATTGCATATTATTGACATGGATAAAGTGTGCTGCCAAATGTACAGACAAGCATTTATGGTAAATTAAAATGTATCGTAACATAATTTATATAGAACTTTGTAATGGACTGAAAAAATATTGTAATAATACATTTGTAAAGCAGTTTAAAACATTTAAAATATGTAATGCATGCACTTCATCAAAGCACAATCAAAGATGAATAAAATAATGATTTAAAATGTACTTTAACTTCTATTTTGACATTATTAAAGTGTACTTAAGTGTTAAGTAACAGTCATGAAAGTGTTTCTTAAAAGTGCAGTTAAGTGGCCTTTTACTTCAATTATATATTATCTATAAGAAGACTATAAGAAGTCTATAAGAAGAGAGTTTTAAGTACACTGCAACTGCACATTCAATACAATTAATGCACTTCTTTTTTCACAAGGGTGTCTTTGCCGTTCTCTAGTTGTGTCATGGAAAAACTATTCAGTCAAGTGGCTAAAACTGTGTGACTTCAGTACAGCTGGTCAGTGGACTGTTGAATAAAATATGATTGTTGCGAGCCACAATGCCGCAAAAGCGAACATCTCTCTGGCTGAAAACAAAGACCTCAATGTCCACAAATGTCCCGTCATGAAGGAAGCCACTGTACGGTTCAGTCTAGTGAGGGGCGTTAGTAGATTCCAGGCTGCATATTGCTAGGAGAACTGGATGTTTGTCCAGTCCCAAACGTCTCGGAGATATGAATATGGATAGGAACGTGCTGCTGGGGCTGTGTGGGAGCAGGGCTGAGAGGACTCTTTGACATCCGTCAACTAAGTGTTCTGGTTTCACCGAGACTGGAATTTGTTTATGGGGACAATCGATGGGCAATTGATACAATCCACCCGCTAACATCCCTCCTGGAGATACTCGGCACAACAGACAGCAACTTCAGTCTAACTGGCTTTGTTTTTACCAAGATTACATTTTACCAAGTCACTAAATCCATTAAAAGGTCTAATCAAATTTACTAGGGTGAATGAAATCTAGTCTGTCTTTCTATTGATCGGTCTCTTGCCATTCTATCTGCATACCAGCAAACTTGTCGCTGCTGTTTTCATTGTCAATTGGGTCAAATTGGAATCTCAACTGAGCTCGTGCCTGTCAAGAGAGGAAGGTGTATGGCGACAAATCTGTACCATAAATAAGCGAGTGTAACGGAGACCAGCAAGTGTGTGCTGTGCAGGTAAACCTCACTCCCTTGATCTCAAAAAGAGGCGCTCTGGCGACTGACACTAGAGGTCATGGCCTTTAGCCTCCTGGTTAGGCAGGTCTCCCATGCTGAAGACCTGGGTTCGAGGCCCGCTCGGAGTGAGGACGAGTCGTGGGGGAAGTGGACCCAGGGGGGTTATACAAGCGCACCACTGATGCTGGGGCGTGCGGTAAATCATAACCGTGAGAGGAAAACAGATCTACACTCAAAGAAAAGGGAGCCCGCGAAGTCATTCCAAACTCTCGCGTGCGCGTGACATGTCGTCTGCGCGCATATAAAGTCATCTGCGCGCGATCATTCCTGCGCTTGACCTGCTCGCACAAACACTTTTATTTTTGTCAGTCGTGGGGCGGGGCTTGCTGTTTTAGTAGTAATCTGAAATGTCGTTGGTTATTCCCCTTTTCCGGGGAATAGCCTGTTATAAGATGATTCATTCACTTGACTTGGGGCATGGCATTGGACCATGTGTTAGTTATTGTTTCATTAGCTTGTTTTATTGATATATTTTGTCTTTATTTAATGTAATTCAGTGTACTGTTCAGAGTAGATCTTTTTCAGATACTTTATTGATAGACTTTTTATAGACTTGTGATTATACATAAACCCACGTAAACTATATATATATATATATATATATAGTTTATTTTCAAAAACATGATTTCAAAATGAACTGTCGGATTCTATAATTGCGGGTACATTTGGTGTCCGACAATTCTGTTACCGTCAAACTCTGTTTCCAAGGTAAATGAACAATGCTGATAATCGTGTAACAGAATTGACAGTTTTATTTTATATTTTCCAAAACCTTGTTGGCGTAAATGCTAAGAACACATGACACTTATGAAAACATGTTTAAAAGGTTTTTAAATAACCTAATGTAAATAATAAATTCAGTTTTCCTTTTGATACTGTGGTAACAGAGTTGACATTCTACAAAATAACTCTTGTTGTAAGAAGATTTTTAGATTTAAATATTCTCTCAGAGAGTGCACAGATATTTTTCAGTGCTTCAGAACTTATTAGTGAGTGATAGTGATGTAATTTCCTGTAACTTACACAATTAAGTTGTGTAATAACTGCATTAATTTAAAGGCAAAATATGGTTTGGTAACAGAGTTGATGCAAGATTTATGGACACACATTTTTCTAAGACAAAAAAATATTTTCAATAATATAATGTTGTAGAATTAAGTAACCATTTAAGGCTTTTATAAATAAAACCTTGTATTCAATGTATTCAAGAAGAAATCATTATTTTATTTTTTATTTTTTTATTATTTAGTTTGTATTTTTTGTGAAATATGATTTTGTCTATTTTTATTTATTATTAAAAAAAATTTAAGCTGCTTTATTACAGTAATGGCATGTAAACTGGGAGAGTGGCTCGATAAAAAAACTAAAAAGTGTCATACAGTATATCATAGTGCAAAAATGTCTTCACAAAAAGACTTAATCGTCGAGTGCCATGTACCTCTTAGATTATTTCAATTTTCAGGGGCATGTGAGCTGGTTGGTTCTTCAAGAGATTCCAACATTCCTCAAGACATTCCATACCTGTCCTGTGATGTGTCAAACATGACCAGACCAATAAACGTGACAACGAGCATCACATCCTGGTCATCATTAATTATCCCTTTAACATGCCACCGCTTATCACACCCCTTGTGTTCCCATAAAGCCCAGGTGATAAGCACCCTGCATAAAGGGCTCAGATGAGAAGTGTAGGGGAAGGGAACCGCCTTCTCTTCACCTAAACTGCCCATCTGAGCCCTTTATGGGTTCTTGATAAGAAAACCGGAACAACAGTCAGGTACTATGACCTTGCTGACAGGTTCTCCAGCGTGATTTTACCCTGAGCTGTAGGAATGTGTTGACTCAAGAGCAGAGAGAAAATGCTTTAACCTGTGACACAGGTTTACACAACAACACGAAGAGCAATGCAGAAGCGGCTGAACCAGTTCTGATGACACACGTGTGCTTTTAGTGGTTGGAAGCGTAACTTTTAGGAAGAGCTTCTTTTGTTTTTATAGACTTTTAATTCAGTACATTTTGCATGAGGTCAACTCTTTTCATTGTCTGTTGTTCTGACAGGGTAAGTAAACGCATTTTCCTTCAACTTTCCTGTAGCATCTCAAACCTTGAAAGTCCGGTGGCCTTTAAAAGTTTTTATGCGCTAGTTTTCATGGCAAAATATTAGAATTAAATTCATGGAGGTATATGAGAGATTGTGGATGTTTGACTGGCACATACTGTTTGAATCAGAGTGTTTGTGTGTATTGGAATGCAAAAGCGCTCTGTGGCCGAGGGGGACAGTAAAAGGGCTAATGACTTGGGAAAAAGGAGTGAATGAGACCCCCTGAAGAGTGTGAAAGCTAGCATTGAGAGGCTAATTCTGTCTTACAATCCTTCTGCCTGGAATCTCTGACAAAGCATCATGAGGAAGAGCCGTAGAAAGGGACTTTCTAGATAAATCCCATCCCTCCCCCGTCTGGTTTCTTTACCACGTTCTGCTATTATCTCAACACTGACTCTAATACAGTTCAACCCGACTCTTCCTTTGATGCTCAGGGCTAGGTTTTGGTTAAGATATCTGTCACTGCTGATGAGCTCAGTACTTTTACAGATTTAGAAATTTGTACCTAAATGACACATGCTTGCTTTTATGAACTTTGTCAGATACATGCTTATCCTGTAATTCTTCCTCCTGGATTCAGCTGTGTTTACATTATTCCACTAACAAGTTCATAAAATGTCCATTTAATGATCATAGCAAGGATTTTATGGGGATGTCATTGGCAATGATTTACGAGGCGGGTGTTAACAGCATAAAAATATACCTGATGGTTTCTTATAGCAGAGGTCACTCTATGCAGTGATGCATTAAATATGCGTATCAAATTACAGTTTTCTCAACCCCTATTATCCACAGTCTGTTAATATTTCTAAGTACCTAAGTCCTGTTCAGGCTAAATTCCTTGAACGTCAAACATTTCAGTGCATTTCAGTGTTTCTAAGAACTAAATGTCATTTAAAACCATGCGCTTTGCTGTGAAAGTTGTGTTTATTTCATGGTTCTCTGTCTCCTTCCTGTTCAGCCATTTGAGACCGAGATGCTGAAAGAAATAAAGTTTTAATTGTTTAAGATGTTGATAAGCACCCGCGTTTACTCAAGCGAAGCTGGACTTTAATTTAGAGCTTCACTTGACCTCCAGAGGCTAATGACCTAGGTACCTATATTTACAGATAATGGTTATTAGTTTTACTTTAATTACATTTTTCATTAATTGTTTAATTTTGTAATTATGTATTTATTTATTTTAATTAAATATGAACTCATCTTTTTCATAAGTTCTAATGGCAGAAATATGGAATCTCATCCAATATAAATACAATTTTGTTTAAAATGAAAGAGATTTTGAAGTACTTCAGCCCATATCCACTACTTATGAAAACAGTACATGCACTTAAAATGAAAACAAGACATGCACTAAATTGCATGTTATTTATCATTCAAATCACATTATAATATAGCTTTTTAAAAATATATTTGTACATCTGTGATGATGAATTTGACCCAATTTAAAATATATCAACTTTAAATGAAATACTGAATAACAATTCATTTAAATTGATAATCAGGTATGTTAGTCAATATATCACAAGTATTAAAATGTTATTAATAAAAATGTAAAGTAAAACATTTAAGTTGACATTATTACGAAACGTGTGTAGCCTAACCTTACTCTCTTAGTACACTTAGGCTAAGTATATTTTAATTCCATTAATATTAGGCAAATATGCAAGTTTTTAAGTATATTTATAAGATGTGAAGTATTCTACAAGTGGACAGTCGATAATATAAAACACTTTTTTTGACAAGGATGACCACAGTTTTACTGTAGAACCGTAGTCTGTGGTATTTTGGCGGGAACCATGGTTACTATGGACATTTCTTACATACCCCTTGAATGTCAATATATCCCTAAAACCCATGAAAAGCCAAAATAAGTTTTTTGCTGTCTTTTTAAAAGCATTATTTACATGTAGTGCTGCTTGTTTATCATTTGCAAGTTTCGAGTAACTGTTTGAGTGTAAATGAACGCATTGTTATGCTAATTAGCTCGCGGCTGCCCTCGTGACGTCACGGCGAGGGTGTGAGAGCGCGCGGGCTGCGGCTCGCTGTACTAGATGAGTTCAGGGAGCGCGAGTGTGAAGAAGATCAGCTTCTTACAGCGCGAGACCAAAAGAGATGCTTTGCTTCAATACAGCAGCGGCGCGACACAACCGACTTTAACCCCAAACACATGCACAGACCCCCAGGTAGGTTTCTGCGTGTACGACCGGCTGTTTTGATTTTATTTCGTGTTTGCACATTTGCAATTAGAATTCAGACTTCGTGTTTAACTAAAGTGGAAATGCTAATAATTGCAATTTTATGCCTGAAATATTTTTTTCTTAAATTTAAGATTCGTCTTGGTGTTGTTGTCTGTGATTGGTAAAATAATCTGAGGTGTATTCAATTTATATATAGCTTACATAATTTTAGCCTATTTAAATTCTAAAGTGAACTTTGGCACTCTTTAAGAGGTTTAGATGGCAGATGTTTCATTCATTGCAGATTTTTGCATTTACAGTAGCCAGAGGGTAAAAGCGTTTGGCTTGCCTGTGCTTGACAAACTTGTACACCTAGGTTTGTGCCAAGGTGTTTTCAACAAAATTCTGTGTCATAATAATAGCCTATATGTGCCATCATGAGGTGTTCTCCCTCTGGGGTTATTTATCTGAGTGTTGGGCAAACACATCAGTGTGTGCTGGCCATCATGAGAGGAGTGATCCCAGCAGATGCTCTCTGTCCGTGGGGACGAACACCATGGTGACTCCTCTAATGGGTATTGTGCAGATACTGGATTCAGATTTGAAGTATTATGATATTTTAGAACTGGTAATTATTCATTCATATTCATGTGGATGTTTACCATGGTAGTTCTGTTGGAGCATCATTAGACAAGCATTTTATTTAAACAAAGTCCCATGGTATTGGCATTCCATTCATGTAGAATAGCATCATATGTGTAAGATTCAGTTATTTTTATATGCAATAAATTATTACAAATAGTTAACACTTAACACCAAAATCTCTGCAAGCAGTAATACAGTTATAATACAGCGGTATGCAAATGCACTAGCCTACGTGATGTGAACATAACAAGGAAGAACTGTTTTATCAGATTAATCTGATGAGTTTAATCAAATCTAGCCATTTGGAAAGAAGCTAATTTTTTTTTTTTTTTTAGTTTCTGGCTTGATAATTAAAGCGTTTCCAGATTTGCTGATTTGCGTGCTAGGTGTAAAAACACTGATACTTGTGAAAAAGAACTGTACTTCAAGGTGAAACTACATGTAGATAATATAATGCTACTAAAGGTAAAAGCTTTGTAACAATCTAAAATTAAAATGTTTTACTAAGTACATTTTAAAGCAATCTTTTGAATTTTGATGGCATAATTAACATAGTAAAGCCTAATTGTTGTGTCTTTAAATACAATTTTAGCAGTGTTATTCGATTGTACTCTCATATTTTAAATGGACATAATTTTGAGATTCATCATTACAAATAAATTGATTTACAAGTTTCTATAGAAATGGCATTAATGTATATTTTAGTTGATTATAAATGCTTGCTGGTACGTTCTGCATACACTTTAACCATTTCAATAGAAGTAATTATGAAATTACATATAAAGATGTGCATAATTCCTATTCGAGTGGCTCAAAAAAGCAACAGATTTACACTATAATGCATAATCGAGTTTATTTCTGTATTAAGGACTCATTTTAAAAATATACTAAAAAGTACTGGTTGTTTAGAGGGGCAAACAGTGGCTATATTGTATATTGACACAGCTAGCATTCATCTGCTGTTCATCTCAGATGCATCTCAGATTCCCAGCAAAACTCTTGAAGCACAACGTCTAGAGAGGATCTTTTAAATCACGGCCAGCTGTTGTCCGCTTGACGCAGAGCCTTCATTGAAGACTAGGTGTGTGTGTTTAATCACAACATTCGTAGCCACCCCTAGTAAATATCCTGATCCCTGATGGGCCTTTTAGACCTTCATCATTACTTCAGAGCTGCACATAAAATCCAGCAGGAAACAGTTCATGCGAGAAATGATCAGCCTCCCCCCGGTGTCATTTATAAAGCTTATGAGGTACAGTATTGATCTTGGCAGCGGATGCTCTTTGTGTTGGAAGTAGGATCTGTAAAAGCTTTCTTTAGTCCAGCGTTACACCCGTGAGAGCAAAACATGGGAAACTTCATGTTCTGCAACCGTCAAGATGATTATAATGATAAAGAGCTGAAATCAAATATGGGTAAGCAGAAACCTTGGTCCGGTTTCAGAAGTCTGAAGAAGCTTCATTTTGTAGACTTAATGTGTAATGCAACTGATTCAAGGCTCGCTAGTATTGGCATGGAATGTCTCATTTGTGTCCAAAACCTGACTAAACTTGTTAAATGCATCTTCAGTCAAAAGCTAGATTTATTTCGTGTGTGGGAAATCAGGAAGAATGTAGGCTCAGATCATTATCTCATCCAGTCCATCTCTCGACAGAGACAGGGATGGCTGGGAAGCCATTTCGAGCCACGTACATCTGGACAAACATCATCAACAACCTACAGACGCAGGTGGAGGTGAAGCGGAGGCGCCACAATCTGAAAATCTACCATGACTGCTTTCTGGGCTCCGAGGCCGTGGACGTGGTTCTGGCTCACATCATTCAGAGCAAGTTCTGCGGAGACGCCGAGGTGCCTCGGTCTAAAGCGGTCCGCCTCTGCCAGGCCCTCATGGAGGCCAGAGTCTTTGAGGCGGTGGACACTAAAGTGTTTGGGAAAGAAAAGAGGCAAGCCAAGTTTGAGGACAGCAGCTGTAGTCTGTACAGGTTTCTAAACAGGCCGACCCCAAGCGCTTCCAGCTCAGAGACCATTGAGAGTGGATACGACTCTATCAACGCAAACAGTCCACCCTACAAAAGGTAGGCCTTTCTTCAGTAAAACCGTATGCGAAATATCTTATCATAACTTGTAGAGGTTGTAGACCTTTTTCTAATGCTTTCTCAAAAAGACAGTGGCCCGAAAGCAATCAATGTCATCTCAGACCCGTAGGAGCTTATTTTATCTGTTAAACATAAAAGGAGAAATTTTGAAGAATGTGCTGGCTGCTCTTTTCCATGGGATTATAATGAATGGTAAATGAGGCTTTCAGGCTTCTAAAAGGAGGCAAAAACACTATAAGATTATCATAAAGTGGTCCATATACAATTCCAAGTGCTTTGTTTGTCCCTTTGAAGCAGTCGTTACTCTGGAAAAAAATGGCTTATTGTAATATTTATGTCTTGTTTCCAGTCAAAATATAAAAAAAAAAAAAAACATTTGATAATATTGAAAAAAAAATGTATAATATATGATTTTAGACATTTTAATTTGTTGAAAAGGTCAAAAGATTCACTGAATAACTTGATTGATTTATTAACTTGACTTCACACATCTTGAATTACAAGGCATAAAGCATGCTGACCCATTTTATGATGATTTGACAGTGGTTTTGCATCATTTTTAAGCTTGATAGCATTATCTCCCATTCACGGTAATTTAATTTTGTCATACTGAAGAATTATAACAGAAGGTTAATTTTTGGGAAAACTAATCCTTACAGAATATCTTTGAACGATTTCACAGACAACAAAATGTGTGGAAAGCATGCAGAAAAGTGCATTGTTTCCATTTACAGTAGGTCAAGTGTTGGTAAAACCTTGCAAAACTAGTTAATCATTTACTTTTCATTAGCTGCCTAGAAATCTGGAATGCTTGGAATTGTTTTATACTACGAAATACCTTAACTTGACTGAGGTTGCTATTAAAAGCCAATCGCAGTGAATCATGGACTAAAAATCCTTATTTGGTGATTCCTGAATGAAACTTGCTCAGCTTGTTTCTTCAGAGATTAGAAACGGTTTCAGACATATGACATGCTCGTTAATATTTTCTTCAGGAAAGAAGATTCTGTGTATTCAAACAACTCACCTGTCAAAACGGAAAAGTCTCTGGAGGATGTTTTAGGAAATCTGAACATGAACACAACCATCACACCACAGATGATGAATCTAGGGTTATCACAGGAGTGTAAGTTTTCTTTTAGACTGTCTTTTTCTTTTTCTTTCTTTTGTATAATGTCATGAAACACAATATGAAATATGTTTTTGACATAAAATCTGTCGTAAAAGTATTAAAGCTGACATGTTTCTGTCGGTATCAGTGATCGATGAAATATGGCGGCAGCAGACGGTACTAAGGCTGCTACAGCTGATTGAGCTGCCGCTTCTGGAGAGTCTGTTGGAGGGCCAAGAGAGCCCTCGTCCGTCCCTTCACAGCATGGACAGTGACCCAGACCTCCTCTACACCAGCAGCTACCTGGACCGTGAGATCCTCAAAGCCTTCAGCGAAGCTCAGTAAGCTGATTCTTTTCGTAACATACTCTGTATCTGTTTGTTTAACTCTTTCCTTTTTATTCTGGGGTGTTTAGATTTGCTCATTTTATGCAAGAAGCATATAGAGTTGTGCACTTTAATGCAAAAAAAATATCCTCCATAAATATTGAAATAATCTCTGACCTGCCACGGTCTCAACGGGGAATATAAAGTATATAAGTCTATGTAAAAGTAATACTACGTAACCTGTCCCCCTAGTGGTTCAAAAACAAAACTGCATGCGGAAAAGTATTGTTTTGGTTGTGTAGCGGATGAGTATGTTTCGACGCACAGATGTGCACGTGAATTCAGGACATGTTATCAGAGTGGAGGGACAAATAATGTAGAAAATAATTAAATAAAATTAATTCATTAAATTCGGTTTTGTGTTTTTTTTAATTAGCATGCAATTTCCCACAAAATCCATCCCAACAGCTTTAAATGTAAATAATCGTTAATTAATTGTAAGTGTTCGAGTAAAAACGTTGGGTTGATGGATATCTTGGTTTTGTTCAGCTGGTCAGTATTTAATAGTTCTGTTTGAACCCAAGTTGTGGGGCATATATGTTTCACACATATTCTGATTAGTGAAATCTCTTATATATTCTCATTTATTTGTTCTGTGTGTTTTTAGACGGCTGCATCACTTTCTTTCCTTTTCGTCTCATTAACAGAGCAGATAGCTGGTTGTCAGTGGCTGTGGACTGTCTGGAGTTTCTTCCTGATCAGCTGGTGGTGGAGGTGAGCCGAGGACTGGCCAAGTGTGCGGAGGAGACATCTCAATACAAACAGCTCTTGTACGGAGTCCTTGTTCAGCACTACGGCCGGTCTGACTACCCACCACTGCTCAGCAACCACGTCTTTGACATACACTCAGGTGTCTCCGAGCTGCTTGGTAAGAGATCAGTCTACATGCTAGCTTGGCCTGACTTTTATATGAAAAGAAACTTGGCTATTAGAGGCACCTAAAAGAATAAACTTGCATGAACTTAATGTAATGATTTTGGACACTGAGTTACAATCCAAACTAAATGCAACTCATTTATATTAAAGTCAGTAGAAAGTCAGACCTAATCGAAAAATTCCCTTAAAAATAAAACTTTGCTGAAAATGTACTCAGGCCATACAGTAGTAACCCTACAGAATTAAGTTTATTAAAAAGATTATTATAAAGCACAGCCACCACAAAATTAGACTTTAGGGTCCCACTTTACATTGTGTCCCTAATACCTGTGTACTTGCTTAGTAACTAGACTTGTACGTAGTATGTAACCACACACTATCTACAGCTCTAATGTTTGTGTAACTACACATATGTAACAACCCACTGTATGGTGTGCAGAAGTGACAGGACTAACAGTACTATTGGTAACACTTTATTTTAAGGTGTCCATAATACAGAGTAATTGTTTAGTAAGTACTTAGTAGTAGCCGTTGTACTTGCATAAAACAATATGTACTTATCACGTAAGTAAGTTATGGAACAGGCTGCATTTACAGTTTGTAATGATGCAGATGTAACAGACAGCTACTGTTACATATTTGTAACATGCAGAGTCTGTTAAACAGATACTTGTGTAACCAAAAGAATTTATACAAGATGATTATAAATTCCAGTACACAGACGTAAGCTACTTAAAAGGAAGATTGTACTTAAGTGTACTTGATGTGTATCTATACTGTAGACCTTATCTAGCTGCACCTTAGTTTGTTGTAACCCATTAGTACACGCTTAAATACTTGTAATACCTTTCTAATTACATTCAAATTGCAGAATATTACACAGGCATAAGCTGCTTAAAAACAAAGTGTATCAAGATTGTACTTAAGTGTAAGTAGCTGTGTAACAGACTCGGTCTGTAACATGTGTAACAGCAGCTGTCTGTTACATCCACATCGTTACAAGCCACAATTTAGTTACATGACAAGTACATTTTATTTAATGTAAGTACAATGGCTACTACGAAGTACCTAATTAGGTAATTACTCCGTATTATGACGCCTTAAAATAAAGTGTTACACACTTTTTTGGTAAAGAAAGTGTTACTCTTTATGTCCATTTAGAAATTCAAGTGGATTGACCATATAGTTACTCTGATGTAAGTTAGGCGCCACATATAAGTTGTGGTTGGTATCCAGAATGTTATACTTTATATCAAGTGAACAGTTCCTAAGGAGTTACCATATAAGTACACTGGTGTTACAGTGGTTCACCCACTCCTCCCACTTTACATATCCTGAAACCTAGCCATCTCCACTTCCTGTTGTTACAAAATGTAATTCTATCATTATAAATAATAAAACAAAAGATTGCAGTTTATTTTGTAATTAAATTGTAGTCACCTGTAACTAGTTACTCCCCAGCACTGGCTGCAGGCCACTGAATCTTGTTGAAAATTCATCACTTTCTTCATTATTTTTTGTGCAGTGAATGGGAAGCGGGATCAGGCTCTGGAGTCTCTTCAGCTCTGTCTGAAGCTGCAGGATTCACGCAGCAGAGAGGAGCTCCGCAGGTTACTGCGCTTCATGGCCCTCGCCGCCGGCCCTCAGGAGATCAAACTACACAAAGAGGTACCAGTAAACCCACAATAACACAGGTTGAGTGTGTGTTTTTCATGCTCTGGTAACCCAATTATTTGTAAACCCAGAAATGCAATGCATGATGTGTATTTAAAATTTTTTAAATGTGTTTGGAGGTTTGAAGAATATGGAAAAACTGGAACTGATGTCTGCTGCTAAATCAGATCAGTGCACAGTACGACAGTGTTTATATCACACAAAAGTGTCATTGTTAAAAATCATGCTTGTGAGAAGACGCTGAATTTAACAACAGCATCTTTTCTGCTTTTGTCTGAACATTGTTTATAACTCCTACAGAAATGCCATTCCTACATCCCTACAGAAACTTGACAAGCTGTTTGTTTTGTTCTGTAGGTAGAGAACAGAATGGCAGTGAAGAGGGCGTTCTCCAATGCTATTGTGTATGGGACTAAACTAGCCAAAGGGAAGGTTGATCTTCTGGTCCTTTTCATGATGGACAACCACCATGACCTCTTCAAGGTGAGTCAGCAGCTCAGACTGGCCTCAAAAACATTTGATTCATCAAAGAATCCTGAAAAAAAGTATCATGAATTCAACAAACACTAAGCAGCAAAACAGTTTTCAGTATTGGTAATAATTAGCAAATGATCATAATAAGAATGATTTCTGAAGGATCATGTGACACTGAAGTCTGGAATAATGATCGCAGAAGAAAAATACATTTTAAAAATGTATTAAAATAAAAAGCAGTATTTTAAATTGTAATAATAGTTAACATTTTTACTGTTTTTACTGTGTTTGTGATCAAATAAATGCAGCTTTTGTTTTTAAATTAGACATTCATCTGCCTTGGTCAGCGTTTTCTCATAAAATTGTGTTTCTGTGCCTGAAGTGAACTTACAGCATTCGTAATCATTCGTTTTTGCTCTATAGATTCCTGTCACGTTGCACAAACTTGTAAGTGCTAAACTGGCCAGCATCATCAAAGGAACAGATCCTGATCTCATCACAGGTAATAATAAATCAAATTAAAATAATCAAAATAAAATTAAACAAACTAAATTGAATATAATTCAATTAAGTACTTAATACATAACTATCCTGTAATACAGAATAAAGAATACATGCTGAATAATTCAAGTTTAGAAATAAAAGAATTTAGCCAAATATCAAGTTTAAGCTCATAATTTAACAAATAAAAAAATTAATATCATGCTGGTTGCTGTTATGAAACATCCTGAATCAAGGTAATAAAAATGATTGGTTAAATTAAAACCTTGGTAACACTTTACACTTGACGTTAAAGGGATAGTTCACCCAAAGATGAAAATGATCCTCTTTTTTTCTCACCTTCGAAGCATCCTAGGTGTGTGTAACCTTCTTCTTTCAGACAAATCCAGTCCGAGTTATAATAAAAATGATCCAGACCCCCTCAGAGCTTTGTGAGGGAGGTTTTAATATGAATATGCGCACATTATTTCACGTCTCTTGAAGTTAAACCCATTTCAAATGCTTGGAGGGGTCTGGACAATTTTTATTATAACTCCAATTGGATTTGTCTGAAAAACAAAAAGTCACACACACCTATGATGCTTCAGAGCTGAGTAAAAAACAGGATCATTTTCATTTTGGGTGAACTATCCCTTTAACAAACAATGAGCAATACATTTGTTACTGTATTTTTTAGTAAGAGAACTGTTTAGTTGTGGTCCATCAAATAATACTAACAGATACAACTTTTGATTTTAATAATGTATTAGTAAATGGTCTTATCATAGCAGATGTTTGTGAGCCATAATAATGTATGATGCTAAAAGAATACAATCTCTCCTCTCTTAGGAACAACGTACTGTCAGCGTCTGACTGGAAAAGATTACCTGGAAACAGTTCAGAAAACTACCAGAGAAGAGCTGTGGACGTTACTCAAAACTATTCACGAGAACTCGAAGCTCTCTCTGAAAGAGAAGCGCCGTCTGCTCGGACAGTTCTACAAAGGACATCCGGAAATATTCGTGCAATATTTTGGCAGCAGAATATCCAATGTTTATATTTAAAGATCTTCAGTTTGTTTCATATATGTATAATATGTAAAAAGCGTTGTAAATGTGTGTATATTTATATGAGATTTGTTAGACAATTAACATATTTTTCTAGTCTCTTCTAGCCACTTGCTGGTCAGAAAACAATGTTTCTGAGAACACAAGTCAGTCCTACATATAAATTCAAATACTTCAAAAAACAAAGAAATATGTCTTTGAAGAATAAAAGATGCTACAAAACTGCTTTGAGTTTAAATGTCACAGCTTTGGTGAGATTACAAATAATTTAAATCAATTATAACCATAACATGCCAAATTTCTTGCTACTTCCAATATTAAAAATATATTATATAGAAATATTAGCCTGGACCCGCCCTGGGTTCCGTCGCTACGCATACGTCATAGGAATGAGTGGTCTGATTGGTTGTAGATTCGTCCAGTAGTATACAGAGGCATCTGATGGACGCAGGTTAAGCCCGCCTCCCGGAAGGCAAGTAGTAAGTTAGCTTGGCCAGACTAAGCTCATATGAGTTTAATAGTCGCGGAAGGCAGGCTAGGGAAATACATGAGTTCAGTAAGTTCGGACATCCCACATCTCCTGTTACAGATCAATCTTCTCTCTTGTTATGTAACGGGTGTCGGGGTTTTCGTTGTCTCCAGCTGCTCAGAGACAGAACAAAGAACAGAGTCTGCTGGCATGAGCGCTTTCACAGCAAACATCACGAGCTGATCATCGTTACACAGCAGACTGATGATGGTTTATTAGAAAGGACAAAAACACAAGACAACACATCTGCGTGTGTTCAGAACATAAAGGCAGGAAACGGGTGGGTTAGTAA
Source organism: Enteromius trimaculatus (assembly GCA_032361065.1). NCBI lineage: Eukaryota > Metazoa > Chordata > Actinopteri > Cypriniformes > Cyprinidae > Enteromius > Enteromius trimaculatus. The sequence continues at coordinate 2,638,223 of JAUMHP010000073.1, read as the reverse complement.
TTACTGACAGATGCTGAAGGCTGTGTTGTGAAGCTTCATCCTCAGTTTAAAGTGCATCAGTTTAAGTCTTTATGTAGTTGTAGATATATAGGATAAGACCAATAAGAATGTCCTCTTCAGCAAAGTCTGTTAAAAGCTCGTTTAAACTTATTAAACTGATAGTAAGATAACTATAAAGACAGTTTCGATTGCATTTTATATATTATATATAAATTATAAACTTTTGTGTGGCTTCATTCAGAAATATTCACTATCATTCAGATCAGATTAATTCACATTTGTAAAAACTATATATATATTTATAGCCTTCTCTCAGTTACTCACTAAACTGAAATAAAATAAAAAATATTAAATATATATATACAGAAATGAACAAATTCCTACAAAAATTAGTAAGAAAAAGTAAAATTTAGAAAATATACAAATTAAAATATTGCTGAAAACTATTACTCAAATATACAAAAAATACTATTTTTGTGTCCCAAGGCAGCTTTTAAAGCCATTACATACATATATAAAGTAGTCAGCATTCGAAGAGGACAACTTTGATGAAAGGTTTTGATCCCCTTCGAATGTTCACTACTGTATACACACACACACTTGTGTGAACACATCTAGGTCCACACAAATGTCCTCAAACTGATGTGTTCTGTTGTACTTCCTGTAGTGTAAAGATATCCACTGCACTACAGTGCATCCTAGTGGTGAGCACAAGCGCTCGGATCACTCATTTATCTGGCACTCTGCTCTAAAACCACCAGACAGCTAGTAACACACACGCAACACAAGCGCTTTCATCATTTTGTTTTATTGGAAGCAAGTTGTGTGTGATCCTCAGTTCACTACAAAATGAATTCAACTCTTCCATCACCAGCAACTACACATGGCAAGTTCAGAACTATGAGGCAAACAAGAATAAAAACTTTTTACAGTATAAACCACCCAGTTTTAAAAAATAAAACTGTTAAAAAGAAACTTTGAAAGCACTGAACCGAATGGAGAGGAGCACTGATCGCCGTGGGTGTGCAGGCTTCACAGTAAACCAGGATGGAAGCTGGAGTCAGTGCGCCGGATGAGGTTTAATAGTCTCTGTGTTGTTCAGGGATGTGTGTGTGTGTGTGTGTGTGTTTCAGTCGGCTCATCGGATCCTCTTCTGCTGTCGCGCTCGATAGATGTCGTGGATGGGAGGTGCGATCGATCCTTTGTCTTCCTCCTCGTCTGAATCAGCGTTGGGCCGCTTCAAGGACTTGTTTGCCACAGCGTGGTTTTCCACAGGTCCGTTTCCTTCACTGCTCATCTCTAACTGCTTCCCAGTGATCAACTCTACAGCAGCATCTACCGCTAGAGAGAGAACCAGACCACACGCTTTAGAGGACATTTATCTCCAAAACAACACTTTTGATCAGTTTAATGCATGACTGGCTGATAAAAACGTGCGTTTCTTTCAACAACAAATCTTACTGACCCCAAACGTTTCATAAAAAGTACTGTATATCATTTCAGTTTTAAACATTTATTACTCGTGGTTACATTTCTCTCCCTGAATTACAGTGCTGTCATGGAGTGAGATACTGGAGATCATATGGTCATGTTCTGTAATACTTACTCTCTGGTAATGCACATCTTCTGAGAGACTCCATCAGATCATCGACCTGCACAAAGGGACCCTAGAAACAAACACACACATGATCACACGGTCTTGAAGTCGATGTTTATATATCTCCTTATCGGAGATGCTACAGTTTAGTCTAAAGCATGTAAAAGAAGAGGAGGTGTTGAACTGACTGTAAAACAGCTGGGAGGAGGCAGCAGCTTCATGAGGATGACAGCAGTGGGAGGGACAGGAAACACTCCTCCAGGAACAGGATGTAGGCCGGGAGCTGTCAGGACGACACATCACCAAGCTTATCAATGCGCACGAAGCTGAATGTGAACTGTATGTGAGGTGTCGATACTCACGCGCCAGGTGACGTGGCTGGAAAGGGATCATCTGGGTAGTGTCAGGTTTGGGATACTCAGGTTTGCGGTCGGCCTCGTCTTTCATTGTAGGGGCAGAAGGAGTGACCACCGCCTCCGGGAGCAGTGCTGCGTATTTGGCACGAGACACGTCCTGCCAATCAACACGTTCAGATGATGAGAGGATTGTTGTACCATATTATACGCTACACCTCAAACAGTTCTAACACATTTACATGGTTATGGTCAGTCGCTTTCTTGCATGCCGCTTTCTCTCCACTGGTATTATTGTTGTGCGTTTATTGTGTCGTTGAAAGGAAAAGGCACAGAATGATTCCGTTTCCTGCCGTACCTTGTAGCCGAGGGCTTTGAGCTCACAGGGGGAGCAGGGATACAAATCCATGAATTTGTATCGGTCTACCAGCAGAGCAGTCTCCTTTCCTTCATACTCGTCTTTAAAGGCCATGAAACGCCTTCGCTCCACCTTCAGGATACTGGCCAGGTCTCCAATGTTGCTTTCAAAAGCCAAGAAGCGTGCCCAGATTTCCCTGTTACACCAAAATCACGTGTCAACATCCTTTTCACATTACATTTAACCCTGGATTAAAGTGACAATGAAACTGAATTAGTGGCAGACGTTTTCTTCTGTAATGTGGAGTACATCTAAATGTAACAAATTCTTGAAAACAAAAAGAAAAAAAAAGTTTGATTGGATGTTGAGATTTGGGCTGGAACATCAAGTTAAAAGGTTTAGATTAAACATTAAACAGCATTATTTACAAATGAAACCTGCACAGATGAATCGCTCACAACAGAATCTATAATATGCATCTAGAAAATAGATTTATGCAACATTTGACACCTATAATTAAGTCAATATTTTAGGGTCATCACCTGATACATGATAGACTCAGATTGTATCAGATCCAGAGTTGGGTAGGTGTAGGGACATGTAAAGTGGGTGGAGTTGGTGCACCTCTGTAACACCAGTGCATACATGGTAACTCCTCAGGAACTGCCCACTTCATATAAAGTGTAACATTCTGGACACCAACCACAATTTATATGTGAAGCCTAATTTACTGCTGTGCAACATCAGAGTAATTACATGCTAAATCTATAGCAATTGTCTATTTAATATAGAATGTAACACTTTATTTACCAAAAAGTGCTGTTAGTCCTGTTAAACATTTGTACTTACACACACC
>JAUMHP010000073.1:2608677-2620254 GCA_032361065.1 Enteromius trimaculatus | reverse complement strand
TTGGAGTAAGACAACATGCATGAAGAGGATGATGTGGACAAAATACTCATTTGCCTAATAATTCTGCACTCCCTGTACACTCAACAAAAATATAAACACTTCTGCTTCGATTATTGCTCATGAATAAACTGCAAAACAAATATATTGTGTCGTGAGTTTGTATCTCAGAATGATGCTGTCTATTTCATCAGAAGTAGAACAAGGAAGCAGGAGAGCCACCAAGCCTACTTCATGCAATATTTAGTAATACAACTGAATTACAAAAAACACAAGTTCAATATACTTTATGGAAAATAAAATTCCAAGACAGCAAATGTGGTTATTCCGCTTATCTGAATTGGATTTAAAAATAATTGTTGGTTATCCATTAAAACCTTTCTCTTCTATTAATCAGTGAAGCAGATAAAAGAGTCATCTACAGAAGTGGAACTACATTATATGAATTAAAAACCTCTTTTTTGTTTAGGAAGTGTTTTTCTTTAGTGGTAGGCAAATAAAACTCTAAATGTATTAAATAGTGTAATAAAAGTGTGGGTCGCTGTGATTTTGCCAAGTAACATGATCCTGGATCAATTAAATCATACCTAAAAGTGTATGTGCTGAAGAAAGACACGTTCTTCTTCTATTATTATGTTTAATGGCGGGTGGCAAACCAGCTTCAAGTAAACTTCACAGACACTTTGTTGCGTTCTCTCCGTTTTTATTTATTTATTTATTGTGTCATTTATCCATTCTCATTTAAAATGTGTATGTGCATATGTATTTTTACTTTGTTAAAGTTTAGCACTTTGTTTTAAGGTATTTGTCGAAATAAATAATTAAATAATACATACAATTAACTAGACCTAGGCCTACATGCACAATTGCCTAAATGAAAGCGAATTTAAAGAACAATAATAATAATAATGATTTAGCGGTTTAATTTTAATGCGGAAAAACTCTGTAATTTTAGTCAGGCACATTTTCGGACGCCGCTGATAACATTTTCCCGTCGTTCCTTGCGAGCGGCCTTTTCCTCCATTTTTGAGACAGAATCAGGTGAGCGTTTTACAGCTCGACTTTTAAAATGTGACATTTTGGCCTTATGCGATGTGAACTAAAGCACAATTTCGGCCAGTATTAATAGAAATATCCCTGAAGTGGATCTTCCGCGGAGCTCTGCCTTCTGCGGTGTAAGATGCTTTAGATTTAAAGCGGATTGTTGGGTCCAGAGGCTAAACTGTTACCCGGAGCTCATTTCTCCGCGTTGCTGTCAAAACATTAATTTTAGTAGTTTATTTTTGTTGGTTTCTACTCTGACACACTTGTTTTGAACGTAACTACAGCTATAAATACGTATAAGTGTATATAAGACCCTAGCGCTGAGAAAGATAAACATGCAGCTAACCTCTCTGTAGCTATTGTGTTAACGTTAAATAGTTCTTCCAATAATAATAATAGTCTCTATATTGGTTCTCATGCTACATGTTTTTTGTCATTTCAGGTTTATCTGATCTGGTCAAAGCATCATCATGCCAGGAAGGTAAGACATAAAAGCTGTCTCAAGTACACTGTGTGATAACAGCGAGGCAGTTAATGGCATAAAACTATTTAATACTACTATAATTTGCTGAATAGTAGTTGTACATAACTTGTTGCGTGCGTTTTGTCATCCATATCAGTGCAGGAGTCATTTTAGCAGTTAAAAGGCATTTTAGTGTGAATGTACAACTTGCCACACGCAAGCTATCACAATATTTCTCTTTGATCATAAAAATATCTCATTTGTGTCCTTTAGATTAAAGTTGTGTTTTCCCCTCATTGTTTGGTGTGCTTGATATTCTCCCTATGGCTTTCTTTGAGGCACACATCAAATTTGATTAAAGCAAACACACATTTTTTGTTTCTTTTAATAAGTTCTGTAAAGATTCAGTAAATAAAAAAAGTTGACTTGTTAGTAGGACTGCACAAATACTAATTTTTCTAATATGAATTGAAATTGAGGATGCCACAGTTATGTAATCATTGAAAGTCCCCTTAAGTTATTCTGCATGCTTAAGAATTTAATTGAGTTTGAGCACAACATTATAACACCCGTTATAATTGACATTAGAGGCTTAATACTATAGAAAAGTTGTAACGCTTTTTTATGTCCATGTTTTCAGCTTATGTTCATGTAAAAATGCCATGCAATTGCTTCAAACAATGTTTTACACATTTAATGTTAATTGGGTTAATTGTTATAATAATCAGCTATTATGATTTGTCAAATGTGCAGCCCTGTTTGTCAGACTATGTTGCTTGACTTTAAATGAAACCGTTTTTACTTGATCTGGTTTAGGCTGTGGAGCAAGGCCATCTTTGCTGGCTACAAGCGTGGCCTGAGGAATCAGCGTGAGCACACTGCTCTGCTTAAGCTCGAGGGAGTCTACAACCGAGATGAGGTCGACTTTTACCTGGGCAAACGTTGTGCCTACGTCTACAAGGCAAAAAAGTAAGTGATGCGCAGTGTTTGCGTGAGTCTGCACTGCTGTTGATGTTTGCCCTGTTTTTTTTCTGTTCAGACACCAAATTGCGATTATTCCAAAAGCACTTGATGCGTTTTATCAAATCTGTTCAACCAGCTTTTTTGGTTATCGATGGCTTTCATGTTATTGAATGTCATGTTTATAAGGAATGATTTTGTAAGTGAAATATGTAAAATGTTGACCTTAATGAAACGCATTTTGACATCGGCATGCTGAAACATGAATTTGTTATTTCTATCGGTGGTTTCTGTTTGTAGTTGGCGGTGTTTTTAATGTAAGTTTTGTATGTTTTCTAAAGGAACACTGCCACACCTGGCGGTAAACCCAACAAGACGCGTGTCATCTGGGGTAAAGTCACAAGGGCTCATGGAAACAGTGGAATGGTTCGTGCCAAGTTCAGGAGCAACCTTCCCGCGAAAGCTATCGGGCACAGGATTCGCGTGGTAAGCGTCTTAAAGCTTCTTTCATTCTTCACTGTCTGTCTCTTGTGTACGTACTTGTCTAACAGACTTGTTGGACTGGTTATACTCTGTGTTTGCAAGTGTGTTATGTCTGTTTTCATTTGTCCAGTATATGCATTCATTTATAATGCGGCAGTGACAAAAGAAATGTGCTGCTTTTAACCATTTTGCCAAAGATCTTGCTTCATTGTAAGTTGTAATCAAATCTGGCATTTTAGCAATTTTCATGAGATCTATTATGAAGCTTAATTATTGAAGGTCCATTAAATAGGGCAGTGCCTTTAATCGCATACGACTGTCATGCACGGGTTTGTGATTAGCAGTAAATCTCCATCACCTGCTTTCTGATGGAACGGCATTTAATACACAGAGACGTAGTTTACTGACAGGATAAATGCAATATGGCGTTTGATATTTATAATGAATGTGATATTGCCTAGCTCATTGATATTAATTGATATTCCTGCAGTGAAACGTGTGTCAGAAGCTGCATGTCTTCCACGGTTATGCTAGAAAGGAAAGAACTTGCGTAAAGAGCTTTTTTGAAGAACAGAGCCACTAGAGCAACTTGGTCTTGAACTTTTGCCTACATGTGGCAGCACACCTGACAAGAGATTTTGGTAGATCCTGTTGTACTTTGGGGTGTCCAAACGTGGTCCTGGAGGGCCAGACTGTCAATGTCCTGAGTTAGTTAAGCTCTGACTTGCCTCAGCACACCTGCCTGATAGTTACTAGTGTGCCTAGTAAAATCTTGATTGGCTTGTTCAGGTAAAAAATAAAAGCCCTCCAAAGCAGGATTGGACAACCCTGATGTTGGGGAACAAATGCGTTCCCTTTTACTTTATAATCTGCTTCAAGTTGAAAAAAGGAGACTGAAGTGATTTGTAATGCTATAAATGTATTATTTTGAAGTCACTCCTGAGAATAGATTGAGCCATGTTTGATTATCTGTATGCTTGTCCAAAAAAAGCTCTGTATTCAAAAATTAACTGATACTGTCTTTTTGTCTTTCAGATGCTGTACCCATCTCGTGTGTAACCTGCTTTTGTGTACAGATAATAAAAAAAACTGGTCCAAAAAGTTGCCTGTCTGATCTTTCTTCAGTATATAAAGTATAGTTTCTGCAACCACTTAAAAATCTTTTAGCTTTTGCCGTTTTCTGCCCAGTGTTGTTCAGCGGAGCGCAGTTACAGTGTTTATATCAAGCCAGATTTGCAGAGGAACCGATGCCCCAGTCGAACCATCTGTAGAAGAACTGAAATGAGCAGAATTAAGGGAAATAACAGGTTTCATTATTAACACTTCCTTATTCAACACTGGATCATTTACACAGATATTTTGTCTGGGCTTAATGTAGACCAGGTTAAAGAGAAAGCAATTTGACTTGATGCTAAGCTTGTACGAAACCCCATTCAATGACTTTACCTGTCTTTGCATGGTCAAAATTTGCATAGTCAAACTAGAATAAGTGAGTTCTCCATTGCAGAGTGTACGGTGCATAGGATTAATCCAGTGACACTGTCAAGGCTATTCACACGCTTAGTAAACATTAAAAAATGGTGTTCTGTGATGTGATTCTAATTTGTATTTTGATAGTGTTTAAGGTGAAGCTCATAAATGAGTAAAATTGTCTGGTAACACATCCAATGAAATGTGTGTGTGTGTGTGTGTGTTTATATGTAATCGACTAGCTGGTCAAACTGCAGTTGGGTTATTTTAAGTACAAATAACAAAAAATACAGCTAACTAACACGAAACAAAAACAAGATGAAATGTAATAACATCTGTTGGTAGTTACAGAATATTGATACGCACATTTGCTTTATGTAATGACCTAAACGTACAATGCAATTATATTTTCACGTTTAGTTGAAATGGCTTGCAGCTAATGATTATAAACTTCAATATATACTGATATTTTAAATAATTTATGACTTTAAGTATAGTAGAAATGCATGGACATGGTCAAGTGCATTTTTGAGATGAAACGAGGAATAATTTCCGCATATTTTGCAGTATCATAATCGCACTGTACTTTGAGTAATTGTAAAATTCCACTCCAGAGCCTCACGCTGATTATCACAGTGCAATACTAGCGCTTGTCTGCAGAGGATGCGCGTCGCCTTCAGTCGCGCAATAAGCCCCGCCTAATAACAGAACTGTGACGCATTCACGGGGAAGTGAATCGTGGGTAACGTAGTTCCACCAAATCGGCACTCGGACGATTTGAACATGTAGTGAAGGCACGTTACACTACATTTCCCATAACGACGTCCATCTGAGTCCTTCAAATAGCTGGTTTATAACGAAGTTGTTTTGCTCCATCCGCTATTGAAGATCCGCAGACCAACTAGGCGAACAGGTATCTGCAACAGTGGGCACTTTTATCTTTATTAGATGTGTAAAATAGGATTTATTGCAGTAGGTTTTGCATGCTACACGTTTGTAATTCTGACACCATCATTTAAAATGTTTTTTAAACTGTTTCTGATTTTAGCATCTTTTGACATGTCATGGTAAATTATTATATTGACTTTTAAGAAGATGAAACAAACAATCAAAAACGCATGTTTCATGTGAATATGCGCTGTAGTGATGGACATCGTCTTTCTCGGTGTCTCAATCCTGATGTAAGTGACATCTATTGTCTCAGTAACGATGATGCACTCTATTCAGATGGATATTGAATCGCATTTATGCAATTTATACAATTGTTCATGCGTGATGTTTAATTATAATCTAGATCAGGATACAGATATGTTATAGAATTGAGTGGTAAAGTATTATCCAAAAAGGCATTGTTTAAATGAGAATAAGGATTATTTAAGGTGTGCTCTTTGCCATAATAATAATAATAATAACAATAAAACAAATTCGTTTGGGTAATGCTAAATTTATACCTCCCCGTGGTTTGTTTAGTCTAAAAAAGGTTGTAGATGTCCCTGGATGAAACCCGTGTGGTTTGTTGTTTTCAGTCTTTTTGGGAACTGGCTGTTCTCTTCTTGTTAGAGGAGATGCAGGGCCTATTATTCTCCAATAAACACGAGAAAGACTTCACGTTAAAGCTTTAACCCGCGCTAGCCAGTGTCCATCTAATGTGTTTTTATTGTGTCTTCCGAGAATGTTGCTATTAGTCAAACCGTAATAGAGTATAAGACCAAACAAATCAATATATTAATGTGTTTATTCATTCACGACAGCGTCATATCTGTAATATCAATATCAATATAACGTTACTATATGAGCATAGTTGACATCATTGGGAGCATTTTGCTCCTTCAGGCGCGTGAATCACGTGAAGTCAAGAACATGTTCGGGCATATCGCATAAAAGACAAATAATAAACTGTATTTTGCCTAAAGTAACTGAAGTAATTAAATTAACATGCATTATTACTTGCTGTTGAGCACATTTTACCCTCACTTTCATTGGCGTAATGCAATAAAAGCTTACAAAAGTATGAATATGTAAATAAATTGTTTTACTTTATTATATATTTTTTTGCATTGCCCTTCCTCTGTGCATATGTAAATTAAACTTATTTACTTAAACACAGTAAAAATGGGAATTGCAAAATGTTGGGATGCATTACAGTCATGATCATTTTGGGTGAAAATTTGGTTAGTTGTCGTAAAAACATTTGGGTAGCCAGCTCACTATGTTTTGAGACAACTAAAAATTGTAAGTTTGTCCATGAAATCCATGTGTCCTTTATTTACCTACAACAATATCATCTTGTCAGATTTCAAAGGTAGGATTAAAATGGGGTTTGTGCATATAATATGCTCGATCGATGCTGACTAAATAAGAGTAACATTTCCATTCATGTTAGCCCATCTCTTCTATCATCAATTCAGATTTGGAGACTTTGACAAGCTCAAGCTCAGAGAAGAAGCAAAAAAGGCGCTCCTATGTTGGTAAAAGAAGATGAAAGGACATGATGTGGGAAAGGACTGTCTGGCATCTGGTTCTGCGTACAGGGCCGTACCGTCCAGAGAGACCCTTCCCGGACCAGAAGTGGACCATTACGAGCTGTCTAAAGTGCAGGTTAGTCCATCATATGCACAGCATGCCATTTCAGACTTGTGATTAGACACAGAATGTTTTGTTTCTACTACTTTTTGAACATTAACTCTACAAAACACCATAAACTCAGCTCTCAGACTCTTATAAATTGGAATACTTTCTTACGGCCCATTTAAGCCAAGTATGGGGAATATTAGGGCTGGGTATCGTTTAAAAAATTACGATACCGATACCTTGAGTTCAATAACGGTTCCTGAACGATACCTTTTTCGATACCAATTTTATGAAATCAGCTTTAGCAAAATTACATTTTCCTAAAAAACATTTGTTTTCAGCTTGTTGACATTTATACAGACTCAAAACCTCACCTCCAGAGCCACTGCACAGAAAAAAAAATCCAACACAATGAATCCGTGCAAATTAGTTTTAATAAAGTTCAGATAGTTTTCAGTTTACACATCAGTTATGCTGCATTTACACTAGTGCATTATTTATTCTTACAATAGCCTTATAATTTTCCCCCCTCTGAAAATTTGTATATTTAAATTTTTCTTAAGGCATAAAACATTTGTCTTTTAATTAATGAAGATTTAATTTTATCGTTGGAAAATAAAAGGGGATTTTCTAATACAATTGGATATAAATACTGTTTTAATAATTTTTGTAGTAGCCTGTTATGTAGATTCTACTGAACAACAGTAATATTTTTCTGCTGCCGTGTCCAAACAGAACTTTTATTTTGACAGCCTGCCATGAATACCTTTACAGTTCTGTGTGTACATGATATGACCATAGATTTCCTCAAATGAAACGATCAAATGCTCTTGAAGTAACCCCCCGGAGCAGTTCTGGAGATGTTGTTTGTATTTACGTCCTCATTTAGTCAGACGCATGACATTAATATCACCGGAAGCGTCACGCGCAGTACGCTAGTAAACAAAACCGCGCATCTGCAGCATACGTTAACACAGAGACACGCAGAATTCATATTTTTTTGCGTTAAATATTGACAAATACTATTGAAAGCGGTAGTGTGCTCGTTTGCTCGTGGTGGAACTGCGCCGTGCGAGATACAGAAAGCGCAACTTAATGTAGAAACAGAAATGAAGTGCAGTCGTGTAAATGATATAAATAACATAAGGCTACATCAACATTTGACCGCTTCTGGTCAAACACACGGGCCAGTGCTGCAGTCTTATTGGCTCACTGACGCTGATGAGATTAACCCTTTCAGGAATCGAAATCGGGTACCGAACGACCAGGCGTTTTTCGATCGAGGCAATTTGATACCCAGCCCTAGTAAAGATAAAGTTACAATAATTATTCTAATGCTGTAAGAATAGACATGTTTCCCATCACAGCTTTAACGACAACGTCACAGTAGATCAATATAATTTAAATCACTTTCAGACCTTTTTTTCATTTTCCAGATGATAAACAATAAAAACAATGACGGCCAGTCAGTATCCATCCAACCTTAAAGAGCTTGAGCATTTAAAGCTGCAGACAACAAAACTGCAATAAATGAGGTCATTGAAGAACTGAGATTGTTAGCTACAAATCCAAAGGGGTTAATTCCTTACAATTAGTTAACATTTGGATCAAAACCTTTCATCAGAGTTGTCCTATAATGTAAAACTAAAATGCGACAACTTCTTTTTTGATCCACTCCAAATGTATTTGTATCTCTGTATAATATATATTAAAGCCTAAATATACTCTAAATATGAATATGAGTGATGTTTTTCTAAAGTGTGTCCAGTTTGTGTGCTCGATGGGATAGTTTCAGTCGTCATATAACCAGTCCACACCTGTGTGACTGTTTTTGCAACACAAAAGAAGATTTAGCTGTTTTTGTGCATACAATGAGAAGTCAGAGAGGTCCAAAAAAACACGGGAGTGCACTGACTTTTACTGTATGAGTGAAAAACCTTGAGACATGCACGGGATTGAAACAACATGAAGGTGAGTAGATGATGACGGGATTTGAATTAATTCATTAGCATTAAAAAGCTGCAGCTGTTGTTTGTGTTGATAAAGGTAGCCAAACCCTTTGTGGTATCAGTTGTATTGTCCGTTGCACTCCTGCCGTCAGCATTTTGTCGGCATGTTAAGAGAGGGTCCTGTGCTGCCCACAGTTTTCTTTGTCTTTTTCCATCACGCTACCTTTCTCTCTCTCTCTCTCTCGCTCTGTATCTCTCAGCCACTCAGTTCATCACTAGTGTGTGCAGGCGGTGATTGTGATTGGCTGCTCGGCCTGTATTTAGAAGCTTGGTCTGTTTACATAATTTAGTCCCACCTTATTTGGCACGGCAGCCAATTGCAATCCTGGGTTCCGGTGATGCGTGCAGCAGCCTTGCATGCTGATAGGCTGATGCCCCCCCTCGGCGCTCAGGCAAGCTGTATGTTTGTGCAACGTGAGCGCATTAGAGGGACACGGGAAGGGAGGGGACGTCCTGCACGTGCTGAGGAGCATCGCAAAAAAAACGCTTCCATGACAGGCTTCTCTCATTCATTTAATCCAGTCAGACATGTCAGATTCTTCCGTTTCAGTTTCGCGCTTTTTATTTATTTATTTTTGTAGCACAAGGCTGACTTAGCTGGAGGCGCTTTAACATGAGAGTTACGTAAATTATGGGATGCATTTCACCGTTGTGTAAGGAATGCACACAAAAGTGCTGTTGTACGCTTCTGTTCACGTCTGCTTACTGGAACCTTAACTGTTGTTCTCAGCGTGCCTTTGGTTTCTAGATCGTTCTGTTCTCTGCATTCTGATCAGTCCCAGATAAGGCTTTTTTTCCAGCCTGTTTCCCATGAGAGCTTGTGACAGAGTTGCTAAAGCTGTGCTGATTCGTGGGGCAGCGGGCTGACGGAAGAGAATTAGCTTTGTGGATTTCTGTGCGTTTGAAATGTCCGATATAGGGCACTACAACATTTGGCGTTTAATGCGGAATGTCATAGAAATATATGACTGCTGTACAGAAGAATGCACTTCTGAAAGTACTAATAATACATGTTATGGAAACATAATTTTGAGGAAAATCACAGAATATAAAATTGTTTGTCCGTGGTTGAATCACAAAAATTTTCACTTTTTTTTTCTTTAATCAGACTGAAAATGAAAAGTGTCGTGCATTGATTACAGCCATTGTTGATCATTTAAACATTTTCTCAACTGTCCGATATTATTTTTGTAAATTGGTACATCTGAAAGCCTGATTGGTTGGAGCTATTCATGTATGTGTATGTGTGTGCATATGTATTTATACTAGGGGGCTGTTGAATGCTTGAATCTGATTGGCTGACGAATGTTCTAAGGTGTGCAATTATTTTCAGGGAGCCGCACGGCGAACGTAGTTACAGGCAGCTCTAACAGCAAAATAACCAAAACCCACAACGACACTGGCCAAACAAATAAATAGTTATCAGTATGATAAAAAACAACAATTTCTTCGTTTTGCATTTTGTATGGAAACCACATACTCTATGTCTCCTGCTCGCTCTCCTCAGAGGCACACACACATTAATATACGCGCTAATCCTGCGAGACTCTGATGACTTTCATCAACTTGATTTCTCACAATATAATATAATGTGAATATATTATATTAGAATATATATTTATTAGGGCTGTGAATCGATTAAAGTGTTTAATGTCATGAGTAGCGGCGCAGCGGTGACCACCCCGACCAGGATACAATAGTCCAAAAATAAGCACTTATGATTAGTGTACCATAGTGATTTGGTACCATTTGGTACCAATGTTTGAAGATGCACTCCCTGCCTTTGAACTGCGAGGCTATAAAGTACATGCTGTTCTTTTAAGTGATCTAATCCGGCTGGCTTTTTCTTACACGCACACACTCTCTGACTGCTCGTAGCACTTAGCCTGGATGTCAGCAGAATACGCCACAGTGCTCGTCTCCCAGGGCAACGGCCCATATAATCGGCTGTTGTCTCAGCTGTCTGTGGCCAGCGCAAACTTTATTGTCGTCTGGCCTGCTATAAAATATTTTGTTTGTTAGAGTGATCTTTGGCACATGTCGCAGTGTGTAGCTGCACATGGGGTTAAGTGCATTTGCCACACTTCAATATAGGGACCAGTTCCCACTATTAACTAAATTTATGCTTATCAATAAGGTAGTTAAGTTTAAGTGTAGGGTTAAGGGATCTAAAATTCTAGTAACATGCATGCTAACAAGCAGCTAGTTAATAAAAAGAGTTACCAGTACATTTGACTTATACAAAATATGGCTAAACAACTTTATTTATTTATTTATTTATTTTATTTTTTTCAGGAACTGAAAAACTTGTTTTATTTGTCTTTATTTCAGACGGGTGGAAATAAAAAAATCCAAAAGTGTTTATTTTATTACATTTAATGTTTTTGATTCTGTGGATTTCATTGACAATGCTTAACCCTTTTAAAGCTGTTTTCTCAAAATTAGAAAAGTTTTCTTTACACTTCAGTAGCCCTTAAGTCAAGTCAAGTCACTTTATTTATAGAGCGCTTTTAACAATACAGATTGTAGCAAAGCACTGAACATTATCAAGTAGAAGAACAGAGTGATGGTAATGTATAA
>JAUMHP010000073.1:2552656-2599507 GCA_032361065.1 Enteromius trimaculatus | reverse complement strand
TTTAGATGGAATAGGGTCTAACATACATGTTGTTGGCTTAGATGACTTAACAAGTTTATACAGTTCTTCCTCTCCTAAGATAGAGAACGAGTGGAATTTATCCTCAGGGGATCTACATTGCACCTGACTGGATACTGTAGCTGTTTCTATTTTATATCTAATAGTATTAATCTTGGAAGTAAAATACTGCATAAAGTCATTACTGCTGTGGTCTTGCTGAAGATCAGTACACTACATACACTAAGCCATTTATTATTTTAATCTGAAAGTTTTTACTGAGGTGTTTGTTCATATCATGTGCCTGATTTATATTAGTGGTTTTGTTTGTATGTGATTCACCCTACTTTGTTCCTAAAAATATGGTTATAATGAATTTTTCTAGCAGTTGACACTATTTTCTGATTTATGGAATGATTAAAAATATCCCCAAAATTTTTAAAGTGCTTCTATTATGCTTTTCTGCAGTTTGCAGTATAGCTGTTTGTGAATGTAAAGGATCTGTGTAGCTGTAAAGCCCAAAGTGCATGATAAATAAGTTATTGTCTCCCAAAAGACAGAATCAGCTCTGAACAGCCTGAACGAGTCTTTAGTGATGACTAGTCTTTTTTATTTTTTTTGGACCAGCTGGCTCCATTAGATTACAACCTGTAAAGTATGATAAATAACAGATGTTTTTTTTGTTTTTTTTCGTTGAGCGTTCAAAATCACCAATCACAACAGACTGGGCCATCTGACCAATCAGAGCAGAGTAGGCAAAATTGTTTAAAGACACAACTTTTAAGAACCTATAATAATTAATATTAAATGCATATTTAGAGAAAATAAGTGTTGTAGTTTTTTTTTTACCTTGAATGCATGTAAATCTATAGTAGGATACACCTGTAGCAATATTAGAAACCTTACAAAATGGCATAAAAGGGACCTTTTTAAAACCTTTAATGTGTCAACAAAACGAAAACTATCCAGTGTTCATATGCAAATTAGTGCATATTTAATTAGTTAATGCCTCATTTCCATAATATTGAAACACTCTTTCCTGTCAACACACTGTCATTTTTCACAGTTTTTCACAGGTTTCACAGTTTAATGCACACGAGTAAAACCTCATAAAACATCTCACTGAGATGATACAGACATAATAAAGTTCTCACACTATTCTTCACCTGACCTCATGTTTTGCTGCAGGACAGCATTTGCAAGTGTTGCGAAATTTCTGTCATCTTTGCAGGACTATGATATGAAGTGTGTACAAAGTACTGTATTGTTAGCAACATTGTGAAACTGAATCGCACATAACAAGCACAATACCGGCATAAACACCGATAACTGTTGGTAGAATATGCGTCAGGACTAAATGTCATTGTTTTTAGAGTTCACACACTAGAATGCATAAACAGTGTTTCAAATGTATCCACTTTGGAGGGATTTTTGAAAATCTTTGCTTTTAGTGACAACAGCGCAGGCTTAGTGTGAACAGAAGGCCAAAGTGGAGAGAAAAAATATTATATGCGCATTAATGTGGCGTGGACAAGGCCTCACCTGTAGCCTTCTATACTATTTTGCCTGTTATTTGTTAAGCCGAGGCACATGACTTAAACATGTGCGCGTAATTTACATTTATGAGCTTCATCAGCTGTCTGCGTTTAAGGCCACGTGCAGCACAAGACTTGATGTTCCCTCGCATGATGCTGTGGTTTTTTCCCCAAGGCATTATTAGGCAGTATAGGTTGCGCAGAGTCTGACTAGTTTCCTTCCTCTCTTTTATTTTTTCCACTGATGATATTTGTCCTTGCCCAATACATGCTGACGAACATGTCTTCTTTCATTTCCTGTCAACATTTTTTTTTTGCATCGTCACATTTTTCCATTGAAAAGTGCTGATATGCCACACTCAAAAGCAAACCTGGCATCTGAACACCTGATCTGCTGCTGTTTCTCCCAGGATGCTTTTGAAACGGCAGCGAGAGCTGAGGGTGGCCTCTCGTTGGACGGGGGCAATGCCGCTGATGCAAAAGAGCTGGAGGACGAAGTCGGGAGAAGCAAATACCACCACAGTGTCTGCGTACTCAAGCCCATCCGCTCCACCAGCAAGTATGTACTAAATACTTACAGGTAATCTTGACGGGTAACATTTTCAGATGTCTACATGCATTTGAAGGTCAGGATCTGAAATGTCAGTGAATTAGCAGATGCCAATGAAAGCATTTTTCTGAAACAAAACTGAACTGTTTGAACAGATAAGTGTCAGCTTTGGTAAATAAAAGCAAATTAACATTTGATGAAAATGTACTTGAATTTGGAGAAATATAGCTTTTATCACTTTCCCTGCAGTGAATGGGTGCCGTCAGAATAAGAGTCCAAACAACTGAATAAAAACATCACAATAATCCACACCACTCCAGTCCATCAGTTGAAAATCAGTGAAAAGCTTAGTGTTTTTTAACTTTAAACCTGAGCTTCAAGCTAAAATAAAAATGAGTCCTGTGCACAAAAAAATGCACAGCTCTAGCACCGTTTACAAGCGAAAACAGTCCAAACAGCTCTAAAAAAATTTGATTTTGAAAATTGATTTTGATGTGAAAGACAACAAGGGATGGACTTTTTCACTGGAAGAAGCATTATTATGGATTATAGACAGGTATTTTGGCCAGAAATAATGATTTCAAATTAAAAATGTCTCAGTATTTCATTCCATTGAGTTTAGGTGAGGCCAATATAAGGACAAACAAAACAGATGTAAGTGAAATTAATGTTTGAGCCATGTTTTAAAATGTCACTAAAATAACTTTAATTTATTAAATATTGATCAACGTAAATATGTGAATAAAAGCCTAAATTAAAATCTGTTAATCATATAAAACAATTGAGTCTTGGACTAAACCACTGAATTCGATTCTTCTTGAATTGTAGGAAGTGCAGTTCATGCATCAGTTGAATCAGCCTAGACTTCAGACTCAGAATCAGTTGATCAAAATGGGAAAAAAAATCACTTTTGTCAACCCAGCCCTGGTACAAACACCTTTGTTGAATTCAAACAAAGTAAAAACACACCCCTATTAAAATGTGACCGTGCAGTGGTTAAGCTCAAATGACACATGCACTGCATCCCTGAGAAAGGCACATGGGACTCGGGCTGGGTGGCCCTAATAAAATAAACCAAATTGCGCTGAATTAAAATACTGCAGCTTAGAGACTAATCCACGTCTCTCCTCTGTCCTGTTTTTCTCTCTGTCGTCACAGGCATCAGCATCCAGTCGACAATGCTGGCCTCTTCTCCTTTATGACATTTAACTGGTTGACTTCACTAGTGGTGTTGGCCCATAAGAAGGGTCAGCTGTTTCTGGAGGATATATGGGCCGTGTCACAGTTCGAGAGTTGTGAGGCCAATCGCCGCCGGTCAGTACTAATATACGACTCCTTATCACAGATCAAACATATCTATACATTCTCATACAGTACTACGGTGGCCTGATGTTGTTTGTAGATGTTAATAAAACATCATCTCCACAGGCTGGCCGGGCTGTGGGATGAAGAAGTCAGGTCACGAGGGGACGGGGCGTCTCTTCGTCGTGTGGTCTGGCATTTTTGCCGCACACGTCTGCTGCTGTCCATCCTCTGCCTTATGGTTACTCAGCTGGCAGGCTTCAGTGGCCCAGTAAGTAACACCATCTCAGCTCTGTTGTGTCTTTCTGGTGTCTTTTCCCTCGATCTATCTCTCTCTCCCTCTCTCTCTCTCGCTCTTGCTCTCTTTGTGTATTATTAGCTTTATAGACCCACCTATCAAATCCTGCCCCCCTCAAATGCTCAGGTGAGTGTTCAGATGGGGAATGAACAGTGTTTTTCGTCGTCACTGGGCCTCAGAAGTGATCTGCTTTACCTCTGTGGTGTTTCCAGTGTGACTTCCAAAACCATTTGATCAAATCATTCAACCATTAGTGCTATTTATAAAGTGCCTTAATAATGACTTGTGCCAACACCGAAAGAGTATTACAGCTTGTCTGACGAATAATCTGACTATATTGTCAAAAATAGGGGGAACTTTTTTCATTTTAGATGTACTGAAGTCATATCTGCGCCACTAACGGCACCAAATGGAATGACAGTGACCCAGTTGTGTCTGAGGTAACAACATTAACTCATTAGTGCATTAGTGTCATGCAACTTTTTCAGCTGCGTTGGTTCCAGAAGTATTTTTTCCCATAGGGATTAAAAAAAAACTTTTTAAGTGAAGCAAAACCGTATTTGAAATGATACTAAGTACTAAATTGTGTATTAGTGAGCGAAGGAACTACCAATCCCATGAAGCATTGCAAATGACTAGTGCTGTCACACGATTAACCACATTCAAAAATAAAAGTTTTTGTTTACATAATATTTAAATTACGTCTTGAATAAATAAATAAATATATAAACAACATTTTTATACCGTAAATGCATATTATGCAAACAAAAACTTTTATTTTTTATGTGATTAATTGTGATGAATCAGCGCTATAAATGATAAAATATAATAAAATATATAAATATCTAATAAAATATATATATATATATATATATATAACACAATTAATTTTATGTAAAGAACAGATATATGTGGAATTATATATACACGTTATGTCATTTGCAGTGCCTTGTGGGATTGACGGTTCTCGGTTGAGTTTTTGCACAGCATTATGGGTAATGTAGTTTTTTTCTACCAGCAATCCCAGTTAAACAGTATTCTTTCAAGATGAAATAATGTAAACTGATGCTTTCAGCAAAAACATTTACCATCAATTAACAAGGTTGTAGCTCATAGTAGGACTGTCCTTAAAAATCGATTCCCCTCTGGAGAAAATGAATGAAGTTTTTACTTCCGCAACCTGATTGGTCACTCCATTGCCATGAGTTTAAGGCCGGGAATCGGTTATGTGGTGCTGCCAGTTGTGTAGATATGACGCACTTTAAAGCATGCCTGTCAGTTACAGCCAAAAATTATTAATCATAAACATCCTGTAGTTTTAACAAAGCTAAATAAACGACTCTCAACTTAGTCATCGCTCTCAGTTCCAAGAGTTTCAGTTCCAGAAACAGAAACCAATTTATTACACCTGTCCGAAAAACTGCTGCTCTATGATTGTGCAAGTTTCTGTTTGTCTCTTGCTTTCCAGGTACCAGGTGTTTTATATCTGTGGTAGATAATAAGGAAAGTATTCTGTTCTTACGGTCCACTATGAAATGCTAGATTCGGGGGTACAACGTTTAAAGCTTAGGGGCATTGCATGTAGCACAAGCGTAGTCTAAAGAGAAGTCTCCTTTAGAGCAGGAGGATAGGCTAACATTTTCTTCAAGGAGAGCTTCTGTCACTGTCCCACCATGGGCGACACAGCAAGGCTCTGGCTCCTTCAACCGTTTGGAGAAAACGGGGCTTCTCAAAAGATTCTGTTTTAATCTCTTAAACTGCCTTTCTCTCCCTGTTGTCTATATTTTAGCAACTCCCAGTAGAACATCTCCTTGAAGAGATACCTGTCCTTGCTCTGATGACAGAGGTCAGGGGTGGTTTGTAAAGGAAGGTGGGTGTCGGGAAGGTGGGTTCAGATTGGAGTTAGGGGTCAGAGGTCGCTGGGTCCCCATGTGTGCGACATGTGACAGAGGCTATTCTTTAGACTCCACAGGGTGTCCGTTTAACCTGCGGGGAGAGCACACGGCAGGCAGAGCCGGTGAGGATTCCTGGGAGGTAAGGGCATGTTTCTTATGCAGGGCTGGATCAAGAGTTAATGCTGTTTGCTGCCCGTTTCTCTCTCTCTCTCTCTCTCTCTCTCTCTCTCCTTTCTGTTTCCCTTCTCTTATTTGATCTCTGTAAATATTCACATCTCGTGTGTTTTGAAATGATCCAGCAAGAAATGTCTGAGGGTTATGGTTGGGTAACACATGATTGTGCAAATGTATGTGCGATGACGGATGTGGGCAAGATTTTAATGCCGATGGACAATTGATTCAGACTTCTCCAGATAAAAAGCGGCTCCTTTGTGAACGGAAAATGGACTTGCGGGGGGTTTATATTTGCCGGACTGAAACGCTCTCAGATTTTGAGAGCTTGACGAGCGTACAGGTGGTTTTCAGACCCGCACCTCTTGTCCTCAATATGTTGCTGGATTTTTGACCAATTTCATGGACACCTTTTTGGGCAACTGTGCAGTGTAAATGGGTCTCGTAAGATGTGCGTCATTCAGGGAGGGTGATCGCTGCCCCACTAACCTCGATTAAAAATAAATGGGACAGCTTTTAAGTGATGACAACTCGCAAATGGACTCTGAAAGACCTTATTTTGTGCAACAATGTCTTTTGTTTTGTTTCTCTCTTCTCACAACAAAGTATTGATTTGCCTGATCCATGTTTTTTTTCATGCAACGTCTTTGTACAGTTTTTTTTTTTTTTTTTTCTTCCACAAAATGCTGATGTTTCAAGGTTAAATATTCAAGGTTTCCTTAATAAAATCTAGCAGCTGTGTTCCCAGTTTATGTCTGCATATCCTTGACTGCGTATGTGCATGATATTTGAGAACGAGTGTGCGTGAATGTGTGTGCTTGGATGACTTTCTTGAACTGTCAGCTGTTCTCTGTGTTTTTGTGCTTCCGCACACTCTGCTACTAATTTAAATGATATTAATTTTCAGGTGTTAAAACAAAAGTACGTCTCCAATCCTGTACCCCCAACCTGGTGTGACTGTAGGTAAAGAAAAAAAAAATCCACAAACAAGGGGCGTTATGTCCATGATTATGTCACATTGCTTTGTCTCCCTGCACAGATGGTACTGTCGGTACTGTTTCATTGTCTCTCTTGTTCTTTTCCGAAGGCTAGAGAAAAGGGCCGCATAAGGTAACGAACTATTAGAACACAGGCTGACATTATCTCTCAGTAGACGTTGGCGCTCCCTCACTGTCTCCAATGATTAGACGCCGTGCATTTTATGATGAAAGCCCCACACGTAGCATACAATGATCTGCATCCCTTTACCTCTCTCTGCCCAACTCTGTAATCAGATGTTTTTGTTTTTTTTTACGATGAGAAAGGTCATGAAGTGTCACAGCTGTGTTTGTATCCTCAGTCACGCCTGCTGTGTCCTGTCGCCCCCTTGCTCGTCCTCCCTCTCCGCAGGCGTTTGTGGTGAGGCGGTTGCTGGAGTACACGCAGATGAGCGAACCCGACCTGCCCTACGGCCTGCTGCTGGTGCTGGGCCTCTTGGCCACCGAGCTGATTCGCTCCTGGTCCCTCGCCCTCACCTGGGCGCTCAACTACCGCACCGGCACCCGTCTGCGCGGAGCTGTCCTGACCATGGCCTTCCACAAGATACTGCGTCTGCGCAGCCTTCGGGAGAAGAGCATGGGAGAGGTACGGTGTTGAGATTGGGTGGGTGAGGCGTTTTGGATTAATGAATTGGAAGGTTAGGAGCAGATATCCTAGGGTGTTGAATGGTGAAGAGATGAAGAGTGAAGGAAAATATCTAAAGAAGGTGATGTCCGCATATATTTCAAGGTAGTCTACGGTATATCTCGTGCATCTGTGCTGACGTATGTGTCGCTTTTCTCTTTAGCTGATCAATATGTGTTCGAACGACGGGCAGCGCATGTTTGAAGCCGCTGCTGTGGGCAGCTTGTTGGCCGGAGGCCCCCTCGTGGCCGTGCTGGGAATGGCATACAACTTATCCGTATTGGGGCCGACGTCTCTGCTGGGCTCTGCTGTATTCATCCTCTTCTACCCCACCATGGTGAGCTTTTCCTTCAGGCTTTGTGTTGCTTTTCCACTGGGAGATCCTCTTGTAACGGCAGTGTTTTTCCTGTAGATGTTTAGCTCCAGGCTCACGGCGTACTTCAGGAGGAAGGGAGTAGCCGTGACTGACCTACGCGTTCAAAAGATGAATGAGATTCTGAACTACATCAAGTTCATTAAGATGTATGCCTGGCTTAAGGCCTTCTCTCAAGCTCTACGAAGTAAGTTGGGATTTTTTAGCAAGCACGTTTGGCTCATTGTTTTTTTTTTTTACGATTACTAATAAACTAATGTTATCTATTTTAGTTTTAGTTAAATTTGTAGTAATGTTTAGAATTATATTTATTTTTTATTATGCCTTATTATTAGTCTATATAGAGTTTTTTTGTTATATGAGGTTTGTTTTGTTTGATTTATTTTAGTACTTGAACTACAGTATGTGTGTGTATAATATAATATAATATAATATAATATAATATAAACTGAAAAAAAATTTCTTAGAGTTTGGCATATTAATTTAGTATAATAGATATATGATTTTAGTTTTTATTTAGATATTAAATTGCATTTTCTATTTAGTTTTCATTTTTATTTTAGTTAAATTTTTGTAACTTTTGTAAAAAGTTTATATAGCTGTTATAGTAATTCAACTAAATGAAAATGAGAAATATTGTATAGCGACTAGCTGAAATAATTTTTCATTTTTTATTTAAGGTAATGTTTAAGGTTTTAGTTAATGATACTAGCCTGCTGTGGTCTATGTCTGTGCGAAAATTTTGGCTTATCATTGCCTTCCACCTCACAGGAATTAGAGATGAGGAGCGTCAGATTCTGGAGCGAACCGGATATTTTCAGAGCATTACAGTCGGCGTGGCACCTATCGTCGTGGTGATTGCCAGCGTGGCGACATTCTCCACTCACATGTTGCTAGGCTATGACCTTACTGCTGCACAAGTAGGGTTACATTGCTTGTTTGGAGGTGTAGGTATTTCCACAGTATTTATGTACTCATGCACTGACTCTTTATTTCATTTCTTTTTTTCCAGGCGTTTACTGTGGTCACTGTTTTCAATTCCATGACCTTTGCCTTAAAGGTCACCCCCTTTTCGGTCAAATCTCTATCTGAGGCATCTGTCGCCATCGATAGGTTCAAGGTGAGCTTTCTCTCTTTCTTTGGCAGTGTGTATTTTGCGTGCTGTTCCTGTAAATCCAGGTATCCACGTCATTGTGGCATGTTCAATATAGTCCATGAGGATGATCTCAGGGGAATTAACTGAATATGATGGGAGTGGGGCTGTTCCTGGTGCCATATTGAAAAGCTCCAGTTGACATTCAGCTCATTTCTATATCTTTTACTTAATCCTGCAGATTATATCTTTATTTCATCTGTTTCTGACTTCAGTGGCAGATGACAAAAATCACATAAAGTCCCTTCTACATGACTTGTTATTGTGCTTCAGTGCACTTCCACATCCAAAAATGTGGAGATAACCGTCATAAAGCGGCATTTTTGTAACAATAAGGAAATGAAAGTGCACACAATAAAAAGTAAAAAAAGATGAAAGGGGGAAACAATTATTTGAGCTTAGAATAACAAAACCCCGTTGTCACCTTGAGCGTGGATTCACAATTCTTACATTTCTGAGCCAGCATCGTGCACATAGCCATGTAGTTATGATGTATTTTTGTAGTCCAACCCTGACGTTAATATATTGAGTTTGTATTCACCGCAGGCCTTGTTTCAGGCTTTTAAACAAAAATACATCCCCACTGACTTTAAGATGATTGTTCTGCCAAGCTAACCCATCTCTGGTTTTAGCCTACAAAAATATGTCATCCCTGCAGCATGCTAAGCCATGCATTTCAAATGTTAAGATTGTAGCATTACATTGCAGGACATGCATGCTTTAGCTTTACGCTTTGCTACATGCAGTGCAGTGTGGAGTGACATAGTTAACAAAACATGCAGACATCTTCAGTCAAATGAAATAATTTAATAGCAAGAAGAAAGACAAACAGCCTCTGTGTACTCTGTTAAATATGGCACCTGCAAATTAATTACTCTGCGAGAGTCTCTTTAAAGGGATCATATCATATGATGTTGCTAAAAATAACAATATTTGGTGTATTTGGTGTAATGCAATGTTTATGGGGTTTAAGGTTTAAAAAACATTTTCCACATACTGTACTTTATTGTTGCTCCTCTAAGCCCTGCTTTCCTGAAAAGGGTGGATTTTTACAAAGGTAATTTTTCTGAGAAGCGAGGTGAGCTCTGATTGGCCAGCTATCCAGTGGTTTGTGATTGGCCAAATACCTCAAGCGTGTGATGGAAATGTTACGCCCCTTACTATAACGTAATGCCTTGTCCCGGCGCTATGACTCCAAAACCATAAAAAAACCCTCATAAATGAGGCAGTTGTTGCGTCCACTGGGGACAATAAAAAAACCAATAAACAAGCACTACTCTACACTGCTCAAAACTCGAATTTGAATAGTCAGCGGCAAATCCTTTTGAGTATGAAAACATACTGTAGGTTCTTACAGGCTGTGAGTCAGAAGCGCCAGACTCTCCTTGCATAGTTGGTACTGCCTCACTTTATAGAAACAGCCCGTGCACAGCTGGGCTCCTCTCCTCCCAGGTTCAGGAAATAATAACGTTAGTACTCCGTAAAATGCCCTGTGCACACTTGAGCTGAACTGTTCTGGAACAGTGTTATAAAAACTACTTAACCACTGATTTCTAGTTGTGTTCTCTTTTGGAAGCACAAAGAAAGTAGTTTCACTTTCGCAATGACACAGCGTCTCCAGAACATGGCGCCTGCAGCAACACTACAGCCAGAATAGCTCCGCCTTCTTTCTTTGTGTAAACATTTGGGCGGCGTTATGACAAAGGACTGAATGACTAAATGACTTTAGTCTTTGATTGTAACACTCAAAGAGAAAGGTAAACTGGAAATCGCATCAAATATGTTTGCTTTTGGTTTTTTAAATTTCCTCCAGAGTTTGTTACTGATGGCTGAGGTCAAGATGATCCGTGAGCTGCCGATGAATCCTTCTGTTGCCATAGAGATGACCGGTGCCAGTTTGGCTTGGGAGACGGGCGGTCACAGCGCCCAGCCTTCGCCCCGTGGCACACCTTATGTAGGCCTCGGCATGAGAGGCTGTCGTAAGAAGCGCCGGCAGCATGATGACCCAAAACATCACGGGATGCTGGAAGAGGAGACACATGGCCAGCTGTTGAATGATGTGTCTGTAGACATAGCATCAAGTCCTGATGAACAAACCCTTCAAGTGCCCACCATCAGCCAACGGCTGCAGAGAACCCTTCACTGCATCGATCTCTCCATACAAAAGGTCTTTCATCTCTTAAATGCTAATTTGGTAATGGTAGATATAACAAAGAATAATCATGGCAATAATCGTTCCTGTGTTTGAATCTTCAGGGGAAGCTGGTCGGCATCTGTGGCAGTGTGGGAAGTGGCAAAACATCTCTAATCTCTGCCATTCTTGGCCAGGTGAGTGATTGTCTGATTTGAAGCATAAAATAGAGCAGCTGTCCTTTGTGTACATTGAATGCAACATCCATTAGATGTATATTGCAATCCTCTTATCTGTTATGCGTGTCTCCCAGATGACTCTTTTGGAGGGGACTGTTGCTGTTAATGGAAATTTTGCCTATGTGGCACAACAGGCCTGGATTCTCAATGCATCATTCCGTGACAATATCCTGTTTGGCATGGAAATGGAGGAAGAGAGGTGAGCACCAAATAAAAGGGAAACGGCAGAAGTGAGAAAACAGAAGTTAAGAAAGCATCTGATCAAAGTCCTGTGGATATGATGCAATTCAGCAGTAAATTCTGGTTATATAGCATTTTATTCAATAGATTGCTTTAAAGCAGCATTTTTCTCTTTCCCCACATTTCGCAATGTGCACTAGTAAAGAAATGCAGACTTTAAATGTGGGTAAGTTTCTTGAAAAAAACAACACTGTAGCTGGGAAAAGTGTATGGATTGGATTCAGAACTCTTCTGCCAACTGTTCAACATAAAACAACCGGGTCAGAGTCACTTTCAATTAAAATAACAACTCCAGTTTCTACTATAAAGCAGCTCTCCAGAACACATCCACCTATTACATAATCATCACAGAGCAAGAGTGGTTCGAAGGCATTTACCAGCTGGAGCAAACTTTTCCTGAAAGTGCTTTGGCGAGCTCTTTTAAGCTCCTGCTGGACTCTAAACTCAAATTATGAACAAATATTCTTTAAAATTGTCCTTTTTTGGCTGCACTACATCAGTGAAATGAGTAATGTGTTTGAGTCTTTGTGAAGGAGACTAAAGGGCTGAGACTGCAGGCGGATTGGTGAATGTGACTCAGCACAAAGATGAAACGAGCACACGTGACCTTGAGTGCTTGTGCTTTGTCATTGAATAGCTTCCACCTCCGTTATATTTCTAACTCTAATTACACCCTGATATTTTATCAGAAAGAATAAGCATTTTTAGTTCTTAATGCAATACTTTTCCTCCTGTATTTTATTGTTTCCTGTAGGTATCAGGCTATTGTGAGTGCTTGCTGTTTGAGACCAGACCTGGCCATCCTCCCTAATTCTGACCTGACAGAGGTAACGCATCCTAAACAAAAATCAACACACTCATAAGCCCATTATCCACTGCACGGTTGCATGAGTCCTAAACAATGAAACATTACTAGCATACCAGCAACTGTTCACTTCACGAATGAACAATGTGGCGCAAGTTAGGTGCCTTAAAACAGAAACGGCGCAAACGGAAAGCGAGTGCAAGCTATAAAAATACAGTCTCACAGCTGACTTGATGTACATTAACAAGCAAAAAGAAGAAAATATCACAGGTTCATCAAGTTCGTTGAAATGATCCATCCTTGATCAGCTTTGACGAAACGCCTCTTAGCTTGCCTGTCTTTTCAGAGTGGAAGTAGCCTTGTCATCTGACCTGAATGCAGTGAGCCTATTCGCTAAAATGGAGTCATCGGCTTCTGTTCTAAAGGAAGAAATGTGCTTGTCGGCTTCTGGGCAATCAAACTCAGTTTGCTATACAGCGATAGAAATCCTTAAGGGTCGCAGAAATTTGTTTTAGATGGCAAAATCTTCTCCACCAGACTTTAGACCTGAGCGACAAGTACAATAATAATACACTGAGCAAAATGAAGGTATAATCAGAGCCACGTGGTGATTTTTCTCTTTCAGATTGGAGAACGTGGTGCTAACCTGAGCGGCGGGCAGCGTCAGCGGATAAGCCTGGCTCGAGCTTTATACAGCAACAGAGACATTTATATTCTTGATGACCCTTTAAGTGCTCTGGATGCTCATGTCGGAAATCACATCTTCAACAACGCCATTAGAAAACGTCTGCGTGGCAAGACCGTCATCTTTGTCACTCATCAGCTACAGGTACATCACACTGTCTTACCATCTCATGTGGGACTTCTGAGCTATATGATTGATCTCATCATATTTAACCCCAAAAAACTGTTTTGTGTCAGTATCTGGTGGACTGTGATGACGTGATCTTCATGCGTGATGGCAGCATCACAGAGCAGGGCAGCCACGAGGATCTGATGAATCTAAATGGAGACTATGCCGCCATGTTTAACAACCTTCAACTGGGAGAAACACCCATCATTGAGGTCAGAACCCAACATTTTCTTCTCACCCCCATATCAAGATGAACCTCAAATATTATTGCAGAACCAATGGGGGTTGACTACAGTTGACATGAGCTTCAAGGAATAAAGACTTTAGTTTGATCTGTTCATCCAAACTGATCATGTCGCTTCAGAACTTATACCAGAGTCTGGATGAATTCATTTCTCTTGTTTTTTGGAACTTAAAAATGTGGGGTCCCATTGCAATTTACAATAAAGACAAAACAACTAAAACTTTCTTCAGAATATTTTGAAAAGAAGGAAAATCACACGTTTTGATTGACACGGGAGTTAGTAATAGAATAGAAGAATATCATTCTTGGTTGAATCCTATTTCCAGTTCATGTGTTTTATTTCTAAACCGAAGATGTTGAAACAGTTCGGAGGCAGTTCACCACCATCACTGTTTTCCTCATGTTCCATACCCGCATGAAACCCTAAAAGCAGAAGTTTTGAATGTCTACACAGTTCTTTTTTGTACAGCATCATCGGTTTTTGTCTCTTGCATATGATCGGATGAAATTGAATTGGTGGTTTTGTCTCATCTCAGGTTCCGAATAAGAACTCTGGAAGTTCCTTAAAGAAACCCTTAGAGAACAAAAAGGCAGGATCTGTCAAAAAAGAAAAATCAGCCAACCAGGGTGATGGTAAGTACTAGTATGCTAAACAGTTAATTTTACTATGGTCCACTTGACTTTGCCTTGCCTACTGGTTTATGTCACTTCTGTCTTCTGTTGTAGGTCAGCTGATGCAGGTGGAAGAGAGGGGGAAAGGCTCAGTGCCCTGGGCGGTGTACAAAGTGTACATCCAGGCTTTAGGAGGGTGGTCTGTCTTCCTCTTTATCCTCGCCCTCTTTGTTCTCAATGTGGGCAGCACAGCCTTCAGCAACTGGTGGCTCAGCTACTGGATCAAACAGGGCAGCGGGGTAAGAGACCAAGAGCCGTTCGGAGCAAAGGAAAGGCTGAAAGGCTTCAATTGCGTGAGACCAGAGTACAAGAGCTTAAATATTTGATGTGCTTCTGACCTTCGCCAGTGTTTTTCTTTGGTTCTAGAGCCGTTACTGTTAGTGTGTCTTCACACATTGGAAATTACGAATAATAGCAAAGTACATTTATTTTTAGCCACACATTTTGGCCTCAAAATTATTATTTTTTTTTAGTCATTACTGCCAGTGTTGCTTGATTTTGATCTTTGCATTATATTCATCACGGTATTTCTGTATTAACACATAAATAGTAATTTTACATTTGTCTAAGTCAACATGAAATAAAAAATGTATAGTTCTTTTTTATGGAATTTAGAAGTATTCATAATAAATGAGTTATCTGTGCCCCTCTTTTTTGTTTTTTAAGTAATGCCCTCAATCTTTGACCAAAAATATGAACTTCTCAACAACAGTTCTCAATATAACATTTCATCCATTCTTTACATCAGTGGCTAACTGTATTGTTTCACCCCTAATATATAAAAATACACACAAATGTCCATTCGTTATTATGTTTTACTGCATAATTCAATGTGTCTGTGATGTCTTGCTCAACAGAACACGACGGTGCACGTGGGGAACAGTTCAGTATTAAGTGAGAGTATGCGAGATAACCCTCTAATGCAACACTATGCTGCTGTCTACACCATGTCTATGGGAATCATGCTCCTTCTCAAACTACTGAGAGGCATTGTGTTTGTTAAGGTGAGATTTTACATCATACAGTTACTTTTATAGCGATTTTGCATGATGGACTTGCTGTGTCAGGGAATGAGGTCTGTGTTACAGCGAGTAATCTTCAGGGTTTTTTTTAAGGGTACTATGCGTGCCTCCTCAAGGCTCCATGAGGAGCTTTTCCAGAAGATTCTTCGTAGTCCCATGAAATTTTTTGACACAACTCCCACGGCTCGTATCCTGAACAGATTCTCCAAAGACATGGATGAAGGTAGGACCTGATGGAAGGGTTAGATTGTAGCATTATCATGACTAAAAAGGATATTTTCTGTTTTTTTTTTATAATGATAATTTGTAGCAATTGTTTATCTAGTGGTATCTTGACGAGAATACGTCACTTATGGACAATTGGCTCAGCTTATATTTCATAGAGACATTATTTGTGGTTTATAAAACATTTTTTCCAACCTTATTAGATTTAACAAACATAGTTACAATAATAATAATAATAATAAGACACTATAGGTTGTTACCAGTAAAAAAAAAAACACTTTTGCACTACAGAAGTAGCACAGAAGCAGAAGTGGTATATAACTATTATGAATATTTTTTTTATGATTAGCCATTGAGTCATCTGCTCAACCAATTAATTCAAACGAATCATTCAGGAATAAAGCAAATGACTCTTTCTGAATAAATCAAGGCAGAATATAATTGTGTGTAAAATGCAACTCAACAATATTAACTTTTGTATCTTGAACTGTTGTACAAAAGTCGTTTGATGTTTCATTAAAATTATGTATTGATACATATCACGCACCTCTCTTAACGGTCTCCCATATTTCCCTGTCTTCTCTCAGTGGACACGCGTCTGCCGTTCCAGGCGGAGATGTTCATTCAGAACGTGATTCTGGTGCTCTTCTGCCTGGGAATGATTGGCAGCGTGTTCCCGTGGTTCCTGGTGGCTGTAGGGCCGCTGGTCCTCCTCTTTACGGTGCTACACGTGGTTTCTCGGGTCTTCATTCGAGAACTCAAACGACTAGACAACATCACACAGTCACCTTTCCTGTCCCACATTGCCTCCAGCATTCAGGGTCTTACCACAGTGCATGCTTACGGGAAAGAGGACGAGTTCCTTCACAGGTAAACGCTGCGATTATTATTCAGCCATTTTTCGTTCCAGTGAGCACTGGTGAAGGACTTTGTCTGTGTGTTTTCTTCCAGGTATCAGGAGCTGCTGGATCAGAACCAGGCTCCCTTCTATTTGTTCAGCTGTGCCATGCGCTGGCTGGCTGTGCGTCTCGATGTGATTAGCGTGGCTCTCATTAGCATCACGGCTTTGATGATCGTCCTCATGCACGGCCAGATTCCTCCTGCGTATGCAGGCTTGGCCATTTCCTATGCCGTGCAGGTGAGGGGAAGTTGTGTACATGTTGTTTTTTTCTCTTTTAAAAGGATGGTTCACACAAAAATGATCATTCTTTCATCAGCTGCTCACCCTAGTGTCTTTCCAAGCCCATAAGACTTTGGTTATCTTTGTAACACAAATTAAGATTTGACCTGAGAGGTTTCTGTCCCACCAGTGAAATTACAGGTAACCAAAACTTACAAGATCCAAAAAGGTTATAAAGGCAATGTCAAAGTAATTATATGACTCGAGCAGTCTTGATATGATCACCTTATATGATGAACAGATTAAATTGGTAACACTTTACAATAATGTCTAGTTTTTTAACATTATTTAATGTTATTTGCAATATGTATTTTTAAAGCATGTTAGAACACCCATTTGTTCATTACACGTTAGCTCACAGTACACATCAACCAATGTTAACAGATACAATTTTTGATTTAAAGATTCATAAATGCTGCATTGTTCATGGTTCGTTCATGCTAAATAATGAAATCACAAAGAACAAGTGAGGTTGTTTTAATGAGCCACACACACACACAAGCTTCCTGATTTCACCACATGTGTGTCGATCAGTGAATATATGTAAATAAATCGAAATTAAATCTGTTCATCATGTAAAACAATCATGTCTTTTTACAAGATCTGTATTTGTATATGATGCTTTTAGTAAGTTTTGGTTACCTAGACTTTCAATGGAGGGACAGAAATCTGTTTTAATTAAGATATTTTAATTTATAATGACATGAAGGTAAATTATGCATAAACTGAACTTTTCACTCTTTTTAGTGTATGCCATATTGGTGTAAAATCTTTTTTTTTTCTGAAAACAAGCTTGGAATTATATGGTTCGCAGTAGTAATAAAAGCAACACAGCCTATTTTCCAGAAGTAAACCACAACTGTTGATGTCAAGCGGGACTGATGCCCTGCAGGCAGAAAAGCAAATGCACTTCCACATACTTTACATTTGCCGTAGACTGATGCACATGCCGTACTGTGCATGTTATGCCCTTTATCTGATTGGTCTGCTTTCCATTTTTAGTAGCTTCTCCTCCTGAGTCATTACCTAGTTACACTGGTAAGCAGGTGCCACTAGTACTCATGTTGATGACGCAAATGCACTGTGGTGTACAGCCAAATCATACGAGGTGAAAAGAAACCTGTGGTGAAATAGGGAGAGAATCAAACAAAACAAGAGTGTAAACAGTGTTAGACTTGACTGACAAGTGTAGCATGCATCAATTTCCTTGCATGAGATCAAATTCTCAACATCTCTATCGTCTCTCACAGCTTACAGGGTTATTCCAGTTTACTGTTCGCTTGGCCTCTGAGACCGAAGCTCGGTTCACCTCAGTGGAGAGAATCCATCATTACATCAAGGTACCACTGCTGTATCATTTTTTGCTGACAATGTCAACTTGGCATTAAAAGCTTTTCTATCAAATCTTTAGCAATGAATTCGGAAGTTCAAACTTTGCTTAGTCACCTCTGTCTGTCTTAGTCTCTGTCTCTGGAGGCTCCTGCAAGGGTGAAAAACAAGGCTCCTCCGTCTGACTGGCCCCAGGAGGGTGAGATTGTGTTTGATGGAACGGAGATGAGGTACAGAGACAACCTCCCAATGATACTGAAGAAAGTTTCCTGCACCATTCGACCAAAAGAGAAGGTCGGGATTGTGGGACGAACAGGTTCAGGTCAGTCTTCTCTAGCTGTGTCTTTTCTCATCGATTATGATATTTCATATTTTTGTCTTTATTATAATAGTGTTAATACCTACAAAGAATTCCATTCCACGGAACAGGTTTTGACAGCACATAATTAAAAAATTGTGAGAATAAAGTCACCAGTTCTGAGAACATCAGTCTTTTTCCCCTGGTCTCGTCATTGCAAGGTTATATCTCTCAATTCTGAGAAAAAAGTCAAAAATGTAACTTTATATCACAGTTTCAGACATATAGGGGCAGTTTCCCGAACAGGGTTCAAGACTAGTCCTAGATTAAAATAATTGTTAAGAGCTGTCTCAACTGGAAAAAGCTTGCACTGAGATATCTTAAAATACATCATTGCCATTGTTTGGTCTTCAAATGCTCACAGATAATGCATTTTTGTAAGACATGTTTCTAAAATGTCTTAAATGTCCTAAATTATCAAAGGTCTAGTCCTGGCTTAATCTAATCCCTATCCGGGAAACCGGCCCATAAAGTCACAGTTCTGACTTTATTACTAGCAACTACAAGCTGATATCTCGCAATTTAGACGTCTTTTTTTATTCAGTGGCTTCAATAGAAACTGATAAATGTGTATTAAAGAGGGAAAAAAACCTAACTCTCTCATCTGTTCTCAGGGAAGTCTTCTCTGGGAGTGGTTCTCTTCCGGCTGGTGGAACCGTGTGGCGGCTCCATTAAGATTGATGGTGTCAACATTTGCAACATTGGCCTTGCTGATTTGCGCAGCAAACTGTCAATCATTCCACAGGAGCCAGTGCTTTTCAGTGGTACTGTCAGGTAGGCGGGAATTCCTCCTGACTTGCACTGTATCCCAACTGATTCCCAAAGACCTTGTCACACATATCATGTTAGGGCTTCATGCGGCAGGACCTTTCACTTTCCAGAAGGTCGATCTACCCTGCAATCTTGAAAAGCAAATGAAAATGTAACATGTTTTTGAACAGGAAAGCATTTCGCAATCTATGTTCAGTAATCCAGTTTAATAACCACAGGCTTCACTTCAAAAGGTCAATGAATAAATGACAGAATTTTCATTTAAAGTAAACTATTGTTTAAATGTCCTGTTACAGGTAGTTGTCCATGAATCATTCATTCTGGGATCTGTATTCATCTGCCAGTTTTGTTCATCCATCTGCTTTCTGTTTTGTATTCTTTTCAAAACAGATCCAACTTGGATCCCTTTAACCAGTATTCAGAGGAGCAAATCTGGGACGCCCTGGAGAGGACACACATGAAAGAATGTGTAAGCTAAAGAAAACACCTTGCATAATGTTTACAGGTGAAGTAGTTTCAGGTGGCCCACTCTGTCACACCTGGGGGCACGTATGAAATCTTAGAGTTAGTCTCCAATGACTTCTTGTAGCTGTTGCTCTTCACCATTTCTTTCAGTTTTCCCACGGCTTTGGGTAATTGCATCTCCTCTCTGTTGTTCAGGTGTCTCAGCTGCCTTTAAAGCTGGAGTCCGAGGTGGTGGAGAACGGGGAGAATTTCTCCGTGGGTGAGAGGCAGCTGCTTTGTGTGGCCCGAGTTCTTCTGAGACAGTGCAAGGTGAGCAGGCCAACTTCAGAGAAAGCTCACTGGGATTCGCTGATAACGTAGAACAGACTTTGTCTCATTTAAACGATTTGTTTCCTCACGATTTTTAGATCCTGATTCTGGACGAGGCCACAGCGGCTATGGACACAGAGACCGACTGTTTGATTCAGGAGACCATTCGTAATGCGTTCCAGGACTGCACCACGCTGACCATTGCACATAGATTGCAAACGGTGCTCAACTGTGACCGTATTATGGTACTCAATCAGGGCCAGGTATGGTGTAGCGGTCTAATGACTAGTTTGGATAAAAAAGGGGCAATATTTTGCCCCTGGAAGTGATTTATGGGGCATTGCATTTTTTTAAATCATTGTAGGGGGTTTATATTACCTCTTAAAATATCAGTTACTTACATTAAATTATTCCATTTAACCAATTATACTATATACTATAGACCAGACTTTTTTTTTTAACATCACTGAAAGCCATCTTTAAGCTGCAAAAAAGCAACAGAAGCTGTTAAATGCTCTTTTTGTAATAATGATCTTTAATGTTGATTAACAGAATTCATGAAAACCTTTTTGTGCTAGGAATTTGTCTATTGGTTTTAAAGCATTAGAAATGAAAGAGTTCAGATTGGTTATTTATTTTAGTAGCCCAGAAATAAGTTATTTTAGTTATTTTTAGTCCCTGACTTTGAAATACAGGCACTTCCTTGTTTGTGATTCTTCAGACTGCAGATACAGAAGTGAGCAAAACTTTTAGCAGCGACTCATTTAAATGCCCCTGATTGGCCAGTGGATTCATAAGCTAATTAGAAATGCATGTGATTGATTGATTATAATGCCCAATGCTGCAAAAATGACCAGAAAGATGATGCAGGAGCATTTTTTTGTCTATTTATCTTGAATTTGGATCATTTTTGCTCACTTTGGTGGCATTTCTGCCCCAAGCCCCCTGTAATTTCCGACTCCGGTGGAACATAATCCAATGCTCCTCGGTTCCTTTAAAAGTATTTGATGAAAGAAGCCTTTTTTTCTGTGGTTCGACTCACAGCCTTTTTCTTTTTTTTTTTTTTTTTTTGACCCAGGTGGTGGAATTTGACGAGCCGTCCAAGCTCTTGGCGAATGAAAACTCACGCTTCTGTGCGATGCTGGCAGCGGTGGAGAACAAAATCTCTGTAAGGGGCTAAAGGATGTCCGAGCCAAGGTTTTGCTCCCGAGGACCGAAGGGAACATTCTCCATTAATATTCCAGTCATTGCTGCTTCAATGTTACTCCCTCCTGCAAACCTATAGGGACCTGGGGAGGGAGAGTATTGTATTTCCATGAAACTCATGGGCTGTCATTAGGGGCATGCCTGCTAAGATGTACTACTTGTTGAGCTTAAATGATTAGGTCAGGAAACACTGATATTGTAACGGTATTTGCGTAACGAGGGGGGAAATCAGTTTTCATGTAGTTGAATTCATGCAAACTGGTGTGTTTTACAGAGTACATATCTCTGTTTATATAAGTATATATATATTTACAAGGTGGTTGCAGAGTCCTTTTGTATTGATTCTGCTGGTCTATGTACAGTATGTAATATATACATACATTCAGATGTATCATCTTTCATTACAGTTTAATATTTTTGACAACTTGACAGTCTTCAGTACATGTGTAAATGTTGTCTTGTGACTTGAACCCTAAACTTTGGCACAGGTGACGTTGTCCACAGGATGTTGTACAAGCACTGAATAAGTGGGACTCTTTATGAGAAACAGTGCTGCTTATTTACTGTCTCCTTGTTCAGCACACCGAGGATTCAGTCTTATTTAGCTAAGAGGCCTTTGTATATTTATAGCCTATTTCCACTGTTGACATTTTTGCCTGTTCCTTTTGATTTTTTTCCTCTTATGTGTTTTTTTGCTCTTTTATGTATGAAAGCATTTCACATTTTGGCTTGTTTTTGCACTTTGTATTCACCTCTGTAGGAGGTTACTGACGTCGTTTTGACTCTGTCCCAAAAGAGACGCTCGTCGAGCATAATCTTAGGCCAAATGTGCTAGAACGGGCCTTTTGTTTTTTTTGTGTGTGTTATGTTGTCTATCACAGCTCTGGTAAAAAGAGATCGCTCTGAATGGACTTTCTGAATCAGGTTGTGATGCTCGTTTGTGGTCTACATGGAAGGGAAGCTGATTTCCCCCTCATCAGACCCTGAAAATATCTGTCATTTCCTTTTTTTTTTTTCTTTTTTTTTTTATAGCCTTAGCATGATTTCTTAATTGCCTTGTGAAAAGGGTGGAAGGAGAGTAGGAGAGCGTACAGTCTCTCCTCTGTCTCAATAAATTTATTTTAGGTTTACCCTTCGTGTGTCTGTTTCTGGATTACTGAGAGGATTAACTGTAATAAATACCATACCAGAGTCACATGCTTATAGAAGATGAGACGGTCATTTTAGAAAGCCTTTTCACAGATTCAGTGTTATTCTGCCATTTCTCATAATAATTACCTGCATTTATTTTACTTCTGTTTACCTTAGATGGCACAATTATGGAACATCACAATTTCTGAGGGTGACAAAAACCCAAAGAAAAAGTGATATAAATTGAGTATATGATAGTAATTCTATTTATTCTGTTGATCACAAATAGAATTACTTTGGAGAAAGTACCATGTCCATTGCACAAACACAAAGAAAGCAGAACCACAAGGGAAACTAACAGCACACTTTTAAATGCACCTGAGCAGCCAATACAGTATCATGCACTTATGCAGGATGGCTTTCTCCTACAGACTATCTGCCAACCAACTGCAATATATAACATTACTGTGGTTATTCATTGAGCGGCCCCTCTGGAGAAACCTGGGGTTAATATAGTTTCAGACACCATGCATGATGTGATTCAGTAACTACTGTCCCTCGAGCGTGATGCCAACAGTTCATCCAAAATAAAAGACAAACAAACATATTTATCAAAATTTCCAGGATTGTGTGGAACTTAACTGATCTGTCAGTAGAGCTCGATAACCCCTGATGGTGTTTCACTTTTTTATTGTAATGAAAAGAGCAAACTAGACATTTTGCAAGATAGCTGGTTTATGTTCCAGTGATGGTAAATAACTGACAGAATGTTCATTTAAGGTAAACTATTCTTTACATGTCCTGTTAAAGGCAGTTGTCCATGAATCATTCATTCTGGGATCTGTAGACCGCATGTTTACCGCATGTCACTGGCAAGTCAAAGTTCTTTACATAAATTAGCTTTTTTTTTAATAATAAAAAGATAGATAAGAAATAATAAAAGTAGTTAATTCGGGACTTTTGGAAGCTTCTTTCAGCTGCGGCTGGCATAATAGCTAAATGCCTTCTCACCAGCATATCTGCAAATCATTTTGGTACAAGGCCGTTATGGGAATTCAATACAATTACAAGTATTGTGAAATGGAGCCAATATAATGACCTAATGTCTGATATTAAGCTCAGTTTTTTGGTTTTGGTCAGAAGTGTTTTCTATGAGCTGCAACTGTCTAATAGTCCTCCGGGGAAGGCCAGTCAGAAATCTATTGCAGTAATCTACCCTGCTGCTCATGAATGCATGAATAAGCTTCTCTGGGTCTTATTTGTGCACAAAAGACTTGACGTGTACTGTTTTAGATGTTGATCGGTTGATTTAGTTGGTGCTTTTATAGTTTTTTCTTTTTTAAATAATACTCTAGAAAGACACCAGGGTTCCTGACTCAAGGTATGCATTGACCTTTATATCTCTATTGCCAAACATATTTACTGCTCCTTTGTTTTAGTTTATTCAACTTGAAATATCCAGCTGTAAATGTGATTTATGCACTGGCACAGGTAGACTGTCACTTGGAAACAGATCAAGGTAGATCTGGATGTCCTTTGAACAGCTGTGATAATATTGTTTATCTCAGCTTTATGGCCTCTTATGGGAGAATATACAAATTGAATAGTCCAGGCTCAAGGACTGAAACATAATGAACTCCAAGTGTCATGACAGCACAGTTAGGCTTGAACCGTCTAAGCACCCACATTTCCAGTCTGTTAACAAGTACAATGTCATCAACATTATCAATTGCAGGACTGAGGTCTAAAACAAGCATTTTGTTCACCCAAAAATGTAAATTCTGCCATCTTTTACTCCCCCTTAAGTACCATCTGAGTTTCCCTTAAAGTTAATAATTAAAAACATTCATATTTTAATAAGTCTCTACCAAATCTCGAATGAATTTACTTTTACTTCTGCAATGATGTAGCAACGTAAATGGCTGCTTTTATTTTTTATGCATTTGCAGAAAATTGTAGCTATTTATCAGGGTTTAAAATACGTTTTATTAGTAACCGCCACAGTTTTAATATGGGTGCATGATTCCAGTGCTTCCAATCCCACAGTCGGATCTTACATTAATGAGTCTGCTACCAATAGTAACGTGGGCACTATATATAAACTACATTGTAATCCATAACAAATATGACCCAGTCCTGTTATTTTGGTTGATTGTGAGATGAGAGCTCCGCAGCGCCCCCCTGCAGCTCGAAAACTTTCCCGTCTCGAAGTGATTTCCTCCCCTGTTTTTACTTCCTGTTTTCTAAGGGAGTCACTTAGCTCATCAGGGTTTCACTATGCGCTTCTTCGTCTACCGGTAGTTTTTTTTTTTTTATCTGAATCTCTCCCACAGGGATCTTGGGACGGACTGGGACATCCACACGTAACGTTATATTCTGCTTTAGATGGAGGTCTTAGGGCTGAAGTCAGTCGTGTCTACGGCTCTAATGGATTTTACGTAGACTTGTGTTTGTGTTTTAATGCCTTTTACTGCCTTCCTGGTGGTTTTATCCTCATTCGGTTTCCTCCTCCGCTGAGTGTCCAGCCTCGACCGCCCCTTTAACTCCAGCAACAATGTAACAAACTCGATCGCTTGTTCATCCGTCTTCCGCCGAGCTCGACTCCGAAGACCGCCAGCGCGTGATCGCCGCTTTTAAAGTTTGACGCCGTCGTCACGTTATCGTGTATTTCTTCGGCAAACTTTACGATGGCCGAGCTGCAGCGGCCGACGCTGTGTTGCTGTCGGAAAGTGCTGACCGTGCCCGGTAACAAGTCCTGCGAGGGCGGCCGGAGCCTGGCGCACTGTCGCCTGGTGGACGTCGCGTCGGCGTCCAACTTCCACAGCTTCAAACTCCGACATTTCCACCTGGACCTCCACCTGAACTTCGCCGTCAAGAGGATGACGGGATGGCAGGTTCTAGAGCTCACGCCCGTCCAGCCCGGCGTCCAGTCGCTCATTCTGGACACGCATCCTTCGTTAATAATTCATTCCGTGGACTGCAAGGTGCCCGGCGCGTCCGGTGCCCCCGACGTGTTTTTGTCGCTTACCTACCGAATCGAACCGTTCACCGATTACGGATCCTCTCTGAACATCAGCCTCCCTGCCGCGGTGATCCGGCCGCACCGGGCTTTCCGTATCACCATCCGCTACACTACCACAGACGGCCCTGCGGTAAGGTCACGGTGACAGCTGACGAATTGCCACTGATACACGCTAATAATAACTTTGTTGCACAGGACTATTGTACAGAGTCAATTTGCACTAAAAATACCCCGGCAGCGGAGCCTTAATGTTGATAACCAGCTCTGCTCCTTTATGCCACGTTCGCTTTTACGCCACATTAAAGGGGTCTTGCGGGACGCGGGGTTGTAAACATGCTTGCGGGATCACCCCATTTACGCAGAGACAGCGTACTGGTGCTTCTGAGCTACACAGATAAGAATGACCTCAGTGTAGTGACATGTCCCCATAAGTAGATAACTAGAGTTATCCAGGTCATGTTTATGAGTGCACGAGGTAATTACTGGAAGGTGAAACAGCTTTCAATTACAGGTGGCTAGATATATAAGTTGATTATTAGTGCATTACCCACTTGCACTCATTTTGAACAAACCTTATACGCCGTTTTGTTTTTGCTGTTATTTTTCAGCTTTGTTTATAGCGTCCCGTGTCAGAAATGGAACCTTCATTCATTTCAGTAATAATAATTGGCAGTATTTGCCAGCTATTACATGACAGCTTTTTCTTGGAAGTCATTTTTTAACCAGCAAAGCAAAACATCATTCTTCAAAACAGCTCATTATCTATCTCAATTTCGATCAAAGCCTCATCTATAATAACCAGCTATACAACATTACCTCAGC
This sequence comes from Enteromius trimaculatus, assembly GCA_032361065.1. Lineage (NCBI taxonomy): Eukaryota > Metazoa > Chordata > Actinopteri > Cypriniformes > Cyprinidae > Enteromius > Enteromius trimaculatus. The sequence goes on along the minus strand of JAUMHP010000073.1, from coordinate 2,573,547 downwards.
AAACACTTGACATCAGCAAATTTCATAACAAATTAAACACCAAAAAGAGGCAAATATATGAGTTCGCAATGCATAAAAACATGTTGTTATGCACGAGAACATAACACATCAAAGTGACAGCTCTGTGAGCTGGTCCAGAACTGGCCCCAGGCTGTAAGGTCATTCTTATTGAACAAGCATTTTAGCTGCTCACCTCTATATGGGTTGTTTTCTGTTGTTTCTGCAGCTTCATCAAAAACTTAACTTGGCTTTTGGATTCACAACTGTTTCACCTGCATGAAATAAATGAAATTACAGTTGCATTAGTGCCTATCTATTAACCATGCAACCTGAACCTTATGTAAATCTATACTGATTCATTTGCATGCTCAGAGCTATTTTCTAGAAAATCTATTTGCCAAAGGTACCTCCTCACCTTATTGTTCCCTGGTTCCTTCATCAGATTTGGTGGCTGGATGCCGAGCTGACATGCGGACAGACCCGTCCGTTGGTTTTCACTCAGGGTCACTCAGTCTGCAACCGGTCATTTTTTCCCTGTTTTGACACGCCAGCCGTCAAAAGCACCTACTCTGCCACTGTCAGGGTAAGTTTAGGCTGCTTGGATCCACCAAAACATCTGTGACAGTTCAGTGTTGTTTTCTGGTTTTAGATCATGTTTATTGCATTACAGGTACCAGAGGGTGTTACAGTGTTGATGAGTGCCTCAAGAAGTGCATACTCTAAACAAGACAGGGTTTTCCAGTTCTCCATGGAGTACCCGGTCCCCGCCTACTTGGTTGCCCTGGTGGCAGGAGACCTACAGCATGCAGACATTGGGCCGAGGTAACCCTACTGAAAACAGAATAGTTTAATACCAGCGTGCACAATCTAGAACACGAGTGTACTGGTTTGTCTCAAATAGGCTGCTTAACCAGAGTTGTCAAAACCACATCAATTGGCATCAGCATGAATGTGCTACTTTGGTTGACCAACTATCTTTTGCAATCACACAGCATGGCTATACTATGTTGGTTCATCAGCTGCATCAAAATCAAACTATTACTATCTAATTAACCTGGAAATGCTGGCTTTTTAACTGGATTATGGACCAGTTATCTCAGGTTCATTGTTGTAAGATATAGCCTATGCATTGCCTTCATTGGTGTTTATAGTTTTACCCTAGCCACAATTTGCTTTTAGGAGTCGTGTGTGGGCAGAGCCATGCATCCTGACGTGTGCGGTCAGTAAACTAGGTGGCAGTGTGGAGCGCTGGCTTAATGTGGCAGAGGGCCTTTTTGGGCCTTATGTATGGGGAAGGTCAGTTGCGTACTTTTCCTACACATCAATCATGTTCACATCGGGCGTTTAACCCATCTTTCCCTTTACAGGTACGATATAGTGTTCCTTCCTCCTTCATTCCCCATAGTTGCCATGGAGAATCCCTGTCTTACCTTCATAATTTCCTCCATACTGGAGAGTCAAGAGTTTCTGCTGATTGATGTCATCCATGAGATTGCTCATGGTTGGTTTGGCAATGCTGTCACCAATGCCACCTGGGAAGAGATGTGGCTCAGTGAGGGTCTGGCCACTTATGCTCAGAGGCGCATTACCACAGAGGCTTATGGTATACACGTCCTCACACATATCCAAACATAGAAACATCACCGTGTAGGCCTTTTGCAAATGTTTATGCATACATTTCACAAGGATTCATACTTGTGTAGAGTGATGCCAGTAATATGGGAGTGCTTGCATCTTGCCCCAGCAGTGTGCAGAGGCCTGCTGATATCCCACAATGCTCTCCTTACAGTTCTCTCCATTTTTCTAATGCAGGAGAATCCTTCACTTGTCTTGAGACTGTGTTCCGTCTAGATGCTCTTCACAGACAGATGCGTCTTCTCGGAGACAGCAATCCTGTCAGTAAGCTGCAGGCCAAATTTGAGCCAGGTACAACCTTTTTAACAATATAAACTAGCTTTATCATGGGTCTGAAAGAGACTTTGGGACTTTTTTTGTACACCTGAAATAGCTGCTTGGTAAATGCATCTAAAATGAATTCCTTGTTACTCAGATTTCAGAAAGACAGAAGTTAGGACAGAAGTGTGGAAAATGTACTTAAATATTTATAACGTCCTTGTGAAGTGTCAAACCCATTATTCACGGGTCAATCTACCATGTTATCTATTTTTCCTTCTTTTTCTCCAAAGGTGTAAACCCCAGCAGTCTAATGAATCTGTTCACCTATGAGAAAGGCTTCTGCTTTGTGTCTTACCTCTCACAGCTGTGTGGCGACATCAAGAGATTTGATAGTTTTCTTAGGGTGAGAAACATGCCATTGACTAAACATGCATGAATTGTAATTTCTTTACATATATGGCATAGTCCACACGTGACGTTTCTGAGTTTTTCCACCCTGCACTGTTTAGGCCTACATTGAGAAGTTCAGATTCAGCAGCGTAATCGCTCAGGATCTGTTGGACTTTTTCCTTGGCTTCTTCCCTGAGCTGAAAGAGAGCTGCGTTGCTCAACGAGAGGGTGAGTTCGACAGCCGTCAGAGATGATGATTAACACACACAGACACTTATAGTTACTCATCTCACTGCGCTCCATTTGTCCTCGGTTAGGAATTTCCCTGTTGAGCCAGTCATAACACCCAGTGAGGGGTCAGAGCTACATTAGCAGCGCAAGAGATGGAGGCTAAATAAACAGAAATGTGACACTTCTTCCCCTCCTTCTTCCTTCCCCTCTTGCTCAGGTCTGGAATTTGAGCGATGGCTGAATGGCTGTGGTCCTCCGTTATGTGAACCAGATCTCTCGGCGGGAAGAGCTCTAACAGGACCCGTTCAGCACCTGTGTGACCTGTGGGGCGTGGATGCCCCTGACCCCCAAGTGATCTCTACATTTGACCTCTCCTCCTGGAGCACCTTTCAAACCGTCCTCTTCCTGGACCGACTTCTAGACCGTTCACCTCTCCCTCAAGGTATTAAGAATCCGTTTGTCGACGTTAGTATCCCCTTTGCTTTGGTGTTTGACATCTCTTCTCCTGTAATGTGATTTGGCCTTTCAGAGGTGATGAGTCTTTTGTCAAGCTGCTACTCTGCGATGTTGGATGGCATGAACGCTGAAGTCCAGATTCGCTGGCTGCAGATTGTTGTGCGGAACAGCTTTTATCCCGATCTGCCCCGAGTTCGCAGCTTCTTGCATAAACATGTGAGTTTTGTGAATTAAGAGCCTTTGGGCTGTAACTGATAATACATTAATGGAGCATCTCCATATTGATTGTAAGAGCCTTTTGTGTGGTCTGAAGAGTTCCAGCAAATTAGTATCTTATTTTGCCTGTGTTTAGAGGGCACAAACCCTATTAAGAGAGGGACGGTCTGGTTTATAAAAGCGTGTAATTCAGTGAGTTAGTGCCTGGCGCTCTCTATTTTTCCCTCACCCCTCCACTCAGTATAAACTGAGTTTCCTTAAAGGGCATCCACATTCCAGTGTTTCTAATAAACACTGTCGGCTACTCTTTGACTACTGACTGTTTAGGACGTCATGACTCTTTTCAGAGCTGTAAAGAGATGTGCTCAATCACAACCGGTTTGGCTAGTTTCTTTTGCTTCATCAAAAGCATGTTGTATTGATTACGATATTCTAAAGTGTATTGTTGGGTTACATTTCAACCCAAGAGACTCTAATAAGTCAATGAATTCTTCATAGTAAATTCTGATGACACCATAACCTGTCCAATATGGCAAACAATTTGAAATGTATGAAACAAACCTTCAAAGTGGATATATATAAAACACACAGATTGAACTAGTGGTCAACAGATAATTCGCAAATGCTGATATTTGGCATTTTTCGAATATCAGCATCAGTTGATAGGTTTTTTTTTGGTTTGGCCGATATGTTCAAGACCTTTTCATTGTTTGCTGTCATCGTTTAACAGTTCTGCCTAATATGGATAGAAGTCTGTCTAAAAATCAGATAGAACTGTAGAAAAAAAATAATTCATAGATATAAAAAAATAATAAAGTTAAAGTTGTGTTTAGCACTAATAAACATTTAATTCCACAGACTTTGCAGACTTGGATAATTGTGAGATCTTGTGAAATGTGCATTTGTATCCTGCATGAACGTGTGTGCTCTGTGCAAATTAAATGCGGACTGGAGGAGAGTTCAGCTTCACTGGAGACATGCAATCGACAAACTTTAAACTCGTGGTTTATAATTTTTTTGCACTTCATCCGTTTACCCACTGTCGTATTCATGTCATTTTTGGATTTAGTTGAAAATATGTTTTCTTATACATGCAAACTTCCCAGAGTACCCTGTTGGTTACAGTGTTTACTTCCTTTTCATTGTTATATTTTAAAATATTTATTTTATTTGTGAAAAATACTGCATGATTACAGAATCAGGAATTTGTCATTATTCCATAATTCATTTTTAAATTACCTTATTACAAATTTTAATAAGCATTCATTCAAATAAAAACATATATATATACTTGTACTGGCCATGGTCATACATCACCCATAGGTCACCTTTCTTTTTAAGATATTTGCTTTGCCTCAGGAAAAAAAAAAAGGTTTATTTGTGTTATGGTTTATTATTTTTTTTATTAATGTAGGCCTAAACCATTTGAGAAATAACAATTACAAAAAATTTCCACAACTACAGATACAATGATAAGAAGAGAAATAGAAATAAAAATACTATGTATTATAAAGTCAACTAACATATATAAATAGAATAAAAATATATTTTATATTAAAAAAATAAAATAAATAAATAAAGATACTGACTGTATAAAGAAGTGCAGAGTTGACATGATTATTGCACACAAGATAATTATTGCACATAAATTGCAATTGCATTTTGAAGAGTGAAGTTATTCACACAACAGCTCATGAAAGTAGGAGGAGGAGTTACAGAGTTTAATGGCCGCTGCTATAAATGACGTCCTGTGGCGTTCAGTTCTACACTTTGGTATTCTCAGTCAGTGGCTGAACGTACTTCTGCATGACATCAGTGACTTTAGGTAAAGAAATGTTTCATCTGGTCTGTTTAAGCAGTGGGTAGTCTTATTAACTTTCCACTTCCTTTTTTCCTTTCTAGACCTCACGGATGTACACCGTGCCCCTTTACGAGGATCTATGCGGAGGGGTGATGAAGTGTTTTGCTGTGGAGGTATTTTATCAAACTCAGGCCCGTTTGCACCCAAATCTACGCAGGACACTTCAGCAGATACTGTTCCAAAGCAGCGCCCTCAACACCAGCACGGCTCCATCTCTACTCACATCACCACCCTCTGCTCCTTCGTCACCCACAGACCCGCCTGCCAACGGGACCATCGCCCTGCGAGACGTCAATGTGTCCGCATGAGTTCAAAACTGCTGTGGAGAAGCAGGAGGTTTGAGGCGAAAAGCCAGGACAGGAATTTAACTCCTATGGACCATAGCAGTGCAATGCATTGTGGGAGGCCAGCGCTGATGGGTGTACACACTCTCACCAACACTGGGATGTCTATTTATAAAGGCAGACACTGATTTTCATAAGCTAAACATAAAGCTGCTCAGGGCTGTGGAACAAAGTGGAGGACAAATGTTTGCGATGGTTATTATGCCATCACCTGTGTGTGTGTGTGTGTGTGTGCGCGCATATGGATAGGGGTATGTCAGTATCAAGGATACTGGTTGCCATCTGTTAGCCATTATCTGTGTGGATGTGTATCCGTTTATTTCTGTGGGCGTTTTGCATAAGTTCCTCTAGCCTATGCACATCATCTCATGTTGTGCTTGCCTCTGTTCTCTTAGAAATCAATTGGAGGACTTAACAAGAGACGTTTTTTTTGCTAGCTACACAGAGGTATTCTGAGGAGGACCAATCCCTGACTAATCGCCTTCCTGGACAGTGTTTGAAAAGTGGCGTGACTGCACGCAGCCTGTACTCTGATCATGGCCTAATGAGGATCCTGCAGAACCAACACACTCTCAGCTTTTCAGCGATGAATACATGGTTTCCTGTTTGTTTGAACTGGAATCTGTCTTTCTCAAGCTTTTCTTTCCTGGTGCTAACCACTCAACATTAAGTCTCAGGTATATCAAGACGGAAGAAGTGGAGCCATGTTAGTGCCTTTCAAACCTTTTAACACTGTGGGTGTTTTTTCAACACTCCTGTTCAGATGAACAGCCTGAATTTGTTATTTGAGCCATACTAGGGTGATATTAGTAACTATTGTCCTACTTGCATTGTGTGAAAGGTTGTTTTGAGGAATTGAGATGCTGTGGTGATTTTCTTTCTTTCTTTTTTTTTTTTTTGTTGAAAACAATGCATTTCTTTAACTCCATTTTTTTATTTTATGATTGGCAAATTTCCCTTAAATTAGCTTAATTAACTGAAGAGAAGGTAACAGATCATGATTTGTGAGAATGCAGTGAGTTTGATGGGTGTTCAGGGTGGGGTTATAGGTGGATGGGTCCAAGCTGATCATCAGTGGCCTTAACTACAAGCACAGTGGAAGACAGGTTCAGTTTTACAGGTAATAAAGACATCAGAGAGCACTTTATGTGTTGTGTCTGAGGATTCAACCTTGATTTTACTTTCTTGCATATGTGGCAGACACTCATCAGCAGGTTTCTCTAACTTGTAGAATCATAGCTTTGTTGATTGAAGGCTTAAACACTGCACAGCCAACAATAAAAGGGGTTGTTTTCCACCCTCATCTAATGTTGTCTGCCTTAATAAGTAAATGTGTTACTGATCCTGTCTGTGTGCTTTGATATTTGGTTTCAGCCACATGACCCCTTCAGCCCTTTGTTAATTTATCATGTTTTTTTTATAGGTACAACTTAACAACTATGCGACTGAGGAAAGAACAATTATGTATATTTGCGTAATTACGCATTTATAGTACAATTACTTTACCATTACAAACAACTCTTTCAGGAAAATACATAACGTTGGTTTTACCGCGTTGTTTCATTGTTTGTGGTTAATGTGCAAAAATTATAGGTGAAGACTATAATAGGCAAACGTAACTTTTACTTTGAGTATTAGGAAATATACTCGTTTCAATAACGCAATAAAAACAATCCTTACCTTTTGTCATCAACGGACGGATGGGCCTGTATTTTACACTGTTTTCGTCAAATCATTCTCATCTTCTATACTTTGTCAGTGTTAATGCCTCAGTCTCTTTATGATCATTGTCTTCAGTCAAATGTCCAGTTAATTAAAATCATTCGACTGCAAGCTTCAGTACGTTACCGAGTTAACTGTAGGCTCGCGCCAATTATGAAAACGGGCGGGGCTATTTGGCGTCGGAAGCGTTTGGGATTTTGGGACACGTTTAGTTATAGACGATATATCAACACAATTCTTGTAAATGAATGAAATATTAATATAGTTCAGCTACCTAAAAACATCGTAGGACCGTTACTATTAGTGGAGGCTAAATACAGTGTTTTACAAGGGTGGGCTTTTCATTAAAATGTAAATGCATTGTAGTAATCAAAAATATAGAATATCATTAATATTAAACAATATTAATACAAAATACTTAATAGTGTTAGAGAACAAAAAAATTGAGCATATTCTTAAAATTGTACCACAAATCCACAGACCACATTATCTTAAAGGAGCACTCCACTTTTTTTGAAAATGGGCTCATTGTCCACATGCCATACAGTTGAGTTTACTAAGACAGATGGAAAATGAAAAGTTGCAATTTTCTTGGCTGATATGGCTAGGTACTGTGCTCTCATTCCAGTGTAATAATCGAGGAACTTTGTTGCCGTACCATGACTGCAGCAGACGCAATGATATTACACAGCTGGGGACTATTTTCAGGTGCTGTGTAATATCATTGTGCCTGCTGCACTGATGGCACCAGAATGAGTAAAGTTCCTAGCCATATCGGCCTAGAAAATCACAAGTTTGAATTTTCTGTCGGTCTTAGTACACAATGTAACTAACTACAGAAGAGTCAGCTTTACATAGGAAAATTATCAAAACTTTTTGGTAATTTTTGAGTAAGATGCCAATGGTCTAATCAGATTCAGTGAAACTAAACTACCGCCAGAACAGGAGATCGGCTAAATGAATTCAAAAATGGTAAAAGTCAATTGTTTAACTGGACAATGAGCCTATTTAGTGGAGTGGAAAACTTTTAAGTTTTCTTGTTTTGAAAAATATGCATTTTCATTCATTCATATGCCATATGGTTGCAATACAATTTTAGTAAAAAATGTTTGTGCCATTGTTTAAAAAATGCTTTATTGATTCAAAATGTGTTTAATGGCACCTTTTTTTAATAAGTAGCTGCTACTTATTTATAAACTTTTAAGCTATTAAACACATATTTAAAATATACCATTTTAAATATTGTTTCTACATAAATTTAGAGGTTCAGTGTGAAATTATGACAAAATAAATATATAAATATGCAGTTAATTAAAGGAAAATATGTGAGCAATTATTTTATTTTAATTGATTCACAAACAGCACCAATGTAAGCCTTTTATAGATGTTGGTGTTGATAATGTTAGTAGAAAAAAAAAATCTAATTTTATAGGCCATCCACACCCTTACCCCCTTCAAAATTTCAATTTGTTAATCCAGCCCTCAAATTAAACTAACTGTATAGCCCTGTTATAGACTTTCAATTATGTTTTCAAATTTCATACGATTTTTATGAATTTTATGAACAATTCTAGAGTGGTACAATTCACTCTGACCAATGACTTTTATTTGTATGACGTTAAATTTCTTTTTAGAATAATTGTACTTAAGCAAAACAAATGTGATTCGTTTGTGAACTTCTTAGGCAGACATATGGTACAGTGATGAATTGAGCTTCCCTTATTCTGTCTCTTATTTTCTAAAGTGTGCATGAAACTCCAAGGCTGAAAATAAATCCCACTCCTGTCCTGTTTTTCCCCATCAAAGGCATGCCAACTTTGATATAGCTTTCCAAAAAAACCCGTTGATGTACGTTATCTTGTGCACCTCCAGAGGTCACCAGAATTGAACAGCTGTACCGAATCCGGTTCCTCCACTAGATGGCGCTATCGGCGAACTAATCATTCCTCGCTATCTGACCGTCCTCCTCAGGTAAGTTACAGCAATTAGATGCAAGTTTGTTGGGTTACTATCTCACAAACCCCCACAAACATTTTACGACGCTGAAAATAATCCTAAATAATCGATTCAGTGCACGCAGTCAGAAAGGTCGCGTTCTATTTAGGGATTAATATGCAACATTCTTGCGTAACTGGATGCGTCTTTCCCCCTATCCTGAGATCAAACGAGTAAATGTCTAACCTAGCAGCTAAAGCCCATCAGCGCTATATTTTTATAACTCGCCCTGTAGAGGGAGCGCAGTGGTGAATCGATAGGAGGGGCTATCTCACATCGGCCGACAGTTGTTTCCAAAGGACAGAGAAGAGGAAAAAGCAACAGTATTCATAGGGAGCCCAGAGAAGACCGACCTGCACGATTCTTTTTGGAAAGAAAACGCCGAGGATCATCTATTATACTGATATATTGCACTGTTAGATAGATCCATATTACGTACGAACGCAAGGATACGCCGTTCTTGGGTTTTATCGTCGCTGACTGAAGAGAGAGCGCAGAGGTTGCGACCGGACAGAGGCGCGGTGGAATCGGGAAGCGCGAGCCGCTCTGGGGCTGATGCGCGCGGCCTGTCCCTCAGCAGCGGCCCGCCATGGCGGAGACCAAGATCATCTATCACCTCGACGAGCAGGAGACTCCCTACCTCATCAAACTACCCATTCCTGCTGAAAACGTCACGCTCGCCGACTTCAAAAATGTCCTCAATAAACCCAACTACAAATTTTTCTTCAAATCCATGGACGATGATTTCGGGTAAGGCTCGTTAAAAGACAATAAAACCCTTTGTATTTGTATCGCCCGTTGTTCCTATCAGACTGACCACTTGTAACGGCTTTATTTCGGTGTGATTATTTACTTATTAACACCCCGTCGGTTTCTCTCACACAACCTCAGAAATCTGAGCTTTACTGTATTGTTTCCAGGTCATGCTATATGTACAAACAGGTAACATTTCTTGCACACAAACGCGTCTATTGTATAAAAGGTGGTCGGGGTATATTATAGTCTGTGGTCAGTGTTAATGGGAGGAGGCTTTATGTTATTTGAGGTTCAAAGTCTGATGTTTTTTGCATTTTCTAAAGGACCAGCTTTAGTTCAGTGACAGATCAGGTGTGAAACCATAAACCAGACTGAGTAAGAGACTGCTAAGAGATGTTTCATGTTAAAATAATGATTACAATAGCAATAACACGATGCAATTATACCGTATTGGTGCTCATTGCTTACTCATGTAATTGCACTGTGACACTGCAAAGTAAAGTGTGATTGAAAAAACATGTCACTTTCACCAGTGAATCAGGACTCTATTGTGAAGAGGATTTTTTTATAGCTTTTATTGTATTTACCACTGAACAATGTTTATAAAAAAAAATTAGATTAAAAATTAAACACACACACAAACAAAAAACATCATCCTATAGTCTGGAGAAGACATTGGACATTTTGAGAGAGATAATAACTGAAACAGTGTCTGATTTGCACCTAGTTTACACAGTTTTAATCAGCTCTACTGCAAACAATAAAATCAATTCGTACCCATGCAGTGTTCCCACAATCGGGATATCAAGGCATTTTAAAATTGTGATTTCCAGGTCTGGAAAAGTAGTGAAATAAACGAAATCCTCAAAAGTTATGACGCGTATGTATTGAGGATTTTGACATTTCGTTTACCAGAAATTAGGAAAGTTTGTAAATCTTACTCGTGAGAGCTGACCTTGGCTTTGAAATACTCTGATTCACAGTCTTATCATATTTAACTGCAGACACACTTTTTCTGATGTGCACATGATTTACACACAGCTCTACTAAACAATAAAACCAATTCATTACTGTATATCTGGCCTAACTCGAGAGCTGCTACACATTCAGGGTTCCCACAGTCTTGGAAATATCAGGGAATTTTAAAATTGTGATTTTCGGGCCTGGGAAAGTCATAAGTCACCGAAAAAGCTATATATAAGAAAATAAACACCACAGACATTCATCTGTCGAGACGTTTAGACGGTCAAGTAATGTTGTGCATCTAATCTTTTGTAGGAAATTTCTACAAAATTGTTTTTGTGAGTTAAATCTCTATGTAACGATTTTTAAAAATCATTTTAATCTAATATCTGATGACCATAGAAGTAGTGGTCAAAATTGTGGGATCCTGCCTGTCAATATTTACACAGCGTTTCAGCGTTTATAGAGCGGCAGACTGCGTATTTAGATGTAGGAGTTAAGAAATGGCTTTGCTCCGTCACCACCCCCAGTAGCGCTGCGCTCCCAACGCATGCGGCTGAGGTCTGGAATGCTGACTTGGAAACACCGGACCGCTCGGGACTCATGCTCGCTGATCCTCTGAGCAGATTTCCACAGTCACTGTTAAGCCACAAAGAACAGTGTCATGTTGCGAAATTCAAGTCCATGCGATCTGCTTTTTGTTTGCTTTTCTTGGCATGCCACAAGGTTCTCCTTTAGATGCCAAGCTACACAAACCTCTGCGCACACAGTCCCGTCCACCACCTGCAAAACAGGACCCTCCTAACACGCTTCTTCTGTCCACGCCGCTTGTTTGCATCAGCGTACTGTCCAAACCAGCTCATCAAGGTGAAACAGCCAGCCATTGTTCCGTACCCTGTGGCATAATCACTTCCAGACTCTCCGCTGCCATGCCATGATGCAAAACAGGCCCGCTTGATCCGTGCCCATTACGCTGCATGTGATTTTAAATCAAAACATCAGCTGAATTCATCTCAGTGAACTGGAACAGCAGGCAAACTAAGTGAAAGATTAGTGAGAGTGGCACTGATAAGTTTGCGCATCACAGGACGGACTTTATGATTAGATTTGAATCGATAAAAAACGTCAGCGTACGAGTCCTGCAGTTTATTTTACACACTTGGCTTGTGAGAAGACTACTTAACGCATTTGACACATTATGATAATTCACAGATTGTAGGGTGTCGTGATCTGATAATCTGTAAATACACTGGGAAAAAAAAACTAATTGCTTGTAAATTGATATAATATGATAAAGCAAGTAGCAATGTATTAAATGTGAACTTTTAAAGCAGAAAAAGTGCAACAGTATTTTCTTGTAAGTTGTAAAACATATTCCAATAACCTTTGCACCTCCTTTTTAGACACTTATTCATTATAAACTACGACTTTTCCCTCAATGAACTCCAAAATTGCTGCTTATTAATAGTTAATAAGGTAGTTTTTAAGTTTAAGGTATTGGGTAGGATTAGGGATGTAGAATAATGTAGAATAAGGCATTAATAAGTGCTATTAATAAGTAGGTACTGTTCTAGTAACATGCATGCTAATAAGCCCCTGGTTACCAATTGTTCTATAGACGGATCCTGTCTCACCAGCACCGAGCCATACACTTGCTTTTTGGGGAAAAGCTCATAAAAATGTTAAATATTATTTAGGTAACGCTTTACTTTAATGTTCAATTCTCACTATTAACCTGTTGCTTATTAGTTTTCTTATTACTACCATAGTAGTTCTTTTTTTAGAACTTATAAAGCATATATTAATGCCATTTTCTGCATGACAATATTTTCATTTACAGTACATTTTAGTAAACTCTCTTACCATCCATATTAATAAGCAGCAAATTAGAGGTTTACAAAACAAAAGAAGTAGTTTATAGTTAGTTAACAGTGAGAACTGGCCCCCAAATAAAGTATGACCATCATCACAATATATAGGATCTATTTCAAATGTTTTATTGTTTCTGTATTTAGTCTCAGGGTTGCGTTGTGTTATTTGTATTTAAGAAATGTTGGAATATGTGAATATCACCACAAGTGCATAACTGCAAATGGGAAATTTCTTTGTGTCAGTGAGAAGTGTTTATTTGGACTGTAAAATTATTCTAGATTTTTTCATTTACAATGAATTTACCTATGTACAAAATATTACTACAATTATGATAGAGTATATAATGAATCAATTTACAGTACCTTTATGAATTGAATAGTAACATATAAATGTGTGATTTGATATAGAGTTTGTGGTAGAAAAGCTACATTGCCGTCTTGCACTGACTTAATGTGCCTGGTGGCGTGATTATGATTTCATCTCGTAAATATGAACTTCATGACTTGAAGACACCATTAGTCCTAGCACTCACTTCCCTCAGTGAAGATGACTGCTGGCCAAACAATATATTACCTAATTAATATTCATGAGCCATGCTGATTTAGTTTAGAATATCTCCTGGACTAAAAATGGAGGCACTAAATTATTTTCAAACTGGCCGTGTTGATAGTTTAAAAAGAAGCTGTACATAAATATTACTTTACTATAGTTATCATTATAAGAACAATTGTTGTGTGACTTGATATTTTGTCACGCTGACTAGTGTGATAAGGTTGCATGTGTTTATCAGTGAGTCTGATGTCACACTAGTTCACACTTTTTAACCCTTCATGTACACACTCATTATTAAAACGCATTCTACTGGATCTCTATGCTCTGTGACTTCATCCGGTGGCAGGAATGTGGCGTTGTGATGTAGCATGAGAGCATGATGGAGCTGAGCTCACTGCAGATGTGTCATCAGTTTCAGGGAAGCAATCAGATTCAGTTTCATGTACTTGTTCTGATCGAATGTATGAATTACTGCTCTTTAAGAAGGTGCCATTGAGAATAGAGATCTTGTCAGGTGGTGCACTGATTAAATGGATCACTAAGTTTTTGTTCATATAGACCTTGTGTACATTTAGTGGTGCTAGTGTGTGTGTGTGTGTGTGTGTGTGTCAGCCTCTCTCTTGGGTCCCTCTCATAACAGCTGCAGGGCCAGTAAGGCCATTAGCATCATGATCATCACTGTAGTACACACACACACACAGGCAGGTTTCACAAACAGATGGAGGATGCTAGTAGAGAAAAGCCTCTCACTGGTGAAACAGTGATAGATGGGGATTCAGAGGATTGGAGGTATATTTCATGGCAAGCTTCGACCAGGACAAAAGTATGTTCTGCCTCGAAGGAATGTGATTCAGTATTTCAGCTTATTTGGAACAGTGTATGAAATTATGATGCATTGTAGCAGTTAAACTCAGTTGGGAGAAAACGTACATATTTCTATTTTATTTATCCTACTGAATCTTAAAAGAATTATAGAAAGACAAAATTAAATGCTATGAGGATGTAAGTATATAGAACACAAGGCCTTTCACAAACATGAATTGATTATTTATTTATTTTTTTAATATGGAATTGTATATAATAAAATTATTCATTTCAATGATTTGAGAAAGAATAATATATATATATTTTTTATTATTATTATTATTGTATTTTTTTGTTAGTTAGTTAGTTAACTAACCCTGATTATGACTCCCCTGATCTCCCATACCATGCCGGAAAAAGGACTCATTTGACGCTGCTTCTTACTTACTTGGATGACAAAATGTGGTTCAAATTTTGAACTATAATTGTGATTGGATAAAATAACCATGCTCAGACAATAAATCAATAATCGCGACAGGCAATTCAAAAATCTTTGAATGTGCAGGAAACATTAGTCTTGTTCATCATCGTGGAAGCAAGGACAACAGTGTTTATCTGTGCGTTGAGGGGGAAATTGCACATAAATTGTCAAATTATGAATTTGATCATTTTGTCACTGTTGGAATTCAATTTCATAGATCATCAATTCTCCAGGGGTTGATTCATGTACAGCACAGCTGGTGCACATACACACACAGCGCTCTCCAGTCCCGTTATTAAATGTTTGTGTTGGACAGATCAAGACCGTAGTTTGTGAAGTTGCACAGGGTATTTATGAAGAAGCTGAGATTGAATAAAATGTGTGTGAGTGGTCAGTCTGGCAGATGTATGCAGCGGCGAGAGGCCGACTCGTTCTCTCTGATGGAAGTGATGTTTCTGTAAAGGAGACTGACCTACTTTCCCCTGCTTTATTTCCCTGCCTTGTCCTCTCCCTAGTGCGCGTGTGTGTACAGTTCTTCAAGTGTGTTGGACAGTATTAGCATATTGTACGTGTGTTTGATTTCCAGGTTATTAGCATGGTGTGGATTTTGGGTCTCGGTGGACTTGATTGCATCACTGGCTCATTGTCTGGCAGTCTCAGGACTTGGACTGACTGTGTCTCCAAAGACAGGATATAGAGCACTTTGGGATTGCTTACATTCTTTTTTTATTCTCATCTATTGACCTTTTCTCTTTTCTTCTCCCTCTCTCTCCTCTTCCTCCACATCTTCTGTGGGAGTCAAGGCTTGTTTTCTAGACTAAATCTAATCATCTTGGGCTATGAAGAAGGAAGGCCTCTTCATTAGAGATCAGCCCTGCTTACAAATCAATGGGCCTGTCCACACACACACACACATGAGCCATCTGCACACACTGCCCCAGTTCCACTGGGCCAGTCTAATGAAGGTCTGTGTGCACAAGTATTGGAGCGCTTTAATGTTTTATTGCTAAAGCAGACAGAAAGGAGATGGAGAAATATATTTAAATGCCATTATGGTAAGCTATAGGCGAGTGTTTGTTACAAATGAAGATCAGTTGGAAGCTCCTGCACGGTTGTAATAAAACCAAGGTTTCCTGTCAGTCACACCCGACTCGGTCACAGGGGACAGTTTGGATGATTATGTGGGGAAGGAAGGCAGAAGCCTTGAATCTATCTGCAGAGATGTGGACATCCATGTGTTATGCACCCAGCGTAGACTATTTCAATCGCTTCAAGGGCTGTTGGTTCACTAAAAATGTGTTGCTCCAAACCTATGTGACTTTACATAAACAAAAAAAAATGTTCATGCTGCTCTTTTCCAAAATATATAAATTGTTTTTATCTACTATGTACTAACACTTAAGTAATCATTTTCATGCTGTGTACATGTTTTTACTAAATTATGCGTAATTACATGCAACTTAGCCTAAAACAAACCCCCATTCTAACCCTAATCCATGTAGTTAATATTACTTAGTACTTCAGTTTATAAGAACTAACAAATCACATGTAATTAACCTAATTAACCCACATGTAAACCTTCATAAAATGAATGATTTTGCTAATACTGCCATCTCATTCCTCCACGGTAGCTTTGAGATATAAGTCGACATGAAATAAACAATTAATCCAATCTATTTTCTAAATGCATTTTATAGATCTTATTTTTGAACAATACACCAGCATGTGTTTCATTTTTAACATTTTTTTAATATTGTAATGTTTAAAGTTTAATAAATGAATAATGGTAATAATATTATTGCACTTTATTTGTTTAGTTATTTATTTTTTAAACAAAGCAATGAATTTAAGTCTTATAATACAAAAAAAGTATTAAATAAAAATTACATAAAAACATGCATATCTACATATTGATTGATCGCATCCAAAAAAGTTTTGTTTGCATAATATATGGGTGTTTTCTGTGTTTTTTTATTATCTATATATAAATACACACACATACAGTGTATATTTTAAAAATATTTGCATATCTATTTTTAAATTCATATAAATTATGTTATAAATAAATATATTTGATACATAAACATAACATATTCTTCTAAAATATATACATGCATGTGTGTGTATTTATATATACATAATAAATATACACAGTACACACACATATATGATGTAAAAATGTTTATTTTGGATGCAGTTAATTGTTTGATAACATATCTTATACATACATATATATATATATATATATATATATAGAGTAAAAATGAAATTTTGAGTGTCACACCCACATCTCAACATCCGATCAACAACTGATGCACAGAACCAGTCCATGCTACAAAAAGAGCTGTTGCGCTCAGATGTACATCACAATATGGTGCTTCAGTTTCGTTGCATCTGTGATAGTTATGTGATAGTAATGTTTTTATTGTGTTATATTTTTGTTATGATTCAGTACAACAGTTTACTTTTTGTGACCCATACAGGTTTGGAACAACACTGTGAATAATTGATAGCAGAACTATTATCTCTGGCTGAACTGTTCATTCACGTTCAAATATAACTTATATCTGAGCAGAGTTTCTGCTGTTATCCAAACTGCATTTTTTCAGATGAAGCTGGGACCTCATGCTGCCAAAGGAATGAGGAGAGCAGAGGAGAAAAACAGAATGGGAAAGGAGAAGTAGAGCTGCTCTCTGAGCCTCTTATGTCACCATCCCTGCTGAGTTTTTATTGCATGGCCCAAGCAGGATTAGAGTCTGTGTTGTGGAACAATGTGAAATCCACTCACTAAAAGCAACAAAGTGCTGAGACTGGAATTCACTGAGAGCTGTCAATCATCAGGCTCATGCCCGAGTCTGCATACTGTGGGATAAAATATGCACATACACAAATACTCTCTTTTCAAAAGCTAGCATGCTGCCTATTTAGATGGCATTTTTGGCATCATCGATTTGGCACAGAAGAACATTTAGAAGGCATTGGAATAATTCATGAAGCATTCTGAGGTGTCCACCAAACTCAACAGCATCGCCTTTTTGTATGCTGTATTGCACAAGAACAATATATAGGCACAAGTGTATCGGGACACAGACTTGGAATGAGATCTTGAGCCTGAGAGGCTCTGACTCATCATTTGAACAGATGTGAATTCAGCAGATACAGTCACTGTTGAAGGGTTTCATTAGATCAGCTTCATCTGGCAGGAAGAGAGAGAGAGAGGGAGAGGAAAGGAGATGATGCATGACACAAATAAATCCCTAAACGTGGATGTAAAAATGCTAAACATCAGCTTGATTTCATCATATCGGTTTGAATTCATTTGATATTAATTAAGTTAGACGCTAGAGAAGAAAACTGTAAAGCAAACGCCAGTCAGGATCAGATTGAATATTGTTCTCAAATGTTGCCATTTTTATGTGCAGTGTGCATCAGATGGTCTGTACAAAGCCAATGGAAATCCCATCCAAAGCTGATGAAAGGGATGGTAATATACATATTTGCTCTGTGCATCTGCATAAAAGTTAAAAATGTGATGCATTAGGTGTGCATCAGATTCTATTATGATTGTATTTATATATAATTATTAGTAGATGTGCTTTTATTATTTAGAAAGTGACCAATAGATTGATATCTCATGTGAACATGACCGAGGCATGTCCTGAGAGTCACAGGGAATGTAGATTAACATGACTTTTCCATTGCATTGCATCATGTTTTGTTGAATAGAGTTGAAGTTGGATTGCACTGTAATTGTATCGGTAGCTGTTTCGTATGTGTTTTTAGTGTATAGTATCGTTGGCTATGCATCGAGATGCGTATTGCATCGTCCTCACTTACAGAGATGCACATCCCTAGTCCACATATATTTTGTGTGCATTATTGCTGTTGTTCTTTAGCATAGCAGCTGTTTCGTCACCGCTGTTTTGGTGTGTGATTAAAGATAGATGCCTGGTATTTGATTTATATTGCATGAATGCAATCATGATCACTCGATAGTTTTTTTATTATTAATAGCTCACGTGGTCTATTTCTGCAAACCTCACGTGCTTCTCCAGCCAGCTGTCTTTCACCCTCTTCCTTTTTGACAAAGGTTTCCATGGCAACCGGAGTCAGAGGGGTCAGCACCTTTTTAAGGAGCAGCTGGGAAAGGGGGAGGGATTTTTATGGGAGACTGAATTAACCTGTGTGCTCGCGAGGGGCCGTTTCCAAACGGAGCTGGTCATTGTGGCTTTACGTATTTAGGAGTATTTGCTAGGTCAGGCGTCACTTTTACTATGGCGTCGTTTGACATGTGCTAGTAAGCAACCATCTAGCAACCACTCCGAACACCTTAGCAACCTCTTAGCGATGCTATATCAGTCGACAGAACACAACTGCAACCTAGCAACCAGATCTCTGTAGCAACCGCAGAACTTAGATTTTCTTTAGTCCGGTTTCTTTGTGTATTCCCGTTATAGTCGCTCTGAAACTAAAACATATAATTGGGTTAAGTGATTAAGCAAAATCAAATTAAAGAGGATTTTATTATCCGTGACAACAGACCACAGTGCTTTCTGTTATATTTTGAGGCAAACTCATGTTTATTTGTTATTCTGGTGAAACATTTTAATAGACCTGTTGTGTCATTATATCTTTACAGGGTGGTGAAGGAGGAGATATCTGATGACAACGCTAAACTACCGTGTTTCAACGGACGTGTTGTGTCATGGGTGAGCTAGCGTTCACACACACCTACAGATCTTCCCTCAGCTCATTTCTCCTGCTTGTGTTTCATTAACCTGGGCACTAACTGGGCCCTGCATCTCAATGTTTCCGGTAAAGATTTGATTAGGAAGCCCAGGTGTGAGGGAGCTCAGAGATCAATCAGTCAGGCGTGAGTGTGTGTTTGGATGCGTTAAATTGAGCGCGAGTGTTTAGCGGTTAGCAAACATCTGCTCCTCTCAGAGACACAGGAGAGAATATTGAGAGTGCAAATTCCTAATGGTCATTTTTAAAGCTCCTTGAAGGCCACTGCGGGACGGAGATGCAGCTCTGAGGTTCCTTTTTAAAAAACATGAAAGTCTTTTCACAAAGGGCTCTACCACATGGCAGTTTGTTTTGTATTTTTATGACGTTCACTTCCAGAAATCCAAAGTTGTGTCATGAAACTCTAGATGTTGCAGTCCGATAGGTCTAACTCAATCTGCAAACCCATGCCTTTTCATACATTTCTGCAAAACTGAAAATATGTACCTATACATACGAATCGCTGCAGTTTCCAGTTGAATTGAATACTAGAGGCAGTAAAACTCCCCACAGCTTTTATTCCTTTTCATTATTAATAAAGTCAAATTTTCACACAGTTGGCTGCAGAATGTTTTAACAATTTTAACATCCTGCACAATTTGTAAACCGACACTTTTGAATGTTGTCATCAAATATACAGCTTTCGTATGTATGAGTTTTGTAATTTAGTGGGTTTACTCAGTAACTCACATGATACGGTGTTGCACTTAGACTAGGGTTGGGTCGATAGACGATACCATCATCCATCGCCGATGGCCGATAGACATCACGATGCTGAGCCGTAGCACCAAGCTCGCGAGAAATACCCTTAATCTATGGCGGCAAATCTATGCCATTAATAAGAGAGCACACCACTGATGCTGGCGAGCGCTGTAAATCATTTCCGCGAGAGGAAAACAGATGTACATGCGAAGAAACGTGTCCGCAAGCTCATTTCAAACCTTCGTACGCGCTCGATATGTCATCCATGTGCAATTCAAGCACTCAAAAGCGATCACTCCTGCGCGCAATCTTCTTTCGCTTGCTCGCGCGAATACTGTTATTTTTGTCAGTCGTGGGGCGGGGCTTGGTGTTTTAGTTACAACTAAACAACCCCCCCCCCCAATCGCCACCTACGACGACGATATCATCATCCATCGCGATGTTTCACATTAGACATCGTACGATGCCAAATTGGTCAACATCGCCCGACTTAGACGATTAAAAGCTAATGTAAAATCAGATTTTACATTACTTTTGCATTTGTTAACACTATCGGGCAGATTTAGTTTTGGTGTAGGGGATATATCCAACATGATATAGCATTAATCTTTAGCATCACTCACTTATATTTGAACAACCGCAAAATGTACCTCACGTAGCATAGGGGTGGGCGATATACCGGTAGACACGATTAACCGGTAGAAATTTGTCAACCGATAGAGATTTTGGTCTGTCGTCTTAATCGCGATTGAGATCACGTGATGTTGCACGTGACGTAACCACACAATCAGAATCAGAATGGGCTTTATTGCCAGGTATGTTTACACATACGAGGAATTTGTTATTGTGACAAAGCTTTGCAGTG
>JAUMHP010000073.1:2521515-2545631 GCA_032361065.1 Enteromius trimaculatus | reverse complement strand
AGTTGTTTTAAAATGATAAATACTGTACAACAGAATTGTGTAATTGAAATGATTCCTCTTGCCATGAATATAGCCACTGATGCAGATATGGCGTAAAATCATAAATGAGTAAATAAATCTCACAAACCGCCTGCAGTTTCAACACAAACCTCTAGAGGTTCACAAACCCAGGTTGAGAACCTGACTTTAAAAAAAATGGAATGACGTTTTTTTTACGTTTTTTGACTTTAAGAACAATTTTTTTTTAATTTTTTTCAAATAATGCATATGTTCTTATTTGTATTATATAAATAATACATCTTAGAATGTAAGGCCTTATGAACACAACAGTTGGACATGATAATGGAGGAAGTGTCACATGGAGTGAATTCATTGCTCCTGGTTTTTTTGTGTTCTGTAACATCCCGTCTCCTCCTTTATGCCAGTAGGTATATATCTCTTTATAGAGGAATGCTTGATTCTGAGGTGCTGTTGGTTTAGCCCTTTATTTTATTTTTTTTTTCTGTTGATTTGTTTGCCTCTCTCCTCTCTTCCGCTGGACTTCAGTGAGTTGGGGGGCAGGTAGCGTAACTCTCACTCCTGACATCACCTCCACTCCGTCCTGTCGTAGCCGTTTGTCAGCTGTCTTCGTGTCATGCCATCAAACGTCTCAGTAAAGATGATCTTTGCATGGGATGACACTGCCCTTGCCTCCTGATGTGTGAGGTGTTTAGCAGCTCTAGGTAAAGGATCGTAGTGTTTTCTTCAGTTCATTTGTCTCATCTCATACAAACAGTCTCTCCCTGTCTTGTTTTACTCAAAAGCCTCTTACCTGAATGAACTGATAGACATTTTCATTAGAGTCTGTGTTAAAGTTTTTCTTGTGACCCCTCAAACGCCTGCCCCCCTCGGCTCTGACCACAACATAACGCTGTTTCTTTTAATCCAGTATCAACCAATCACAGCTCTGTTACAAACCTTCCTGTGCAGTTTTGTTGTGGTCAGAGTGCTAATAAACAAACATCCTTCCCAACATAATGACAGTACAGCAGAATGTTCTTGTGCATCGTGAATAACAGAGGTAGGTGGTATGACCTTAATATCTTGCATAATATAATAATTATATTTATTGCTATATGGTTTACCATTGAAAAGTTTGGAGGCAGTATGATCTTAAAAGAAATACATTTTTATAGGAAGGATGTATCAATTTGTTCGAAACGTGGCAGTAAAAGAAGATTTCTGTTTTTCTTTTGAACTTTATATTCATCAAATTAATCCCCCAAAAAGTTTCCACAAAAATATATGGAGCCTGCTTTTAATGTTGATGATAAGAAAAGTTTCTTAAGCAGAAAAACAAAATATTCAAGACCAAAGTAATGATGCTGAAATTTTAGTATTGCATCACAGGAATAAATAACATTTTATAATAGATAAAAAAAATTACAAGATTCTGTAAAATTATAATATTTCACAATATTATCAAATAAATACAGCCTTATTGAACACGAGACGTTTTGCAAAATGATTTTTTTTAAAAAAGCTGACAGCAAACTATTATAAATAAAAATTGTTTATGTATTAAATTTGACTATTTTTTGATAATTCACTGAATGAAAGTTCTTATTTGTTTTCTTGGAAATTTAGTCAATTTTGTAACAAAGACATTATTATGCAACAAAAGTAGAAATGTATCTAATTTGTAATCGAATAAGTAACATTCTCAGCTGTTGTAAAATAGCTTTTAAACTTCACATATCAGCTAAAATCTCTCGTAACTGTACATTACGAGGTTGCTTGACAATTGTAAACTACGTAGAGCCTGCTTTGTTTTGTTGTGGCTAACAACAGCCTTTCCTGTCCTCGGGACACATCAAGCTTAGTATTTTCACATCAATTCATGTAAATGCATAAACAGCCCTTCCTAGCAATCCTGCGTTATATTTCACAATCTTTACCAGTTGACCATTTTCTGCTGTCACACAGTATATGCTGTCATGCCACCCACCCCTGATGAGTAAAGTTAGTTTGGTCTCTCTGCAGTCTCTGCTCATGCTTCATTGTTTCCTCATCGTTTCTCTCCTCTGTCCCCTGCTGCAGTGGGAAACAGTCCATTGCGATCGATGACTGCACGTTCCATCAGTGTGTCCGTCTCAGCAAGTTTGACTCGGAGCGCAGTATTAGCTTCATCCCTCCCGATGGAGAGTATGAGCTCATGAGGTCAGTGAAGAGTGTGTGTGTGTGATCGTGCATGTGTGTAACTGCATACGGGTGTATCACACAGTGTCCTTGTCTCAGGTACCGCACCACTAAAGACATCATCCTCCCCTTCCGCGTCATCCCATTGGTCCGTGAGGTGGGCCGCACCAAGCTGGAAGTAAAGGTGGTGATCAAGTCAAACTTCAAGCCCTCCCTGCTAGCGCAGAAGATCGAGGTGAGACTGACAACAGAAATAGCATTTATTATTCTCAAAGTGCCGAATTGTTTGGATATGTTGATGTGTAAATTGTGTGTTTCTCTACAGGTGCGCATTCCTACTCCACTCAACACCAGTGGGGTTCAGGTCATCTGTATGAAGGGAAAAGCCAAGTACAAAGCCAGTGAGAACGCCATTGTTTGGAAGTACGGCTTGATTTAACTGTACAAGTTTAACCCTACAGAAAGTTCTTTTTTGTCCATCTATCCAAATACTTTATCCATCTGTCCATCCATCCTTCAAAATACTCCACACATCAATACAAATACCTCATCCACCCATCCAAATACTTCATCCGTTCATTCACACATTCAAATACATTCATCATCCATCTATCCAAATATTTCACCCCTCAATTCAAATACCTCATCCATCTATTCATCCACCTATCCAAATACTTGATCCATCCATCCAAATACTCCTCCACTCAATACAAATACCTCATCCATCCATCCCTCCATTTAACAATCCAGGTACTTTGTGAGCCCACTCATCCTTCCATACATTCAAATACTTCATCCATTCATCCACCCATCCAAATGCTTCATCCATCCATTCTTCCATCCACCCAAATACTCCAGCCATCAATATAGAATACAACATCTATCCATCCATCTTTAATTCCAAATATTAAATCTGTCCATGGATTGTATGTTGATGGATGACGTATTTGGACTGTCCACATACTCACTTGAAGATTTAAATATCAGTTTTTGCCTTTTTGCAGAAATTTTAACAATAATTAATAGACTCAAAACTGTAAATTCCACGTATTTAAACTTAACATACAAAAAAATTACAAAAAAAAAATTTCTTTTTAAAGTTGAGATGAAACAAACGTAGTATTTTTTTTTTTTTTTTTTGCACATTGAGCTAATGTTTGTGATTTTCTTTGTAGGATCAAGCGAATGGCTGGTATGAAGGAATCTCAGATCAGTGCCGAAATTGAGCTGCTACCCACTAATGACAAAAAGAAGTGGGCTCGCCCACCCATCTCCATGAACTTTGAGGTCAGCCTGAATCCTTGAAGTCCCCCAACCTTTTTCACACATTGTAGACATCATCTTTTTTTAGGAAGTTCTGCATGGTCTCTAAAACTGGACGGATAGTTTAATGTTATGTTAAGTGTGTGCAATTCATGCTGATTCAATATTATTAGAGATGTCAATTTTCGATAATTTCCACAATCGATCGTCGTTTAAATTAACACTTAATTAATCGATTAATCAACCTTAATACTGTAAAATGCATCTATTGCAGGGCCATATAGTCAACAGCATGTGCAATTGGCTCTCCAAATGCCAGCTTCCTCACCCAAATCAAAGTGGTTTTTGGTCTAAATAAAACGCTAGTAGCAGGATTTTCAAATGTGTAAAATTCAGAGATTGCGCTATAGTTATGTGTTATTAGCATCAAATCCTTCTGCGGACACCGATGAACACTCCTCTTTAAAGGGTTTCATGGCACTCATTGTTTTTAAAACACCATAGCATCACTATCGGGATTTAAAATAAAAGGATTTCAGACGAAACTATGGCACGTGGGGCTGTGATACTTCTAAAACTACATTTCAATACAAAGGAACTTTTAATTTGTTTTAATGAAGGTTTAAAGTTTGGATCGTATTAAAAGCGTAGTTTGAACATTAGTAAATTGTTTTGTCATTTTTCTTGTTTTCCAGGTACCATTTGCTCCATCAGGACTGAAAGTGCGCTACCTGAAGGTCTTCGAGCCAAAGCTCAATTACAGCGATCACGATGTCATCAAATGGGTGCGTTACATCGGCCGCAGCGGCATCTATGAGACCCGCTGCTAACAGCAGCCCTTCTGTGAGGAGGGGGGAGGGACGCAGACGAGTAAATGGATAAACAGTGGATGAAGAGAATGGAGTTATTCATTGTCTCGCTCTCCCCTCCCTTTCTCAACTTTTTATATGGGGCTCCGTTCACAACGAAAACATCAACAAAGGGAAACCCAAAAAGAACACCGTGAATTCAAACAAATGTGTCCTTCAGAATAAAACACATAGTTTATCGCAATGATGGAAATGATGTTTATCCTCATGAACTCCCTCCAGAATTTCACTTGCTGTGAGATGAGATGTAAACCCCCACTCGTTTCTCCTTTCTCCTTTCTAATTCTTCCACAACATGCATTCCAGGCCCCCCCATTCCCTATTGAATCCCAGCTAATTTGAGGCTCGGGCCCCTTTTCAAGCTGGTGATTAGCACTGAACCTGTGTTTATCCTCACAGGCGGTATCAGCGTGGCCATATCCTTCTCCTAAATCCCTATCTGCTAACCTGGACCCTGAAAACATACCCCTTCATGCTTCATTTTTGTAGTATTAGTTAGGTATCGTCCACATTCTTGTTCTCAGTGAATAAGTGTAAACGTTAAGCCAGTGGCCCCACAATGTTCTTGAGCATAACTTTTCAGTGTCCATGCAAAGTTTTATGTGCGCTAACGTTACCGTTTGGATTTTGTCTTAATCTTTTTGTCGTCTTAATATAAAAGAATTTCTCAATGTGACCAAAATAAGGTGCGAGGATGGTTGAGTTAAAGCAACAAACCGTACTAACGCTTAAGTCCAGCTGTCTGTGTGCATATATGCTACTATATACACTGTAACAGAACCACCACACCGATTTAGGCGAGTTTCAGCTTTCAGTTGGTGTGCTATAGTGAATGGTGCGTGCGTGTGAGTCAGGGGTCCCCAACATCTCTCAGGGACTTTACATTTGTGCACTTAACCTTCTTTCCGTGTCACGCTTTAACTTTCATCATCATCACTTTGTTTACTTGACTGAAGTTTACCGGTTGAGTCTTTGCATCAGCGAAACCTCTCCCTGCATTTCAGCATTACTCCTGGGATTAGTTTGAAGGCAGATGCAACTTCAAAAAGACGCATTTCACTAAACACATAAGAGAGGGGCTAGAATATTAGGGAGTCCCATTTCTAAACCTCTTTTCTTAGTCCCGATCTAAGGCAGGAGATTTTGGGGATGTCAAAATTTATAAGCCATGTCTGCCTTTAAGGTCTTGAACACCGCGCTCGCTCCTTTCATGTGCTTATAAACTGTCCGCTCTTCAGAAGGCGCCGGAGGATTTATTTTAACGTGAACAGCACAGAGATGGAAGCACAGTTTAGTGATGAGCTCACTATCGACTCGTGCTGTCTACGTCACGTTTCAAGTAACACTACAGACTCGACCCTGCCTTTAAGTGCGTCTTCTTGAACACTTGTGTCATAACACTTACACCGTCTGACCTCAGTGTGTTTCTGCTCTGAGAGATGATGAGGCTCCTTTTGCAGTGTATCGTCTTTATTCGGTAACTCTGTGACGTCGTCTTAAACCTAATAAAATGTGTAATCAGTAACTCTTAATGGAGTTGGCGTTTTTGTTTCATGTTATACAAATATTGTATGCCATTTTAAAGTTTGTATCTAGTGGTTTTGTATCTTTATGAGTCTAAAGCTGTTGGATAACTGTTAAAATGAACCATTCTAAGCATCTTTTTGAGTTCATGGAATTTTTTTACGGATTGGTTTGTCTTGGCTGCAGTGTACTGTAATCCTCTAGATGGAAGCATTTAATCAAACTGGCCAAAATACTGGATACGCCAACACAAGAATGTGTAGAACCTAGTGAATTATGGCTGTTCCATCTGTGGAGAAAAAAGAAATTGACTACGTCAAACCCTCTGCATGAGTGAGACTACTAACTGAAAAGGATTTTGCTTCATTGTTCAGTGGCTTTTTTAAAATTTTTTTAGAAAAGAAAGTAAAGGAGCTTCAGTCGAACATATCAAGAGCTCTGCTTAATGCCAGTGGGTCACACAGAACAAACTATTACTTACAAATTAACCACGTGAAGCAGTAAGGTTTGACCAAAACAAAAAAAGTAACTTAAAAAAAAAAAAAAGCATTTATGGAAAGTAATGTGCTGCATTTTTGTGTTTCTTTTTCCAATCAATGCTGGGCTTGCTTGTTTGTTTTTAAAATAATAAAGTTCTATTTTTTTGTAAATGTACAAGTCTTTTCACAAAAAAAGTGGGAAACAAATAGGCTTCATACTGAAGGAAATGTAAATTCATGTCTGTCTGGTAGAGAGCGCCGCTTAAACATTTCAATAGGATGGAGAAAAACATTTGTCAGCAATTAAAAAAATAATGAAACAAATGTTGTTTATCTTTTTTTTATTAGTATTAGAATTGGATCATCCAAGGTCAGCAGCAAAGACGTTTAATAAAATGGGATTATATACATCAAGGATATTTGTTTAACACATCCAATTATTGCGACTTTCTCATTCTGAAGAATACTGAATCTGTTGTGCATCTGAGAAGAGTAAATGCATGTTTAACTACAGTAACGGTCACAGGAAAGCTGTCCGTCAATAAATAGGAAAAACAGGCATTATTTGAAAGAGTAACTTGGATATGTTCTTGTAAAATCAAATGTAATGTTTTATTTGAAAAAAGTAATCTGATTGAATAATTGTCAAATTTATAAATGTTAATATTCTAAAATAAGATGTTCTTTATGATGTGATGTGATCTTTCATTTGAAAAACAGCCTTTCAGGGGGAAAAAAGGTCGTCAAAGGTCAGGGAGGAGTTCAGGGTCAGTGTTGCCAAGTATGCGGTTTTCCAGCGGAATTGGGCTACTTTAACACTATTTCCGCTGGACGTTTTTCATGTCCGTGGGTTGAAGCGACCAAAATATGATATTTAGCCACTGGAATCTTACTTCTAACAAAAAAAAAGTGTGTTTTACCCCCCTGGACTACTATTTTTACCAGGGGATGACCTCTGAAAAGCAATTGGGCTAGTTTTAGCAGCTAGGGTGTTTAATTGTTGTGAAAACCTGGCAACCCTGGTCTGGGAGTTTTGACTGTTTGGTTACCAAAATTCTTCAAAATACCATCATTTGTGTTTCACAGAAGAAAAAATAAATGAATGCAGGTTTGGAATTACATGACCTGTTTTTTGGATGAACTATTCCTTTAGTTCATTGGTTGGCAATTGAGATCATGTGCTCTTGCTGCATAGAATGTCTCTACAAAATACAAGATAAATCTCTTTATATTTAATAAACATTTACAGAACCGTTTTTTTATTCATTACACAAGAAAAATGTAATAAACGAGACGATAAGGAATGCATTCGAGCACAGTTTGTGGGTTGGGTTGGTTGTTGGTGGTCTGATTTTGCACCACCGTTACAGCTGGTTGGGAAAGGTTTTGAGCTATTTTCCTGCGGCAGGGACGGGCAGGGGCTGTTTGTGTGGGAAGTCACTCTTTAGAGCGAGTATTTAGGCTGACGTCATGGCCAATCATTAAATGGGTGCAGGAGCCAGAGGACCTACTGATGGATCGATGGCCAATTAAACTCTCATCTCTCAGGGCCCCTGAAAGAGAATCTCCTGTCCCGCTAGTCTTTTTCTCCTCCGTCCTTCCGTCTCACTCTCCCTTTCTTTTTTCTTCTTTCCCAGAGTGAGTGACAGGGAAGGGTCAAGCAGCTCCCGGGTCCGCAGTCACCTGGAGTGCAGCCAAAGCCTGGGCCTCCAGCCAAATTCAAAACCACTCGCAAAAGATACGAGGCTGCCTTTCAGGTGCCCTTCTCCAAATCCATGTTTCTCTCTGCTCCAGGAATTCCATACTTTATGTTAATGCAGCTGTGTTTTTGCTGTTCGAATGACAACCAACCCGTCAGCTATAGCTATGAATAGTGACGCGATTGCCTTCGGTAGAACCTGAACTCCACTCGTTATGTAATTGATGAACTTTGCGACATTGATACTAAAACAACACTGAGATGAGTAATGGCACTATTATATTCACTAGAGCTGCTTTACAGCTCCAATTGAGTTTGTTTACAACACTGACACTAATTTTCCTGTTTTATTAATGTGTGGCGGGTTTTAAAACAATCTGCGTTGTGTAAAGCGCTGTATAAATTAATGACTTGGCCTTCAATGGCATTGTGCTTATGTATACGTGTGAGCGATCATAATGTGATTTTAAAATATTAGATTAGCCATTTGCGACTGAATGGGTGCCTAGTCTTTGTTTTAAAGTACTTTTAAATAAATGCATCGTCTTTTAGACGTCAACTAAAAAATGCATCATGAATGTGGAGCCATTGAACAGCCTGTACATTGACCCTGCAGGTCAAAGAAGATATCCATCATAACTGACTGACTTCCTCTCAGAGAAACCGACTTCTCTCCATAGTGGTGTGAGAGTTAAAGTAAAGCACTGGGAAAAGCCCTGGCTGTTCCTGAACCCTCCGAAGGTCAACCAGACTAATGAGGTTAGGGCTAGAAACTGAGGGCGTTTGGCCATGAATGCCATGTGTTATGCCAAAATCTGCAATTCTTCACAATGGATTTTTAATGAGCGCAGCTTATGCATGCTTAATTTGTGGCCCTTTTGAAATGCTCCCTTGCATGTCGACTTGCGATTGGAGCGAGATATCACAGAAGCTGCAGAAACTATGACTCTACCTCTTAGAGTTGAAAGTGAGGTAAACTTAAACTTTCAATGATTTTGTAGAGCATAACCAAGGTTGTTGCAGGTACCTGTTGTGATGTACTGGAGGTGAAATCCAGATATACATTTATGTCTGTTGAGAAAATGAAAAGGAATTCACAATAGTTTTATTGATTTATTGCCCGAAATACATTATTTTCCCTACAGCTGAATTTAACTAAACAAATAAACTTTTAAATATGACTTTATTTCATATTTAGGATTTTTATTTTAACTTTTTAAATAGATATAATTTGGTTGCTTTATGTTTCCGCCGACACGCCACGCCCCACAAAAAAAACACGTTGTGACGTCACTCAGGTGACGTGACCTGAATATCGGCGTTCCGAAATTTGCAAATTAAAAAAAACTATAAATGACCTATATTTAAGGTTAATGTGATGAAAATTTAATTTTTATGTTTAAATTAGCTAATATTTTTGACCGTGTTGTGAAAACATAAGATAACGCGCGAAGGAAAATAAACGCACACAGAATTTTCGATTGTGATGCTGCTCCGAGTTGATAAACAGAGGCTGCACATGCATGGAGAGTGAAGGGAGGAGGAGGACATTAGATCGGAGCAGGGCGGCGCTTTGTGCTCCTGCGGGATCCTTCCTGCGCCCTAGAGAGAGCGAAAGTTCAGAGCAAGAAGCAGAAGTGCACTAAATAAACTCTACTGCGAGTGTTAAACACACTGAGCAGAAACATTCGCTGGAGTCTGTCTGTCCTGAGGCGCGGACACATCTGTCTCCAGCGCGCGCCTGGATGCGCTTAGTTCTGTGGAAATACTTTCTTACTCAAAAATATATGGATGAAGCACGAAGTGGAAGGTAATCCGTGAGTTGTGTGATTTAAAGATGCGCTGGGTTTGTTCCTGCGCGCTCCTGCTGCTGCTGCTGATGGTGCTGGAGAATGCCGTGGCCGTGCCTGCGCGGAGAAAACCCACGGTAAGCGCTCGCTATCATCTCCAATTCACACTGTTCTCGTAAAAGAACTGAAACGACATGCACAGGTTTTCAGGACCCTTTAGTATAAGTTTAGCACTGATATCTGACGTGCCTGTGCGTCAAATAAACTCTTCCAAACTAATTGTTTTATTTTCATACATGCATTTTTAAGCATAGCCTCCTGGAAAAAAGGTGGTTTATTGAAGCAAATATTTAGTTAAAACTGTTTAATTTGATTTGATTGATTTTGAGACGGAAAGAAAAGCATTGTATTAAACATGAATTTTTGAAATGGAAAGACCTACTCCTACTTCTTCAAAAACATTTGACCAAAAAACTTACTTGGTTTGTCAGACTGAGACATTCTTTGGCTGTGCACGTGCATTTTTTTCTGGAAAGAGTTGTAAAATGTTTGCTGGGATCAAAAGCTGGATGAAGAGAGAGAAAGAGTGTTGAAGGTCACGGGGCATTCACATGTGGGTGACAGATCTTCCAGAGCTTCGGCTGAATGAGTTACTGACTGCTGAACCACAGCACAGCAGTACAACATGAACCACAACTGAGCTTTTTCCGTTGATGTATGGTTTGCTATCATAGCACAGAATTTGGCCGAGATACAACTATTTAAAAATTTGGAATTTAAGGGGTGCAAAAAAAAAAAAAAACATTAAACATTTAAAGTTGTCCAAATGAAGTCCTTAGCAATGCATCTTACTTATCAAAAATTAAGTTGTGTTATATTTATGGTGGAAAATTTACAAAATATCTTTAATTAATACCTTAATGATTTTTGGCATAGTTCTGACCCGTGCAATGTATTGTTGGCTATTGCTACAAATATACCTGTGCCTCTTATGACTGGTTTTGTGGTTATATTATGATACATTATCTGTCATTAATTCTACTGATTTAGATGTGAACTGAAGATTAATGTTAGATTAATATATTAATGTTTGCTTAATTGCATGTTAGTATGATTGTTAATTGGCCCATTTACATAGGACTTAGGGATGTTATGCATGTCATGCATTTAAATTTGTTTTTAATTACACATTAGGTTCAGAAACATGAAAGGTTAGTCATGAAAGTGGCCTTTTATTTCATTATTCAATACAGTTTATTGAAAACACTTTGTGGACAAAATGAGAAAAAAATAAAAAAGCAGTCCAGAAAAATCAGATTGTAGGATTTTTAATGAATGTATTTATACATTATGGAGGAAAATAAGTATTTGGTCGATAACAAAACTTCATCTCAATACTTTGCCATCAAAGAGTATATAACAATGACAGAGGTCAAAGGTTTTCTGTATTTTACTAACTGTACTGGTATTTTGGCCCATTCCTCCAGCAGATCTCCTCTAGAGCAGTAATGTTCTGGGGCTGTTGCTGGACAACACAGACTTTCATCTCCCTCCAAAGATTTTCTATGAGGTTGAGATCTGGATTTCTCCAGGACCTTGAAATGCTTATGAAGCCACTCCTTTCGTTTAGGATCACTGTCATGCTGAAAGACTCATCTTCAGTGCCCTTGCTGATGGAAGGAGGTTTTCACTCAAAATCTCGCGATACATGGCCCCATTCATTCTTTGGTTTACACGGATCAGTCGTCCTGGTCCCTTTGCAGAAAAACATCCCTAAAGCATGATGTTCCCCCCGTCCTTCACAGTAGGTGTTCTTTGGATGCAACTCAGCACTCTTTCTCCTCCAAACACGACAAGTTGAGTTTTTACCAAAAAGTTCTATTCTGGTTTCCTCTTACCATATGACATTCTCCCAATCCTCTTCTGGATGATCCAGATGCTCTCCAGCAAACTTCAGACGGGTCTGGACATGTACTGGTTTAAGCAGGTCTAGCCCTGCAGGATTTGAGTCCCTGGCGGGGCAGTGTGTTTCTGACGGTAGCCTTCATTCACTAGCTCCCCCGTGTGGTTCTGGGATTGTAGCTCTCAGTTCTTCATCATTTTGGGGTGAGATCTTGTGTGGAACCCCAGATCGAGGGAGATCATCAGTGGTCTTGTATGTTCCATTTTCTAATAATTGCTCCCACAGTTGATTTCTTCACACCGAGCTGCTTACCCTTTGCAGCTTCAGTCTTCCCAGCCTGGTGCAGGTCTACAGTTTTGTTTCTGGTGTCCTTTGACAGCTCTTTGGTCTTGGCCATGGTGGAGTTTGGAGTGTGACTGTTTGAGGTTGTGGACAAGCTGTCTTTTATACTGAGTTTGATATATTTATAACAGATGCCATTAATACAGGTAACGAGTGGAGGACAGAGGAGCCTCTTAAAGAAGTTACAGGTTTGTGAGAGCCACAAATCTGGCTTGTTTGTAAGTGACCAAATACTTATTTTACAGAGAAATTTACCAATTAATTCATTAAAAGGCCTAGAAATCAGTTTTTTGTGGATTGATTTCTTCTCATTTTGTCTCTCATAGTTCAAGTACACCTGTGATGGAAATTGCAGGCCTCTCTCATCTTTTTAAGTGGGAGAACTTGCACAATTGGTGGCTGACTAAATACTTTTTTGCCCCACTGTAGGTTTGTCAATTTCCTGGTAATCATTATGGAGCTGAATTTGTTGTCAGCACATGGAAATCTAGCTTCCTGCATAGTTCAGAGCTCAAACACATATGAACTATGTAATCAAAGTCTTTGCAATCACTTCCTGAGCAGGTTATAGGTCTCATATCTCAAGGTATAAATCAGAGTCATCATTTGTGTTACCCTTTGGACTTGGTGGTTTGCTATATGATGATATTACATTTAAATTCATAATATTCGCCACTCTTTCAGCATACCCTCTTCCGTCTTCCTCTTAGGTGGCTAGTATTCATTTGAATAAACCGTGTGTGCAGATGGAAGAGAGATCTCATCGAGGTCCTGGCCGATCCAAGCGCTACGCCATCAACCCACTGGGATACAAGTGGGAGCATTTCAACGTCACCTACAAGTGAGAGAGACACAGGATATATAAAAACATGTTGACTTTCTGTTGATGCATGTGTGACTGGAGAGATGCACGAGATGATCTGGGGTTCAGATGATGAGGGATGCTTTAGTTTTAGTTGAGTGTTGGGCTTTTGTAAATGTGCAGTCTGATTGATAGCAGACACAGAGACTCTTTGAAAGCGTGTCGTTCAGTTTTGGCTGGAAGTAATTTAGGTTTCTCCCTCTTCAAGGATCACAAAGTTCCCCAACACACTAAATAAGGATGATACCCGCAAAGCTATCAGCATCGCCTTCACGAAGTGGAGTGATGTTTCTCCTCTGACTTTCACTGAAATCACCAACCTCAACAAAAGTGCTGACATCGCTATAGGTAAATAAATGTGCAGGAAAAGAGCCAAAACATCAGGCATGTGCACTTTGGCAGGCTGACAGAGTACTCTATGCAGTTTTTAATCTGCCTGTTTTTGCATGAAACACTAACACCTCCTTTTTGGGAGTCAGGTTTCTACACGTACAATCACACAGATTGTTGGGGGTCTCCATTGCACCCGTGTTTTGACGGACTGAACGGTGAGCTGGCCCATGCCTTCCTTCCCCCACGTGGAGAGATTCACTTTGACAACCATGAGTTCTGGATTCTGGGCAAATCCCGCTTCAGCTGGAAACAAGGTAATGATTTCATGCATTTTTAAGTAAAGTGGAGGGATGTGCTTGTCAGAGCACAATTATAACATAACTGACTGCTGGTGCTTTAATTATATATATACACTACTGTTCAAAAAATTTTAGAACAGAAAGATATTTAATGGTGTTTAAAGATGTTTCTTCTGCTCATAAAGGCTGCATTTATTAGATTAAAAATCTGCAATATTGTGAAATAATATTTCAATATAAAATAAGTGTTTTCTGTGTGAATATATTTTAAAATGTAATTTATCTCTGTGATACAAAGCATCATTACTCCAGTCTTCAGTGTCACGTGATCCTTGCAGAATATATATGTTGATTTATTACTAGAATTATCAGTGTTGGAAACAGTTATATATTTTTCGGAACCTGTGATTTTTTTTCTCTCCTCAGGCTTCTTTGATGAAAGTAAAAAACAACATAATTTTTTACCAAATATAAAACATTTCTAAAATGTTCATTTAATAGATCCTTTGTTAATAAAAGTATTAATTTCTTTCAAAGAAGAAAGAATAGAAATGTCCTGATCCCAAACGTTTGATCAGTAGTGAAACAGTAAACTACTGTAACAGTAGTTCTGAACATTATTATCCATTTTAAATAAATGCTTCTCTTTTTAATATTTTAATGATCAAAGAATCCTAAAAAGACTATTAATCAGCTCAACTGTTTCCAACACTGATAATAAAACATCAGCATATTAGAATGATTTCTGAAAGACTGGAGTAATGATGCTTTGTGTCACAGAAATAAATTACATTTTAAAATATATTCACACAGAAAACACTTATTTTATATTGAAATAATATTTCACAATATTAGTTTATAGTTTTTTTCTGGATTTTTAATCTAATAAATGCAGCCTTGATGAGCAGAAGAAACATCTTTAAGCACCATTATCTTACTGTTCTAAAACTTTTGAACGGTAGTGTAAGTGGCACTGTCTGCATTGTGGGAATGATAAAATAAGTAAATATGCAAATTTAACTCATTACTCATTTTTGGCACCTAAGTTTGAAGTCAGTTTGAAAAGTATGTTTCTAGATTGTGGAAAACCCATTTCTAGTCAAATGGAGATTGAAAGCACCAGCTGGAATTTTTTTATTGTCTACATAATTTGTTAAGCTTCAAAATTTATTTGCTAAAACTTGAACTGATAGTGGCACTAGAGTAAACCACTGTAGGTGTATTTTGTAAAATGTGAACACTTAGGGTGAAAACAGGAAATACATCACGCAGGTTGACAGGTGATCAAGTGCAAAGACCGCTAATGTAAATATTGGGACAGATCCACTGATGACTAAAATTAAGGTCATACTTTATTTTAAAGTCCAATTCTCTGTTAGCAAACTATTATTTATGATTTTTGCTTCAATAAACACCCAATTTGCTGCGTATTAATAGTTAAAAGTAAGGTAGTTGTTGTCTTCTGGTAGTTGCAGAATAAAGCATTCATATGTGATTTATAAGTACTAGTAAGCATGCTAGTAATATGCAGAGTTAATAGTGAGAATCAATTCTTGAAGTGTATCATTATTGTTTTAGATTTATGTATGTATACGTACTAAAATAATTTAAAATAAACCTACAATAAAATAATAAAAAAATGCACATCCAAAACCTGAATTTTGCTCAAGTGCAGGAGAACAAAACAACAATAAATAGAAAAAGACTGATATGACACCTGTAGAGTTTATTGTTCGTTGTGTCTGATAAAGACCTCCCTAGTAAAAACATTGTGCCTTTTTGTAAACCATGATATCTGTATTTTTCCATTAGAAGACCATTAGACGCTTGTTCATGTCTTCACCAGAGCAATAACATTTGCTGGCATTTCTGAAGTAAGGTTTGATAAAATGAAGCTCTGTCTGCTGAAAGCACTTGACTTCGGGAGTTTGTTATACAAGCTTTAAACCACCGATTTGAAACAAAAGATTCATAAATGTTGATGAAGCAGTGCTTTAAAGTGTGCATTACTAGTTCACTAGGAAATGTACTGTACTGTGAGGAGATATCTTCAAAAGATAGATACCCTGTTGTCTGCACAGGTGTGTGGCTGAATGACCTGGTTCAGGTAGCTGCTCATGAAATCGGTCACGCTTTAGGCCTCTGGCATTCACGGGACCCTAATGCATTGATGCACCCTAATGCAACGTACACGGGTCAGAGGAACATCGCTCAAGATGATATCTGGGGCATCCAGCGCCTTTACGGTATGCAAAATGTGTAAAGTCACAGAAAATGTTAACTTTTCTCCATATTGTGGCGTACAGAAACTGTTGGGCATGTGAGTTGTTGATTGGATGTTAAAGTGTGGATCTAAAAGTGGAGGCAGAGAAGACCTGAAGATCTGATTTGGTTAAACATTATGAATTGTGAATGAATTGTTAACAGTAAACTCTATCACATGCATTTAGAAAATAGATAGGTTGAATTTTTATCGTATGAACCTTAAAAACAAGTGATGTGTCCAGAGTTTTAAAGCTTATGCTCGTTTCTCTCATTTGTGTGTTTGTTTGCTTCAGGATGCATGGACAAGAAGCGAGTGTGTGATCCTTGGGCCCGCTTGGGTTTCTGTGAGAGGAGGCGGAGCTTCATGAAGAAAAACTGCCCGAAGCGCTGCGACCTGTGCTATGGTGAGACACTGAACACATCCTCCTCCAACATCTCCTGCAGCGCTGGCTTCCTGTCCAAAAGCCTTTCACTTCCACACAGTATTCTTCATGTGCATGCGGACGGACATCGTCCATTACTTTAAATAGTGATGTTATGTAGACCAACACAGCTGACTGGTTTTCTCCTCAGAGCCTCTGGATGCAGTGTCTACACCGACACCTCCTCCTGAAAATGTCAAGATCAAAATTGTGCCTCGTGGAAAAGTCGTGGGCTTCCGCTGTGGGACAAAAAATACCAGAGTGCCTCCGAAAGTCAGGTAGAGCATCCTTAATTCATCTCACTATTTTCTTTTACAGAATCGTGTGATACAAACTTGCAATTCTGACTTTTTTTCACATAGTTGTGACTTTATATTTCTCAATTTGATTGTGATTGTGACTTTATTTCTCAGAATTCAGACTTTATGACACACAACTTTTTCTCAGAATTGTGAGATATAAACTTGCAATCGCGAGTTATAAAAGTCCGATTCTGAGCGGGAAAAAAGACTCAGAACTTGTTCTCAGAATTACAAGTTTATATCTCACAATTCTGCGAAAGAAAATCTAAAAAGTTGCAATAACC
Source organism: Enteromius trimaculatus (assembly GCA_032361065.1). NCBI lineage: Eukaryota > Metazoa > Chordata > Actinopteri > Cypriniformes > Cyprinidae > Enteromius > Enteromius trimaculatus. The sequence continues at coordinate 2,528,817 of JAUMHP010000073.1, read as the reverse complement.
TTTTTTATTTTTTTATTTTTAATTCATGCAACTCAATTTTTCACATAATTGTGATTTAATGTCTTGTGATTCTGACTTTCGCAATTGTGTGCTTAAAAAAAGTTCAAATTCCGAATAGTGAGATACAAACTTACAATTTCGAGTTATAAAGTCCAATTTAAGTGGAAAAAAGACTAAGATGTTCTCAGAATGGTCTCTTCTGACCATTTATAAGCTTGTAATACTCATGGTTCATATGCAGTCGTAATCTTAAGTTGATGCATTTATCTTTTTGATGTCACATATTTAAAGAATGCATCGTTTTTCTGCCCGGCATATCTCAGCTGCTTTATTTCATCTTTCATCAGCTGGTATAAGGACGGCGAGCAGTTGCTGACATCCATTCCTGGCTATATTGTAATTAAAGATCGGGACCTGCGGCTTGTGGCCAACGAGTTCAACGAAGGCACGTACACCTGCCGCATCCATCGGCGCGGTAACGTCGTCTCTGCCAACTCGTGGGCCATCCGGCTGAAGCCAGAGCAGTCGTCAAACAACAGCTGATGGAGCGATGCTGATGTACTGATCACATGCTCTACCTCCAGGGCTCCAGAGCACTCAGACCGGCTCTCCTCAGCTCTGCTTGCTGCTCAGAGTCATGATGGATGACCTGAACAATAACTCATAACTCTGAAATCCAAAAACTATTTTTGGGAGGACCACCGATTAGATTTTCTTTTCTACTTCTGCTGCAGTGATGACGAAGGTGCTTTTTTTATTATAAAGTAAACGCCACTTCTGAGGCATAATATTTAGTTTCAAAAAAATATCTGTGATAAGGAATTTGCCATTGCAATTATTTCAGATTAATTTAGAATGAAAAAATCACACATCTTCAGTGTACAGCATGTGAGGTCCCCAGTGTTTCAGTAGCCTTGATTTTAGTGTTTCTACAGGCCATTCACACCATTGACTATAACAATAACTATAAAGTGTTAATAATCATTGTAATTCTGTAGTCCACACCACAAGTATAACAAAAACAACTGAAGTAAACTTTCAAGCAAGTTAGTTTTTTTAACTCTTTTAAAAAATACAGATTGTTAAAAAAAAACAAAAAACATTTATGTTAATGTTTATAACATCTTTATTTTTAGGCCTTATATTTGCATTCAGCAGATTACAGCTGGGTGATAATATAATATTTTAGGATGAAATAAGAATATCAAGCAGTTGAGATCTTCTATATAGTATGTAGAGATAGCCTGGCTTCCGCGAAGCTCATTGGACAGGGTTCCTCAAATCTTACCCTGGAGATCCGATGCACTGCAGAGTTTGGATCTAACCCTAATCAAACACCTGAGCATGCTAATCAGTGTCTTAAGGATCATTAAAACACACAGGTAGGTGAGTTTTATCAAGGTTGGAGCTAAACTCTGCAGTGCATCGGACCTCCAGGGTAAGATTTGAGAGGCGGGCTTAACCTGCGTCCACCAGATGCCTCTGTATACTACTGGACGAATCTACAACCAATCAGATCACTCATTCCGATGACGCATGCGTAGCGACGGAACTTGAAGACACCATAACAAATCGTCGCTAGCTTCATTAAAGCAGTGGGACATGTCTTTACTTACTTTAATCCTACTTCTGCTCCGTTCTCAAAGAAAAGCTGTCGTGAAAATTTCTCAAAACAGCAGAGTCGAACGGTTGTTGCTGCTCCGTACACGCCATGTTTGAAAGCGGGTATGGTCGCAGAACTGCTGCGTCATCACGTTACACCCGCCTCAGTCGTGCCGGGTGGGTTTTTGGGGGGAAGCTCGTTTCTCATTGGTTCCCACTTTTGGGAACAGAAATGCTCTAAAACGGCAGCTTTGCTCGCGAAATGAATGTAGCTTCAAAGGAAGTATGGGCGGGCCCAGGCTAATATAGAGATATACTTCAAAACAAATCTGAACTGCTCGATATTTTTACGTATGCATATTACAGCTGATGAATAATAAAAGCATTGACTGCCAATCACAGATTAAGCACTTAAAGTTGCAGGCGTGCTTGTAAACAATGTGAGAACTGTTGTTGTGGACACTAATATAGTTATCATTATTGCTTTTGCTTTTGGTGTGAATGGGCCTTTGACTGTAAAATTGTTTTAGTTTGAGTATGAATTAAGTTTGCAGCCCTTGTTGAAGGCCTCAAATGACCTCAAGTCCCCAAGTTGAGAACCACAGAGGCTCTGAGGATCTTTGACTTTCAGATATGAGTTCAGGCATGTATTGTGGTTTGAAACACAGCTTTGTTTACATGTGCTGGTGCTTCAGGACACACAGGGCTACTCTCTTAAAAATAAAGGTTATTTATCGGCATCTACGAAGAACCTTTAACATCCGATAAGCCTGTACATTACACAAAAGGTTCTTGGCAGGAGAAAAAAGTTATTTAGATTTTTAAAATGTCCTTCACACTAAGCTAAAGTGAACTATTTACTGAAAGGTTCTTTGGGGATTCAAAAATGGTTCTATGTTCTATGAACACTTTAAAGAACTAGTGATAGAGTTTGGAAAGCATCTGTATCTGATGTCACGTCCATTTAACTATTCAGCGATAGGTTAATGCTAGTTTTTTTAAACGATCTTTCTAAATTCATATGTTACTGGACATTAAAGGTGCTGTATTATATTGTGTGTTTTTTGATGCACGTGAATAACAAGCCACAAGACAATACAAGAACAGGTGTTTTTCTTTCAAGATGGTTTAGTGATGCATTATTTACAAAGTCATTTTGATCCCAAAGATCATCTAAACAAATCAAATCTTAACGTTTCAGAACACAAGAATGCCAAAGTCGTCTTTTGGTGTGCTGGCAAACACTTAATGCTACGTTCATCTCCTCCGGTTCTATGTAAACATGTAACCAAACCGGACCTGGTACTCTTTCGTGTTAACACTGTTCCTCGGCGGGCTTGGGTAATGTAAACATTCAGCAAGCAAAACCTTTCTAAAAAGACTGGGACCCATGCCACAGAGTAGCTCAGGGTCTAAATGGAGGTGCCAGACGCCGCCACTGCCAGGCCCTGAAATTATTACTTCACATCAGAGTCTGAGAGAGAGAGAGAGAGTTCATATGAGAACTCTCTCTCTAACAGAAACATAAAAAGGTCAGAAAGACACGTGAATAATCAAAAAGAATGACCAAGTTAAAACAGACTTTCAACATAATCCAGCATAAAATGAGAAGAAACATTCCAGAATTATACAAAGACGACCGATCCTGAAGTTTTCTGTCCCGAGATCCCTCCCCCATCCTGGAATAAGTCTCAAATTTGGCCCCTGTTCAAGTATGAAAAGATCTAGACAATGAAGGCAGGTGAGGGTGAGTTTTATGCACAACCAAGACTGAGATTATGTGCAAGACAGTCTGTTGCGAAACAACAAATAAGAGGTGCTAAAAATGCATAATTATGCAAGTTCCAGGCCGAATGAGATGTAGTGGTGTGTGGCAAATCTCTCTGAAGCGAGAGGGAGTCGTGGGACCTTTAGAAAGTATGGGTGGAATAATTTGGTCGCCATTGTGCATTTGAAATAAATCTTGAGCTAGTCCATCCTTCATTTATATTCTTGGCTACTCAAAATGGCTTAAGGAAAGCATGAAGAACAGTTTGTGTGCGTGATCTCTAGAACAAATGGGTACTAGTCGTCCTCATCTTTGCCCGTGTAGTGTGAGCCGCTGTGATGAGGAGGAGGAGAAAAGAACGGCGAGGAGGTGAAGAAGGAAAGACGGAAGGTGGGGGACGGCGAGCGCTCCTCGCGGACGGGACTGCTGCTGGGGCTCTGTCTGGGACTGATGGCCTGTAACATCCGTCCTTTTCCCTCTTTCAACATGTGCTTCTGTCAGACAAGTGAATCATCATATTTTAAAAAATCATGATCAGGGATCATTCATCAAGATCAAGATTTTTTTTTCATGCTTATAAAAGTGGTCTCTTTTTCCTGCCAAAGCTGCATGTATTTGATCTAAAACACAGTAAAAACTAATACTGTGAAACATTATTACAATTTAAAAGATCTATTGTTTTTAATAGGCAAAGCTGTGTCATATAATCCTTCAGAAATACAGTACTTAGGATGTGTGGAAGAGCTGTATGCAGACTCACCAGCGCCCCATCTGGCCCGAACATCTGTAGGAAGTTCCCAATGAATTCACGTGATTTCTCCTCCCACTTCTGAATCAGGTCGATGCCCTTCTCCTCCACCTTCTGCACAAACTCTTTACTCTTTTCCTCTACATCTCGGACCTTCTGCTTTACCTTATCCACGTGCTCCTGCAAGTGGTACTTCTTCTCCTGGGAGACAGAGCTGACAAGTTACATCAAATCCAACACTTAAAGGAACAGTTCACCCAAAAATGAACATTCTGTCAACACAATCCTTTGAAGAATATTTTGATAGAAAGTTTGTAGCCAGGCTGTTGACTTTTGTAGTTTAAAAAAAATATTAAGGAAGTCAATGGTGACCAAAACAGCCTGGTTATAAACGTTCTTCAAAATATCCTCCTTTGGGTTCAACAAAAAAAAAAAGAAACTCATACGGGTTATGATTAATCTGAGGGAGAGTAAATAATGACAGATTTTACATTTTTGGGTGAACTGTCCCTTTAAGAGATGGTAGGTGTTTCATCACACTCACGTTGATGAAGCTGACGTTCAGCTCTTTGGCAGTGTAACCTCTCTGCAGGTTGCGGCGCACATAAACATCATAGTCACGTACGATTCGTGTGATTATGTCAGACGTGGAAATGCCCTCTGTTCTCTGAGTTGGTGCAAACATACCTGAAAGGAAGATTTAAGACCATATATTATATGAAGGATCTTTTTAACTGTGTTTGCAAGTTGCTAATACCTACCTGCCTCCTTTATGTGTTGGTAAACATCATCACTTCCTGCTGAGATGTATGGGATGTCATCATGGGCGACAAAGTCTATCTGGGGACAAAATGTCATCATATTAGTGTTGAAGATTTTCAGTTTCACATTTTGGTAATGAACCAGATTCAAAAATCAGATGCTGCTAATGTTTATCTTAATTATTTTTTTGTCTTTTGTAAATGATTTTTTTAATGTAACAGAATAAGGTAACACTGTATTTTACAGTGCCCTTGATGCACATCACATGCACTTACTATAATAGTAAACTAGGGCTGTGCAATTAACAAACAAACAAACAAACAAACAAAAAATAAATAAAAAAAATCGCAACATGATCATTTTGTCCATATTGCACAGCCCTATAGTAAAATTACCTCTAAAGCAGGGTGCTAACTTGAGTATCATTGATTTAATATTATTTTTTTATTCATATTTTAATTTTTTTTCCCAAGTTAATGTTTATTTCAAGTAAGGCCTCTTTTTTAATGGGTTTAGTTTTACTACATTACCCAGTTTGTTAATTAATGTCAACCTCAAAAAGGATTTAAATGAGTTGTATGGATGTTTTTGTAGTTGAGCTTAGTGTAGCGTAACTTTTAATTGCAGCTGAATGAAAAATAACAGCATTAATAAATCTTCATATGGGTGAGAATGACAAGATAAGTACATAAATTACTCATTTTTCATTTTAGAGTGAACTATTCCTACAACCTTTACGGTAAGGCCTGTGGTAACCCTGGGAAACGTACATTTACATTGCCATTTAGAAACTTAACAGATGATTTCATTCAAAGCATTTAAAGTGTAATTTCATGAATTCCCAGGCAATCAACCCATGATCTCTAGCGCCATGCTCTACTGTCTGAGCTACAGGAAACACGATATTGATCTGGATACTCACTCTATGCTCAGCCAGAAATTCAGGAGTCAGTGTCCATGGAGCGTTGCGGACCACTTCATCAACATAACGACAGTGACTCACTGCATCGTAACGTTCATCCTCGTTCATGACAGTGAAACCCTTAAATTTATGCGTCAAATCATCGCTGCACACTGAAAAAAAAGTGAACTGCATTAACTGAGAATAATAAATGCTTTAGAAGTGTTTTGGTTTATGTTATTATAAACCTTTACTAATACATCATTAAAAGTCTAAAGTTGTCTCTCTTAATAATATTTAATGGACCTGTGCTGACATGAACTAACAATGAATGAACCGTTGTGTTGTCATTAACCAACATTAATCTCTGTTAACCAATCTATTGCTCATTGTTAGCTAAAGTATTCAATAAGTTTAGCTAAAGGGACATCAGTTTGATGATACTAGTGACACATAATTGAAACTAAGAGCTGATTTACTGGTTAAATCTGAGGTTTTATACTATTAAAAGGGATATACGAGGCAAAAGATGTTCAAACTCACCACCCACAATAAGATGTGTGTTGGGGAAAAGGCACTTGGCCTGCATCAAGGCACGAGCGTGTCCGGAATGAAACACGTCAAAGATCCCGTCAGCGTAGACGCGCACTGGTCGGTCCTCTAATGAGAATACATACAGGTCAAGCAGAGAATATTATATAATGAGGGTAAGTGTGGATGAAATCATCATTTCCTCACCTGGAGTGCCACGGCGGGCTTCATCCATGCTAACGCGAACGTATGGGGCTTTTGCAGCCACCAGCTCATCAGCAAAAGGTGCAGGTTCAGTCAGGCCCTAGAGACACACATAAGATGAGTCTATCACTTGCACAGGAAATGATCAACACTCTCAATACTTACCAGAGTCCTCCGTGGACGTTTTCGGAAACACTCTGCCTCCATCTCGCCGTTCAACTCCTCTCTCTTCCTCTTCCTGCCAAGGCCTGAACTGTGGGCCTCCATCTCTGCATTGAAACACATACAGCGTTATACTTCTCCATACCACTCATGCAGTTCTTCATACAACAGCTTTGTGTGACAGACAAATTTAAGTTGTTAATAAATACTTTTAGACAGCAAGAATCATAGTGCATATGGACAGTCAGTTATTGTTTTAGCATGATATGCATGTACTGTGTGAATTAAAATATGTATTATTAAATATGAGCATACCTAAATTATCTGAAAATATTTCAAACACTTCAAATTGTGTTGTAAATATTGTACATATTTATTCAAATTACTATCCTTTAAGTACTTGAGCATTTATGACAAGGCAATACATTTCAATCAAATCTTAGGCTACTTTTTACAAATTGATTTGATTGTAAAATGAACAATTTAATTTCATTTTAAATTCAATTTGTTAACGATGTTATGTATGTATGTATATACACTACCGTTCAAAAATGTGGGGTCAGTAAGATATTTAATGGTGTTTAAAGATGTTTCTTCTGCTCATCAAGGCTGCATTTATTAGAT
>JAUMHP010000073.1:2495018-2516841 GCA_032361065.1 Enteromius trimaculatus | reverse complement strand
TTAAAATGGATAATAATGTTCAGAACTACTGTTACAGTAGTTTACTGTTTCACTACTGTTCAAACGTTTGGGATCAGGACATTTCTATTCTTTCTTCTTTGAAAGAAATGAATACTTTTATTAACAATGATTCTTTTATATTTGGTAAAAAATTGTTGTTTTTTAATTGTTATTTATCAAAGAATGCTGAAAAAAAAAAAAAAAAAAAATCACAGTTTCCAAAAAATATATTTGTCTGCACAACTGTTTCCATCATTGATTATTATAGTAATAAATCATCATATTAGAATGATTTCTGAAAGGATCATGTGACACTGAAGACTGGCGGAATGATGCTTTGTATCACAGGAATAAAGTACATTTTAAAATATATTCACACAGAAAACACTTATTTTAAATTGAAATAATATTTCATAATATAATAAATGCAGCCTTGATGAGCATAAGAAACATTAAAACCATTAAAGTACATAAGAAAACCATTAAATATCTTACTGACCACAAATTTTTGAGCGGTAGTGTGTCTGTCAAAACCATACAGGGAACCTATAATATTAAAAGCTAAAATTAACATTGGAATCCTAAATAAATTGCTAAGTATTTTTAGATATAATAACCTACATTCAAACAAAAATTTATTTTATTTTATTTAAAAATTTATTCCACATAAGGCCGTTTTATATAAACTTTTAATGACATATTTGGTTATACTCTGCATTATTGTCGACAAATAAACATTTACCTTTATGTAAACATGGTCATGTTTGTAACTTGAGAAACAAGCTATCATTTCTGTAGTATGCTGTCAATAGAGCACTGGATCAGTGATGGGTCAGCAGACAAACAGGAGCAGCTGACCCACATCATTTCAACATGATGAAGATGTAGGACAGCCAGAGATGTGACACAGTTTACAAGAGAGGGCCACTGGAGCGGAAAACAATGTTTTCACCCCCTTTTCTTGCTTCTGAACTGTTCTATTGTTCGCGGTGGAGATGCTCAGTGTTCACTTACATATCCTCAATATGTTCAGCTATTAACCTCCAGGCTTCCCACACATCTGACCAATCCACCGTCCAGCCATATGTGGAGCACGACTAGAGTTTTTTTTTTTTTAAACGAAGACTTAGTCTAAAAATGACGACCTAGACTTGAGCCTAACTATAACTTAGCCACTGCCGTCAGACATTTTCACGACTTTTTAGTTTTGCTAATTTCCAAGCTTTTTATATATGCCGTTCACAACCTCATTAACCTATGACGTTCAGCAATCTACTATTTTATTTCAATCAAGACAACACAAACTTCAAAATACACAGCAAATGCACCAAACTAACAATTTAAAGAGTTAACGCTAACACCGATGAAAAGCACTTTTTCCTCAATGTGGAGAACATCAAACAATTTAGAGTAAAGACTAAATTTAAAGTGTTTCCATAAGATGGGGATTTTGTTTTGAGATAGTATGATAAGATGCAAGTACTAACCTTGATCCAGTGGTTTCCGCCTCGCTCGCGCCTCTCCTCCGGATCATGAGCTGAAGACCGCGCTTGGCTTTTGAGCGCCACAACAACCCATTTCTGTTTTAAAAACTTTATAGTGATGATACTCCATATACTGCGGATATGACAGCTCTCCCTTCTCACTATAACATCATCACCATCACTGCTCAGTAACAACACGCACACATCCGCTCATACGCCACACTTCCGCTTTCAAATCCTGCCATCCAGCGGCCACTTGCTGTAACAACGGCTAATAAAACTACAAGAGTGCTCTTCTGCTGTCAGATTACAATATAACATCATATAATATAATAGGACTAGGGCAAGGATGTTCCTCAAAAGTAGTGATAAGTGCTGTTTTTATGTGTATTATGAGGCAGTCGTGTTGAATTCTGTCGATTTTAGTCCGCGTGAAATCAAAACTGACTGTATTTTCTGACTATTTTAGTGGTTAGCAATAAATCTGTGGAAGTCAATCCACGCCCCTTTAAAATGGCGTAACTTATCTGATGACGTCAGTTTGACATCATTAACCACGCCCCTCATACTGTTCATGAGTTGGTTCTTGTAAAGTTCGCTGCGAAAGGAAACAAAGCAGCTGGAAAAGCTGCTAAGGCTACTTTATTAGGTTTTTGGAAAATATTTACCATCATTGTATTATCATGATGATTTCTATAAAAATCACACAAACTAGGCCGCACTGAGCCATATCAGTCAATGTTGCTGTGAGTGCATTACCCATGTTCCTTATCACAGCTAAAAAACTACATAGGCTTTAACACAAAACATGTACATTTCCAGTACAAATTTAGTTTAACAAGATAAAGACAAATTTCCACACGCATAGCAGCAGCCTACTTGTAGTCAGGCCTTTACAAGGACATGCTAGTTACAGAACAAATGAAAAAGGAGACATTTGACATATCACAAGCTGTATTTATCAAGGAATTAACTGTACAGAGTCAGTCAGGATCTGAATTATACAGCATTCATTCATTCACTGTTTCCATGTGTATTAGTGTCACCCTTGAACAGTGGCTGTGAGTGAGAATGAGAGTGGTTTCTTCATGCACAGCAGTACCATTACAGGGACAATGTTTTTCATGCAACCTGAATTGCCCAGTTTTCTTTCCTTTGAGCTTTGGAGAAATAACCTCACGGATCTTCAAAACTGATATTAAAGCCCATTAAATGTTCTTATTTCACAGCAGAAAAAAAGAGCATTTTTGTTTGTACAGAAGCAATTACAATTTGTACAGGTCATCGAGCTGCTGAGCTAAAACCAGTGGTGCTTAAGGGTCTGATGCTATAGACATGACACGGGAAGTGAGTTTCAGCCGTCCCCAAACATTTAAAGAAGATAAAAATGTTACTATGAGGGTTCATCTGCCATTAACGTGCGATACTGTATATATAAAAGTTATTAAACAACTTTTAAGAATATAGACATCACAAGAAACTTGAAAAACATTGGAGTAGGTGCTGAAGTAGACAAGGCTATTAAATCATAAAACAATACTGTTGTGGGGTTGTGCTCTCTGTTGATTCAATGGATCAGATCCATAACATTTTATAAATGTTTCCGGTTACACACAACAACTTGTACATCTTAACAGTTTCATGTCCTTCGACCTGAATGAGACAGAAGCAGCAGGTATTAAATGTGTGTATGCATTTGTATGAATGAGATTGTAAGCTGGTGGCATTCAAATAAGTGAATTAAGTAATTATAACACATTGTGTTATAATACTGCAAGCTAAGCTGATCACAAAACGCAGCGACTCGTCCCAGACCCTCAAGCACCAATCCTCTGCTCACAATAGCACTGTGCAATGGGGCAGTAATTTAGTGCAAAGGAAAAGTTGCATAAATTTTCTACTTGCAAGTGTATACTTATTTCCATTCGCCACCACATTGGATACTTTTACTGCATACCCTCTGCCTGTATAAGTTATTCTATTGCATAAAAATAGGAATTCTTTGTACCAAAAAGTACACTTGGAGACAAAACCAAGGGCATCAAAGGAAAAGAAATTCAGACCCAGACACAGAAAGCTCTTTCGATATATACAATACTTTAAGATTGTATAGAGAAGTGAGAGCTGACAGTTGTATATTTGAAAGCAGGGACATTACAAAAGCATTTGCATGACGCTCTGTTCAGATAAAGGAACAAACATGAGCTTGCAAAGAGAAAACGACTAACTTGTTGATTGAAAAAATGGTAGGTGAACATCATCTCCTCCCTCTCAATGATTGGTTTACATTTCTCTTTACAGAAAGAGGACCATTGCTTCTAACATTATTTAGCTTTTTTTTTTTTTTTACATTAGACAAAGACAAATGTGTTAAGAACTACAGTTAGGACAATGAGGCACAAATATAATACCTGAAACCATTACGTTTCTGTTTAACACACACACTTTGACATTTAATTTCAACCCTGTATGTTGCATGAAGAATCGCATGTCGTTATGTAGTCAGCTCATTTGTGTGCATGTATACGTATGGATCTCAAAAGAACCAAATTGGATTTGTGTCAACATTTGCAGAGCTGTCTAAAGCATGTACCGCTTCTCTTGCAATATACCTTGCATTTTTGCTAGCTATGGGCTTTCTAAACTATTACCTGCAGAACTACACAATTCAAGGACATATGTACCCCAGTTTCTGCCAATCAGGAGAGACAATCAATCACATAACATCTACATGGCATTCAGCTGCCATCTTACAAACATCACCTGTTAAATTCAGTCCTCAGTGCAATGCTTGGAAATAATGCTGGGAGAATGTGACAAAAGGAAAAAAAAAACTTGTGGAGTTTTACAAAACAATCAGTCCTGTGCTTGGAAGACTTCTGAGTATAAATAAAATGATGTAAACCCGATCTCGCATTCAGAATGGCTTGATGACGAATACATGCATAGACACACACACACACACACAAGTGATTTGGTAAGCTTACATTAAAAGAGCAAATGAAAATTTAACGCATAAAATGAGATTAATGGTTGAGACTTGATAAACCAACAAACTAATGGAATCTGAGAATACACACTCACAGCAGGTGAGCTGCTTCCCTTTATTTGAAACAGACCATTTATTTCTTCATTTGAAAGTTAAACCTTGTAGGCATGCTCTGATATGTCATACGGCGTTCAAACATGTGGTCTACAAAGTGGTGAGACGAGAATCAAAATCGTGTGGAAGAGCCAAAGAATACAAATCAACACTAGAACAGTATAAAAGAGCAAAACAACTTACAAAATAAACAGACAAAACATGCTCTTCAGAAAAAAGACCAACCGTGAGAAAGATTTTGGCATATTTCCATTCTCTTCGGCGCGAGATTGTATAGAACTGATGTTGAGACAGATAATATACAAAGAGAGAGACAGGTACACATACATATGGGTCATCTTTTTCACAGATGAATTAGAAAATAATCTTCATGAGCTACTTTACTATAACATCTTTCTCATTTATCCTCCATTTGCCTATGCTATCAGCTCTTTGGCCCATATGGAGCTCCTGAATTGTCATGGTCCTCAGCAGCCACTAGAGGGCGCTCACTGACACATGAGCTCCGTGCTCCTCCATGTGGCCTGATTCTCCATACTCAACTGGATAGCAAGACATAAAGGGAGTTCACAGTGACGCCTTCATTTCCTGATCCTGTTAGAGCACTTTCCTGGATTTACAAAGTCCTGGCTCCTGTCTGACTACCACCGTGTGCCTCATTTCCTCTTGCCTGTCTTTTTTTCAGGCTTTTCACCCTTGTCTGAGCGCACAGATCCCCCATCGGCTCGGTCTGACTTTTCCCCTCTTTCCGAACCGCCTGCCCTGCTGCCATCCCTGCGCGTTCCCTCGTCAGTAGATGAGGTAGTTGGATTGGTCTGCCCCCGTTTGGCAAGCTCTTCATGCTCACTTATACTGCTGTTTATACTTGTGATCCAGCTTTTCAGATCGTCCTGCAGACCAAAGAGAAATTGAAGACCTTACGCTAAAAAGCTGACCTACATCAAAGTAATGAGCTATAACCAGAACCACAAGGAATCAGCATGAGGGATATAACAGAAGGGTTTGAAGATTTCTACAGAATCAAAACAGTTTCACGACACATTATGTTGTGAATATTTAGATTTATTTGGGAGATTTATCTGGGAGTGAGCATATGGAGCTAAAAAGTGATTACGCAGTAGTTGCGCGACTCTCTCTAATAGTATTGAAAATGACTAATATCATATAGAATTTAAGGTGGATAGTATGCACATTGCGACCCAAAATTAGTTAAAAAAAGGACAAAATAGGTTAAAAAAGCAACTCACCTCATCTTTAGCATGGAACAGAAACTCACTTCCATCCTTAGTTCTAAAATTATAAAGCAAAATTAATGTTATGCAAAGAGAACGCTATACAAGTAAGCAATCTTATTTGGAAAACCCAATGATAGTGCTAATGAAGTACTTGAGAGTGAAGACATTCTTCTTCTTCTTGTAACCATTGTTGATATCACAGGCACAACGGCTCAGGTTGATAAGCGGCTCGTTGTTGTAAGGTGTGGAGGTGTTCTTCACATCCTTATAGAAGCCCAGCTCACCTTTATTCAGCACACAGTACAAGTTCACCCAAGATCTGCTGTAGTGTGGGAAAGAAGGCAAAAGATTTGACCATCAGAGCCCGGATGACACCATGCAACAACTAGGTACTCACCTACTGAGTCTGGAATGACCAGCCTTTAAGACTGAGCAAGACCAAACTGCTGCAGAAATCATTAGACTTTTAGAAAGAGACGGACAGACCATGGCTTACCTTTGTAGAGAGGGAGAAGAACAGTCAGCGGCAAAGAGAGCATAAGAAAGAAGAGGGGTATTGGTTAATGAGGCATACTGCAACGTAAATGCAAATGCTAGTATGATAATGGCTTCAGTGGACAGGCAGATTGTGTGCAAATCATGCTACAAAAGAACAGACAGCCATTCTTTTGAGTTCCTTCTCAATGCAATGAATTGTTTCGGGACTTGGGCTGCAAAAGTGGCATATCCGGTCTTGTAGAAAATGGCTGTATAAAGCTGTGAAGGGTGAAGGCTTCATACCTTGCTAGCCATGGCTTCAGAGACCCAGCATCTGTTGGTCTTCTGACACAGTATCATCCACCATCCAGGCTGATTTTAGTATTACCATGCATGTGGCAAGCAGTGCTAACAGCTAGCTATTTTCTGCCGTTGCTGGATATGAAACTCAAACAGCCAAACAGCTGCTCCTCAGTTTAACTCCAGGAAACATGTTAGGCTCGTAAAGCATTCAAGCGCGTTCCAGTTTGACTTGAAACTTGGTGAAAGGAAATAAAAGCTGCCTTGTAATAACAAATGTTAGCGCTCTAAGCATTGGTACACAATGCTAATAACAACATTAGCATAGCTTTGAATAACCAATCATACTGACTGGCATGTTTGGTTTAGCCATTTCCATGCTAATTCCATGCCATGTGCCCATCATTTTTAGACCACAAAGACCCACCTGTTTGAACTCTTCTTTTGGCCATCGATGTCTATTTTGCGGAAGAGGAAGCCTTCACGCTGGGCCGAGTGGGTAGCTGGCTGGGGAACTTGTGGGCTGCTCTGGGCTGGCGCAGACCTTGATCGTCGTGTTTCGCCAGCTGTTGGCTCCTTGGGGCGTGGTCTTCTTCTCGGTTTGGGTCTGTCGCGAGCACGTGGTCGGTCTGGTCTAGATGACTTCTCAGGAAAACCATTGGGTAGACGTGGAATCTCTCCTCGGGCCTGAGTTGGAAATAAACATTAGTGTACATGTGATAAAAGGTAGTTTAAAACAAGGTACACAAACATTAGTGTGTCCACACACCTGTGCTGCTTCTCTTTCTTGAAGCTGCTCCACAATCTCAGCTAGCGTTGACCTTTTTTCCCTGCCAACATGAAGGGTAAATCTGAGACCAGAAAATGCAGTTTTGCTTAAACGAAACAGAATAGATTTACTGAGCTACATCAACAGAGGCTTTCGTACTGAGTACAGGGCATAATTTTAAGTTCTTAGAGCTGAAAACTGATGCAAACGCACCAAAAAGCGTAAACTTCCGCTAATACTTCTAGGCACTATGAAAACCAGTGTGCAACCAGTTGTGTTGCTGTCTATGGAGGGTCAGATGGCTCTCAGATTTCATTAAAAATATATTTAATTTGTTTTTTTTCGCAGATGAACGAAGCTCTTACAGGTTTAGTACGGCATGAGGTTGAGCAATCAATCACTGCATTTTCCTTTTGGGGTGAACTAAGCCTTTAAAGGCGAGGTTCGCCTTCAAGAGAACCTCAAGATATCAGAACATATCAGCAATGCTTTAACTTTTGTAATGTCTTTTGCATACAGTCACTCACCCGCCAGCAGAGCGTCTGTCAGACTGCTCCCTGGCCTCCTGCTCGCTGCTGTCTTGTCTATCTGGTCGATGTCTGTCCCTACGGCGCACCTCATGGCCTTCCTGTTCACTAGATGTCTGTCTCTCCAGCCTCCTCTCTGCCCTCTCAGCTCGTTCTCTCCACACCTCCTGAGGCAGCTCGTCCCTGCGTGCTTGAATAAGCTGCTCAGTAGACAGTTGTCTCTCCATCCGCGATTCCCTCGGCGGGGGATGCTGCTCCACCAGAAGCTCTGAGCGACTGCTCCCGCTCCCTCCTACCATGCTGTTTAGGCGCTCCCTTCCTCCGCCTGGCTCCTGGAGAACCACCTCTGCCATTACGTTCTCATGATACCGTTCCCTCTCTCTCTCCAGCAGGGGGTGAACTGCCTCATGGATGTGTTCGATCTTCTGCTGTGG
Source organism: Enteromius trimaculatus (assembly GCA_032361065.1). Taxonomy (NCBI): domain Eukaryota; kingdom Metazoa; phylum Chordata; class Actinopteri; order Cypriniformes; family Cyprinidae; genus Enteromius; species Enteromius trimaculatus. Next base: position 2,508,512 of record JAUMHP010000073.1, on the reverse strand, counting down.
GACTTGGACCTTGAATTCTGGTCGCAACTGGGTGACCTTGTGCTCCATAGCAGTGCCCAGTCCTGCAGCCACTCCAACAATCCCAGCATTCCTGGCTTCCTGAAGGCGATAAGTAGCAGCTCCATTCATGATGGGAGTGTAGTTGGCCACAGTAGAACCTAGTCTGCGTGCCACAGAAGAGGGAGAGGGCTGAGGGGTGATGCGCTCCACCCGGGTCTCACCCTGCTCGTATATGGTCTGTCTTATGATGGAGGAAGGGCTACTGCGAGCAGGAGAAGAGTCCTGAGGGTCCAAGAAAACCTTCCGTCCCAGCAAGGGAGTTGGAGGAAGCTTACTCTGCTCTGCTTTTATCTTCTCTACCTAAATTGTTAAACAGGAGAATTTGTTACCGTTTTTACACTCACAATCCCATTCTGTCACGTTTATTTGAAGCTGCAGTCCTTTTTGTATTCAAAATGTACAAAATGTATATAATGTGTGAATACACCTTGAATCCATTTTCCAAACTGTGTTTTTGGCTTGTCATGAATCACTACAGTACACCTTTAACAACTCTTTATATTCGGACTATTTAGACTGGTTTGGGTAAGTACCACAGCAGAGTAGCCCAGTACCTGCGAGATTCGCCATAGAAATAAACAGAGAAGTAGCTTCGGCTACAATGTTCTTCTGCAAGATGCACACAATTCCATTCATTACCCACGGGGCCGCCAAAAGTTACGTTGTTTGGCCAGGTTGGAACTAAACTCCAAAAGACACTGGCCTTCCAGGAGCAGGACTGGATACCCCTGGGTCACCGTGATTTTGCCAAGTAAGACATGTTCCTGGATCAACATCTTACTGTCCAAAAATATAGACTTATCCCAATCTCCACACCTAATGCTAACCCTACGCAAAATGTATTCCTAAAATCAGTAGGAAATGATAGCTGATTAACAAGGGTGTAGAAGCACCTATCAGATTGGTTGATTGGTATGTCACTGTTCATCCAGGAACATCTTGTACTCATGCTCATCGATACCCCTGACCCTTGGGTTTGGTTGGTTTCTCTTACTGTGGTAAGACGACGTAAAGAGCTGAAGCGTTCTTCCCATGTGGCCGCAGCTTTGCGAAAGGCTTCATGTCTGCGAATCAGCTGTTCAACCTCATCCACACTGCCGCCTAGTTCATTGCTGCTTACAAAGGGTTCCTGTGCAGTGAGCCAGGCCTCCGCTACCACTGCCTCCTGAGCAAACTGATGCACTTCCAACACTGCGAAGGCACAGAAAGAGAATGAGATTTTAGGAAGCACATGACACTGATTACATAATTCAAGCATAATATTTGTTCTCCATTAGCCTCATTTCACCCACTCTGCTGCAGCTCTTCCCAGTGTTTGTCCCATTTCTCTGTGAGCTCTTGCTGCTTGGCCAAAACCTTCTCCAGCTTTTCTCTGATCTGAAACAGTCAATACTTCGGAGTCAGGTATAGACAGAAGACAGCTTGAAACACTTTACACAAGTACACCAACAGAGTCAAAAATGTCAGCAGTTTCATCGTACGCAACTTTTTAAAAGAGTAATGATTGTAGACTTCTGGTATTGTTGGGAATGCGAGATGTAATTGCAGTCTGAAACATTTTGTATTGCAACAATGCATTGAATTAAACATGCATAGAGTATGTTTTGGGCCTTGCAATGATTTTAAAAATAGATTTCTGAACGGGTTGTGCTTGCTGTTTTGTCTCACCTCTTCAGATGCAGGGTTACGGGCGGCCAGTAAAGTCTTGCCCGTCTCGATACACTCTAGGACACTCTTGTTTCTGGCCTCCACTTCACTCTTGAGGCTCTGGTGATAGTTCATCAGGACCTCCACAGACGACACGTCCCTGCAAGCACCAGAGACCCCATATCCCATTAAAGCTCTGAGGAAAGAGCTGACAGTGAGAGGAGAGAGAGTTATTTGGGCAAGAATACATGGGCCAAGTCTGCCCACAGAAAGAAACAGCAACAGAAGGCCATTTTGGCACCATGAAGAGTGTCCATAATGGCTCCTGAGCTTTTGCAGTATTACAGGTTCTTCGTTAAGATTTTTTAAATATGCCAAACCATATATATGCGCTATAGCTCTGTTCCAAAACCTAGCAAGCTGCCAATCTGGACCCAAGCATTTTCAAGTTTCCCTATTGTGGATTTTTGAAAATTACCTTTCATGCAATGCTGTCATTCATGCAAAGGGAATCTGAAATTACACTGCGTATAAAGTTATTGTGTCCGTAAATAAATATTTGACTCTGAATTATGAAACTGGTCATTTTAAAAATTAATCTCAAGCCGTTTCATGTTGACGTCAAAACGAAACCCTAGCATGTTTCCCGCCCACTTGAAATGAAAATGGAAATTCATTCTTTGGCAATAGGTGCCACTTTTGAAGTGGTAAAATAGCAGTTTCCCCAGTAATGGCTGTAAACAAAGCAGCACTGCGTGCACTTGCATGTACAATAACTCCATTGGAATCAAATATTGACTACTGGCATACATTTCTGTGTGTTCATTTCTTATAAGTTAGTGTTTCAAGAAAGTAGTTACCTATGTAGGTACTGGACAACACTTCCAACAGATCTATTGTGTTCCTATATAGTGCTCCTAATGAGTCCTAGTACACTTAATCATAATATGATGTATAAATGCTATTGTGGTTCATGCACTTACCACCTTATCATTTATTTGTGCTCGGGTGTGATACCTAGCGGCAAAGGTGGCTGTTCTTCAGCTGACGTGATGCAAACCTTTATGCACTGCAATGTTAAAGCACCTTAATGAGATCCTAAAAACACAGAGCAAGTGTCCCAGCATGTGTCCTACCTTGGTTTCTCCCCAGTTCCTATCTGACAGATGATGCTGTCCATCCAAATCAGCTGATCACGCACCATCCCAAAGAAGCGCAACTTGTCTGTCGCTGTGGTGATTTGCATTCGGCAGTCCTCACAGGATATGAGCAGTTCCTTCCATGTCTGCATCACTTCATGTTCTTGCATGGCGATGGCTTCTGCTTTCTCCCCGGCATAAACTGTTCGGAGCTGGGCCGCGCTCTCCTGCAACTGTCTCACCTGAGGAAATCAGCCCTCTTTATACAAATGCTGTCATCTTTTTTTTTTTTATCTTCAAGTATTTTAGAGATCTATCCTTGCATATCTATCCAGGATGTGTTGCATCAGTTCACCTGTGTAACAAGTAGCTGAATATCATGCTCAAAAGTCTGCATAAGTCTCTGCAGAGTGCTGGTATTTGAAGTGCCTCCTTGACATGCGCGAACCTCAGGTAACCTCCGCTGCTTATCGTCGATCTGTGCTAAAACCTGAAACACACAGACTCATGCTATTCCACACCTGCCGACACATGAGACCATTGTGGTCTAAGCTTTCATACAGCATGAGCACTGCTCCTATTTATCATGTACACACAGTAAACACACAGGCAGAGTCTCAACACCTGCAGCAGAAGGACAAACATGCCTCAGCATTATCCCACAAATATCACAGCAATAAAACAAAATATATACACAAAAAACTAGGACTGTTTCTCAACTAATAATATCAAGAACACTGCTCACGCAACATTCGTAGTTGAGATCAGCTCCAGAAAAGAGATGTACCAAAGTGATGCTACATTAGGAAACTTGTCCACATTCAAGTGTTGATAATGAGAAAATGCATGAAACTAGAATAAAGCACCTGTTCTTTCTTCTGACATATAACAAATTCAGATATTCATAAAACTAAATATTCTGGAGGCCATGATAAAAGATTGCAAAAAGCTTGCATTGGATGGGTGGCAACGTTTTTTTTTAAATAACACTGGCTGTATGGTTGCTTTGATGGATGCATGTCAATAAAACAGTTTAATAAACATGCATTTGAAAAAAAAAAAAAAAAACATGCTATGAGCAATAGTGATAGTTAAGTAGAAGTGCTCATCATAATAATGATGGCCTTAGCAAACCACTCAGTTTAGAAGACTTAATTAATCAGATGTCCTGCGTCCCCTCTTTCATACCTCTCGGCAGTCAGAGAAGAACTTGTGTAACTGGTGTGAAGCAGCCAGCATCTGTCCTCGCGTCTCCATCAGCTCCAGCAGATCCGCCCAGGCCTCGTTCACGCCATCCTTCCATTCAGCGATGGTGGCCGCATCCCCATGGCCGTAATCTATGAGCTCATCAACCATCTGGTTGACAGCTGTGACCCTCTCCTGCCCCAGGCTCCCAGTCTCGGATGCAAACTCTGTAAATTTCTCCTGCAGAATCTGAGGATCAGGATTTGACTGTTAGGAAACGGAAGATGTTTGGAGCAGATCAATCTGAAATGGCTGAAGCAACTGACTGTGACATGCTCGAAGTCCTGTCCGAGTTCAGTGGAGCTGGCGATGACCTCTCTCTCTGCTATCCACTGCTCAAGTTCATCCACCTCCCTGTTGAGCTGATAGAGCCAGTACTGCTGCTCCAGACGAGACTTCCTCTCCTCGGCCAGGTCCTTCAGAGACACGTATAGCCTGTCGATCTGAGACTGATGCTTACTGATCTGCTCGCTGAGGCACAAGCACACACACACACATACTTAGATTTCATTCAGAGGAAAGAAACCAGTGAAATCTGTTACTCTTGAAACGTGTTATCACTGGAGTACAAAGAATGGCATCTGCGATCGCAAAAGGGAAACTAGATTAGCAAAAGATAGTTGTGTTTGATTGGGTCAGTGAGTACTGCTGTACATTTACCAGTCTGGATGTCCGAGCTCCAGCAGCTGTCTGCACTGCTGAGAAAGCATCCCGATGGTCTCGGCATAGTCCTCTATGGTCTGCTCTAGAGCCAGCTGTTTCTTCAGCAGCTGCAGAGTACTGGCCTCATCCTTAAGTGGGAGAGGACACAGTTTAGATACACATTGCTCTAATGTCATCATCTAGCATGTGAGAACACTACCTAAGTATCCTTGCCAGAAACTAAAGTCCTTAAAAACATGTTATATGGTCCAACAATTTCCCTGGCCCCGCCAAAATCAAAAACAAAAAAAAAACATGTATTTTTTAATTTAACTATGGTTTATAATTTATTAATAAACAATATTATAATAAAATATCAATTGTTATAATTAATTGTAATTATTGTTACAACATTATACATTTTTTAAATGCATGTCTTGTATTGCAATGTGTGCAATGTATTGTATTTGACAGTATAGTATATTTATAATCAAATATTATTACAACTAATTCATTATTAATGATTTCATTACATTTTGATTATTATTATTAAAATGAATTATTTTTGCGATTTTGCTTATTTTTTTTACTAGCTTTTTAATAAAACTAGCACTGATAATTATGAGAATATTGTCGACGGTGCTGAACTGTTTATAGTCCTCTTTTCTAACTTTGAATAACAGCATCTGCTAAATGCATTTATTTAACATTTTTGAGATGTATGTACTGTATATACCACATTTAATGTATATAATGCACGTAATGTATGCGTGTGTACACTGTAAAAAATAAAAAAGTTACGAAAACTTAGAAGACCACCAGCTTCAGGAGATTATTGAGTTTTGTTGTATAAACTGAATAAAAGAAGCTGGTTGCTTTAAACCTTTACAATTTCTCGACTTTTGATTTTTTACATAATATATATGTAAATTACTGTTATTTGATACTATTTTATTTAAACAATATTTTACCCAAGTCCTATCACACCAGTTAAGGCTGTTTGGTGTTTCCCACCCCCACACGACCTCTGTCTATTCTCTTCTCCTACCTTTCCCGTCTCCTCATTCATCATGTGCAGTTCCTGCTCGCTCAGCCAGGCCTCCACCTCTCCCGCATCGAAGTAGTACTGCTGCGCCTGGTACATGACATCCAGCCGCAGCTGCCGGTGCTCGGTCTCGGTCCACAGCACCTCCCACAGCTGATGGAGCTGCTCCATGCCGGCCCTGATGCTGTCGGCCTCTGGACTGCGGATGGACGCGATCACACCTGCTCTCTCCAGAATGTCCTCCACATGTCCACGGTGACCTTGAAGCTCTCTCTGCAGACTCTGACGGGAGACAACCAGTGTCAGTGAAATCCATTTTTATGTCATGGTTTGTAGTTTTCTGATGCCGTCTTACTTGATTCTTCTTCATGAGTTGCTGTACGGCTTGTAAACTTGTGCCATGTTCCTGAGACATGGCCATCGGAAGACGCTCTTGTATCCACAACTGCAACAGAGAAACACTTTCAAGTTGCACATCTGAAAATGTATTGAAGTTAATAGTTATCATGAGGTTGCAAGACTCACAATTTCGTCCTCAAGGTCACGGCCCACTTGGTGCACTTCTTTAGAGGCCAGCAGGATACGACGTCTCTCTTTCAGAGGCTCAATCAGTCGTACGATTCGCGTTTCTACCCCGGTTTGTCTCTCGCACACTTTTTCCATCACCTGCCCCTGCTGAGGGATGGAGGCCGCCTGCGCCTGCAGCTCTCCAACCTCCTTATACCACTCCTCCATTTGACACTCCATCGTCTGTTAGAGGTGAAGGTGGAGTGAACATGATGAATGAGCAAATCAAGAGAGCGTTTGAAGTGTGTAGCACAGGAAAGGCGGACAGGAGAACGAAGTGGATGTCAAAGAGAGATGCAGAGTTCAGCACAGTGGAGCACAGTTAAAAATGTTGACAGTGTAGATAGTGGGAAAGAGGAGAGGAGGAACACCAGAAAGACCAAAGGAGACAGGAAGTGAGTTATGACATCATCATAAACGTTTCAAACTTCCAGAGAAGACGCTCGTTAATGTTAAAATGTGCTCGTCAAAAACTTAAGTCCTTAAAAATCGCAAATTACACTAGGTAAGATAGCATAACTTTCAAAAGTTTGGTTTCAGCAAGATTTTTAGAAAGAAATTAATACTTCAGCAAAGATATACTAACAGTAAAGACATTTATAAAGACGTTATTTTAATTTTAGAAAATGTTTCGGTTTCAAATAAATGCTTTTCTACTGAAAGTTCCATTCATCAGTTAATCTTGAGAATAAAGCATCGCAGTTTTAAAAATATTAAACAGCACAGCTATATTAACACTGATAATAATCATAATAAATGTTTCTTTAGCAGCAAATCTACATATTATTAATAATTTCTGATCATGTGACATTGAAGACTGGATTAATTAATGTATATATATATATTTTTTTTAAGTTAACAGTTAGTGCTGTAAAACAATTAATTTTGATTAATTGCATCCAAAAAATCCAAAGTTTTTGTTTATGCAATATACAGTATGTGTGTGTACTGTGCATAAACACAATATAAATATATATTATTTTACAATTACAATTCTAAAATATATTTAATACGCAAATATGTATTTTATTTTCTTAAATATATACATGCATGTTTGTGTATTTATATATCACGGTTAATTTGACAGCACTATAAATAAAATGTTTCAATATATTAAAATAGTAAACAGCTATTTTAAACTGATAATATATTTTATAGTATTACTGTTTTTACTGTATCAAATAAATGCAGCCTTCTTTCAAAAACATGTAAAAATCTTACCCATCCCAAAGCTTTGAATGTGTAGTATAAAGAAAGACTACATGCCGTAACCCACTCGGGTCAGATGTTACATAAATTACAACAGTGCAGAGAACCAGAGTAACTGACCAATCCGAACTCATATATCAAGCGCTACAGTAATTACAGTAATGGGATTCAAACCTGTGACCTACTATTACAAACACACCATTACTATTTTCATTCTGAAATAAGACACAGCAAATCACTGCCTTAAACACAGATAACTTCATTAACTGCATATAATTACTAGTATTACAAAAAATGCAAATGAACCTTAAAAAGAATCTAGAATTAGAGTTTGCTACTTGAATTTTTGACTGGCATACCTACATGGAGAGACAGAGAGCTAACATTTAAAAAAAATCATTTTAAAAGGAGCTTAACTTTTTAATTACCGCAAATGCTATTGAAGACAAAATGTTTGAAATATGCTGATGTATAAAAGGACAGGAAATATAACAATAAAAACCACACACTCTTCTATACACACACACATAGGCACTTCATAGGACTGGTCATTCTACACTGACCGCTACCCATGATGCACATATGAAATATATTCTGGTGAAGAATGATGGGAGTAAAAACAAACTGAAAGAAAGAGAGAGGGCATGTGCAAATCAAGAAAGCGAAATGAAGATGCTACAGTACCGCTGATGGTGATGAGGGTGGAGTGACTTGAGGACAGAGCTGAAACTGAACTCAGATCAGCTGAGAGCCATGGCATGCTGTCAGAGAGGAGAGCCACACCAGCCACATGAATCACACTCATACGGTGGACAGTGATGAGACTCATATTACCAGTAAATGCAGCAGTGGAAAAGAAAATAAAAGTCTTCAGCACAGGAAAGAAATAAAGAGCAAATTAAAGGCATGTCGGAAAACAGCAATCTGACAGATCAAAAATGAAAAAAAAAAAAAGAGATCTGGAGGAAAAACGCTCAAAGCGTTTCTAAGTGAAAGCTGCTGATGCACACGTGTGTGTAGAATAAGAGTAAAGACCTGTAGTTTCTTCAGCTGCTTGTTGACGGTGGTCAGGTCCTGGCCGTAGTCCACGTGTGCCAGCTGTCCCTCAAGCTGCTCGAGTCGCTGGTCCAGGTTGGAGTAGCTCTGTACCAGCAGGTCGGCCCGGTTGGCCTCGAACAGCTGCCGGGCTTTGGCTTGTGTGGTGCTCTCCAGATCCTGCCAGCACTCACGGATCTCCTCCAGCTTCTTCTTTACCAGCGCGCTCAGCTCTGGCTTCTCCTGCATCAACCGCTGGGCCTCCTGAGAAAACCGATAACACACAGAGAAGGCCGTCAGCTTTCAAAGGTGAAAAGTGACATTTCTGCTTCTCTAGTGGCACAAAACGGAACTGCAAAAAGAAATACATTTTCCTATGGAAGGCCGATTCTGCCACTGAATAAAAAACATCTCACAATTCTGACTTTTTACAGTTTTAGAAATAAACTCGCAATTCTGAGAAATACATTCACAACTATGAGATATATTCTCGCAATTGCAAGATAAAAAAAGTTTGTTGCAGTTCTGATTTTATAGTTTAGATTGGTGCTGTCCCATTATTAAATCACATCCAAAATACAGTTTTTGTTTACATTATATAAGTATATATATTTATATATATATATATATATATATAAATATATATATATAAGTGTGTATATTTATTATGTGTAGAAATACAAACACATGCATGTATATATTTATAAAACCGTGTATATAATATACTGTAAATATATAAGTAAATACATCTATGTGTATTTTGTTTTATATATATATAAAATGTAAAATATTTAATAGTACTTTAAATACAAAAAATATATAAAAGTGTATACAAAAAAAGATTTTAAAAACAATGATGTAATGTTAATGCACTTTCATGTAAACTTGTAATTTCACATTATTATAAAAAGCACTTTTTAAAAGTGTACTTAAGCATGTTAAGACACATGAAAACTAGTACACTTAAGTGGCCTTTTGTTTACTTTTTTAACATATACTTTAAGATCTGAAGTACACTACAAGGGCATATTCAATACAGTTAAGTGCATTTCTTTTTCACAAGGGTGTAATATGTTTGATTATAAAAAATGTACATTTAAGTATTTGACTGCAAAATGAACTTAAAAATAACGGTAAATTGGTCAAAGTCATGACTCAAATTTATAAAATTTTTAGCCAGTTTAATTAAACTAAAAGACTGGAACCACTAAAATGTATCTCAACACTAAACAAGCTCATAAAATCTAACATGTGCCGTGATGCCAACATCTTCCACCCTAACTATAAAAGCACATCTAAAAAAAATTGCATGAAAAAATTGGCTGAATCTGATTAACTAATCATTATCAGCTCTCAGTGATCACAGCTCAGTGTAACAGAGTGCTGAGGACTGTGATTCACACGTGTCTGGACTACAGCCTACCTAAAAGAGAACTGCACCTGCGTCACTTCAGATCAGCTCAGGACAGAGATGCTGATCTAACGACGAGAGCAGATGCTCCATCACAGACATACACAGATTACTAAAACTGCTGAAGTTTGAACAGTTTTAACTGAATGTGGCAATTAACTTATTTATTATTATTATTATTTTTAAACCATTATTTGAATAAGGCAACATAACATTGCGCTCTACAATATTTCTATGAATAAATCTCTAAAAGAGACCCCAATAATCATAATATTAATGAGATAAAATACCACTATAGAGTACTTAAAAATACTACACTTAAATAGACACTAAAAAAGTGCCCTTTGTAACAAAGTCAACTGAAAAGTACATCTTAAATCACTGTTTTCATCTTTTGCCATGCTTTAAAGTCAACACAGTCTTACTCCAACTTTCCAACTGTCAATAAAACACAAGATATAGCAGGCACATACAATCACCATCACCATTTATTTGAAGGACATTAATATTCCAAGTTTTTTTTATTCAAACCATTGATTTGTGAGAGGAATAGACGCGGACGCTGTCTCCGTCTTCCGTGTACTTCCTGTCTGTGAGCGATTTTAAAAAATGCGCTTTAGAAATCCTTACGTCATCGTTGGCTGTCATTGGCTCTTGTGTATCTCGTGATCCATTGCGTCATGCTACCTGACGCGAGTGTTTCCTGAATGAGATGACAGCGCGTGAACGGAGCGGGATCATTTTTAGTGTTTAAAACCTTGTGTTTTAGTCTTCACATCAAGACTTCGTATGGCTTCAGAAGACATGGAATGTGACACGACTTGTTTGTAACGTATTTATACTGCTTGCTTATGATTAGTTTGTGCATAAATACCTGTACAGTAACTGCATTCGCCTGTGTGTGTGTTTATATTGTTCAGAGGCGGGTAGGTTTGTGGTAGGAGTGGGGTCTGGTGCTCCAATAAACCTAAAAAATTATATAATAAATTTATATATGCATGCAAACCATTACATCAAGCCAAGCAACTGAAAACAACGGAGGACCCCTCACGTCGAAATATGCCTGAAAAGGGGTACCTTGAGGATTGAAAAACGCCACAAAAGGGTCCTAACCAAGCGTCAAAATGTGACGAGTTGGAGAGAGACTGTGTTGTTTAAAGAAGTAAACTTATTTTACGTGTTGACTAACATACTAAAGCCTTAAATTGCTTGGGTTTATTTGTAGAAATAGCCAAAAATACATTGTATGGGTCAAAATTATAGATTTTTTTTTTTTTTGCCAAAAATCCTTAGTTAATTTCTTACCGAAAATATATTAAAACATTCATTTGGACAACTTTAAAGGTGATTTTCTCAGCATTTAGATTCTTCTGTACCCTCAGATTCCAGATTTAATTACAGTTGTATCTCGGTCAAATGTTGCCCTGTCCATCCAAATCATAAATCAACAGGAAGCTAATTTATTCAGCTTTGTCCAGGGTCACATATGTTTAAAGTCAATGTTTTTAATGTTCCTTATACGAATGTGTTCAACTAACATATTTTATCATAAGCAATGCTTCACTTCAATGTTCTTTACAGCATATTATTTCCAAAAATGGACTTCTTTTTTACAAGGGTAGTGTTCATAATTTATTAACTTTAATTATTAAGAGTTGGCATGTATCTCCCACCTTGTAACCAATCAGAGCATGCATAGTAACATGATAAAACTCAAAACATCTTACCAACCAATATAACCTACATAGGGATGGCCTACAAACACCCTAACATAATGGACACAGCTTTTCAATGGGAAAGGTCAACAAGCACTCAAATGTTCTGTGGAAAAAGTAAAAACCTATTTAGATTTCATTGTTTGTCTTTTGTTTCATTGTTCGAATACTCCAGTGTGAGAGATGTTTTTAATGAACGTTTTGTACTTGAATGTGTTACATACAGGTCTACAAAAGCTGGCACAAGTGCAGACGAAACTGGTACATCTCACACACACCTACCTACACACACACACACACACACACACACAGCCCCTCCCCCATCTGATCTTCATGGAGTCCTAAAACACGCATGCACATACACATGCAGTGTTCCTCCCCCAACACAGCCAAGCATTATAATTCATCCTCTCTGTCAGAACTGGCTGAAGGGAAGGGGGTTGGTACAGCGATACAGCAGTGACCATGGAAATCATGCCCATGAGCACAGAAATCAGACCGGCTGCTTCCCACACACACACACACACACACACATACACATACACACGGACTATCTAAAGTATGTGAAAGAACAAAACCATTTGTGAAGGATTTTGTGGTAAATTTCATAATTACAAAGTAACAGCAAGTAAAAATTTAAGACAAGAAAGACAAGTTGAAGTACTGAAAGACTTAAATAATATTTCCTTGTACAATGCAAAAGCAGCTAAATTTTCTGTATTATTTACAACTTGGATAAATCTTTTTTTTTCAGTGCATGTAAAGCATATGCTATCAAGTTAAAGCATAGTTACATTGAAAAATGAACCCTATAACCCTGAGTTAATACAATTTACACTCTGGAATAAGCAATGTTTCACATTTATGAGTCCTGTCCGAGTAGCAGTGCTAAACTAAATGATGCTTATTTTATTAAATATTCATGCTTATTCATAAATAAGTAAATTAGAGGTTAACCCAGAATGATGATTATAATAGCCAAACACGTGATTTAGCTAACAATGACATACATAATGAAAATAAATGATTAATACTGCATTAAAACTTAATTATTTATTTGATTACTACTTGTCAGTCTTTCGAGTCAGAGCCGAACACATATGTGATTTGAATCCTGCATGGAGGCATGTAGCGGCGGTTTTCACTTTAGTAGCGTCTCTCTGTGATGTTGCGTGTGTGCAATCTGATGGGAGTCTGTCCCAGTCGTGCATGTCACATTGCAGCAGCTGCTGCTAAGTCTTTTTTTGAAGTGAGAAGAAAGCTGGGAAATAGGACAAGTGATCTCTAAAGGTTACATTAGCTGTGTATTATATATGGATATTTATTGCTCTGTTGCGCTGAAGATGAGATTAGAACACAGAAGCTGACAGGGAGCCAGAGGGCATCTACTGTACATGACACCGTTTTCAACTAAAAATATTTGATGAATTTTGGCCATTTGTTTACATAGCAACACTGTTTCAGGAGCCTAAAAACACAAAACGGTTTTCAAAGTGCATTTTTTTTGTAACAATACTTTTATAGTCTGTGTATATAATTTGTGAACGTTACCAACTACTGACATGGCATTAATAATACAGATTTTTTAGTAGTGTTTCCAGATACGTGTGAATAGAGATCTGTTTATAGTGCATCATTGTTGTTTAAATGTACTCAAAGACATACTGTATGCCAGGGGTCACCAAGTTTGGTCCTGGAGGGGCGGTGTCCTAGAGTTTAGCTCCAACCTGCCTTAACACAGCTGCCTGGAAGCTTCAAGTATACCTAGTAAGAGCTTGA
>JAUMHP010000073.1:2410733-2460423 GCA_032361065.1 Enteromius trimaculatus | reverse complement strand
TATATATATATATATATATACTTTGATGAAAATAGAAAACAGTTATTTCTTTTAAAAACATAAATATCATCTTACTGGTCCCAAACTTTTGAATAGCATATAAAATCTTTTTTGTAAGTCTTTTTTAAAGGACACTTCATATTAAATTCATTAGTAGTAAACCGACAAGGGGTAGTAGTGTGTGCTGAATAGAGAGCAAAGTAACTCCAGCCCTCTTGTGGCACATTATGCAAGCTCCTCATGTGATATTATTTTACACACTCTACCCTGCAGAGGTCTCTGGACATCTCGGTGAAGGAAGCACATCCAGTAACCTTTATATCACAGTCTGCCATCACATCTTGACCCAGACGGTGTCTCTAAATCAATGTTCATCATGTTTCTGTTTTAAGGTGCACTCACCTTCAATAGTAGTGAATTTGAGAGCTGCAGTGTTGAGGGTCTGAACTCTGTCTGCCTGTATAGAGATGTCAGCCTCCTGTAAACTCTGTTTCTGGAGCATGTCCTCCACTTCAAGAAGATGTTTGCCGTAGTCCTTAGAAAGCAGCTTAACCTGAGGCGAGAAAATAGCACTTGCAACTGCAAAAAATGCTTTTCTAGCTTAGAATTGTTGTATTGTTTTCAGCAAAATAACCCTTTGTTCTCTTTGAAATAATATTATTTTGCTTACCCATTCTAAGCAAATCATTTTTTTTCTAAAAACAAGACTATAATTTTTACTTGTCTAGAAAATCCTTATTTATTTAAAGGAATATTTCACTCAAAAATTCTGTGATCATTTACTCACCCTCAAGTAGTTCCAAACCTGCATCAATTTCTTTGTTCTGCCGAACACAAAAGTTTGTAACCAGGCTGTTCTAGATCACCATTGACTTCCATAGTATTTTTTCTCCTACTTTGGAAGTCAGTGGTGATCTAGAACAGCCTGGTTTCCAACTTTCTTCAAAATATAATTTTTGGGTGAACTGTTCCTTTAAGAATTTCTAGATATTTGGGCTGGAAACTAGAAATAATGTATGCTTTTATGGTTTTAATCAAGTTGGTAAAGTCAACCCACCTGCATCTCCTCCATCCAGTCGATCATGTAGACCATCTCTTGGAAGGTCTTCTGCAGGGCCAGGTTCTTCTCCAGACGGGCTTTACGTCCCACCACCAGCTCCTTTAGAAGGGTCCACTGGCCGAGTATGTTTTCTTTGCGTGCCAAGATACGTCGAATATCATAGTACCCTTCTGCCTCCATCTCATTGGCCAGCTCCACCACGACACTGATGCGCTCCTCGTATGATAAGATGTCTGCTTCGATCGCCTCGTGTTTTTTCATGGCAGCTTCTACCGCTGGCAGGTCATAGCCGAAGTTATCCTGAGGAAAATGCAGCACTCGTTTAAGGCAAAATGTCACCTGTTTTGTTTTATACTGTTCATTTTTCAGAGCTCTTTACTTGTGAGACGAGACGCTGGTTTTCATTCAGCCAAGCCTGCCTCATGGTGGTCTTATGATCGAATCGTTGAGCTAGAAGTTCTAGCTTTTCCTGACGAATCAGCTCTTTTCTAAGAGCCACGCCCCTCTCATGCTCCGCCTTCTCTAGTCTCTCCCACGCCTTTCATGAGAAATACAAAATATGAGGATTGTTCTGTGAGTGTCAATAATCATACAATAAATGTGATTAATTTATTAAATAATATATAAATAGGGAAATATTACCTACTTAAATAGGTCAATTTTATACCATAATAATATAAAATAAATACTTTTTTTATATATAAATATTATATTTATTCAAATGTAGAATCAATTTTGTAAATATTTTTTTTAATTTGTCAAGAATTTATTTAATCCAAAAAAACACCAAAATTGTGAAATACTATTACAATTTGAAATAGCTGTTTTGTATTTTATTATATTTTAAAATGTAATTTATTGCTTTGATCAAAGCAGGATTTTCAGCATCATTACTCCAGTGTCACATGATCAGAAATTCAGAAATATATGCTAATTTTCTGCTCAAGGAACATTTTTTCTTATTTGAAAACAGTTGCATCATAAATTTATATTTTTATTTCGCAAGGATGCATTAAAAAAAATAAAATGACAGTAAAGTCATATATAATGAAGCATGTTTTCTATTTCTTTAAACTTTCTGCTCTGAGCTCTGAACTAATAATTAAAACAATAAAAATAATAAGCCCTATTAGTAATAACTGAGCACCAAAATAATTGATAACTGAAAAAAATGCATATTATAATTACAGGAATAAATTACATTTTAAAACCTTCAAACTGAAAACAGTTATAACAAATCGCAACTGTTCACAATGTTACTGTTTTACTGCATTTATACATAAATTGAGGCTTTTTGCATTATATTACAAAATATTCTGAAATATTATAAACATTTTTACATTTTCCATTTCTTCTTTAGATCATTATTAGTTAATATTTCATTCAGATGACATGACATTAATTTATACTTCCATATTGTAAAAAAAAAAAAAAGAGTAGGTAATCAGCCCTGTTCTAGTTATTAAAAAACTGACACTGTAACCAGTCAAGAGCCATATTAACTAAACAATACACACCTTATTGATGTCTGAGATAAGTTTCCCCTCAAGAGGCACATATGGCTTCTGATTGTTAGCTCTGAGCTTACTTTGGATGGTGAAAAGCAGCACCTCCAGGTTCCCTTTCTCCTGGAATCTGTTAAAAACCATCCACACCATAAATAAGCACACAAATGGCACCGCATCTGTCAAACAAATCCCTTTCCTGTGTTTCCATTCAAAACAGCACAGACGTTCAGGCACTGGGTGTTAAACAAGCTGCGGTGCTTGCCGTGAAATTAACAGCTCTCTCGGGTTTCAGCACATTCCCTGATTGAGATATCTGATAAATGGAACAGTATGAACAAGTCTTTATGCCAAATGGACCAGTGTAACTAACTTAAAGCTTTAAAGCTTTAAACATAAGCACGTCACCTGAGCACACTGACTATATTCTAAAGTGAGTTTACACTGACATCAATCAAATTCAACACAAGTTGGTGATTTTGTTCGTTCATAATACGAAAAGGCAAACACTTTTCTCTTCCTGGTCAGGCATTGAATAGCTATGATTATCTGTCAATAACCAGCAAAATCCTTAAAAAAAATTACACTTTTAAAAATAGTACTTATTACAGGAATAGTACTTATTTCATGCATTTCAATAAATGTTGACATTTTCATTTAAAACAATAACGTTTAAAAAATATATGTAACTTTAATATCACAGTGATATTCATTTTATTCACATAACATACACTAATGCGTGTACACATGTGCTTTAGTATGTTAGTCAACACAAAAAATAAAGCGTACTTCTTTAAACCATAACTTATTTTTAACACTCTAGCACTCTTTATGAGTGTATTTAAAGAGATACCACACCCCAAAAACCTAACTTTTGTTAACTGTCCTCTGTCTTGAGTTTCTTTCTTTCTTGATGACTTTCTATGATGACTTTCGCCGGTTTCACACTGCACGCGTAAGCAGCGCATATTATTTCCGGCTAGCCGCTGACTTCTATAATATGGGGTAAAAAAACTATTTGAAATACTGCCTTTGGTGTTCAACAGAAAAAACAACTCAAATAATGACAATAACAGGATTTTTGGGTGAACTGTCCCTTTGTGTGCTAGGAAAATGCCATGAAAGTGTTCTCTCTTTAATTAAGTGGCCCTTTATTTCATTACCATTATCTACAAGCACATGTTTATACTTTTTAAAACTTGAAGTAAAGTGCCCATTCAATATAACTGAGCACTCCTCTATTTCACAAGGGTAGGAACACCTGTGGCCAACAATACAGTGACTAGCACCCTTAAATGGTAGCGTAAGAAAGTGTTGAAAGAAGAAGATGATTCACAGTCATCATTGTTTGAGTATTTTTCTGGCAGTCATGGAGTGTCTGCCAACACTCAGACCTCTGTTTCATTTGTTCTCTCTTACTTGATAGGCTTCTCAATGGTGCAGTAGGTGGTAAAGGCTTGAAGCTGTTGCTGAACACCCGATAGAGAGTTTGCAAACTTCTGGTTGCTAATGACGCTTATGGTTCTCTCGATCCACTCTAACAGCTCAGACGCTAAAGCCTCGTAGCGGTGAATGACCTTCTCAGCTTCTATGGCATTATCCAGCACCTACAAAGAGAAAAGAAAGGGAAATGAAGCATCTGATAACACATTAAAGTTAATTTAGGTTTAGCTTTACAACACATGCACAAAACACCTCCTACCTTTCCAATTCTCTTCCCTTCTACAATAAGTGCCTTCATTTTGGAGAAATAATGATAGTAGGAAACTACATAAGTGATGATGGACTTCTCATCTGGATTTTCTGTGTTTACATCTGGGTAGGAGAAAATGGTTATTGTTTTGAGTGATCATTCAGCTGTTTAGATGAATCAATATAACAAAAAATGTCAAATTTGGGTCCCATTTAAAGGGGTCATATAATGCCAATTTTCCACAAGCTGATATGATTCTTTAGGGTCTTAATGAAAAGTCTGTAATATAGTTTGTTTAAAATTTCTAAATGGTAGTGTAAAAAACCACCCATTTTCCCCTGTCAAAAACAGCTCTTTAGAAGTCACTCTGTTCTGTGTACTTCCCCTTTAAATCTTCACGAGCTCCGCTGACCCCGCCCCTCTTTTCCGAGGCACTCTTGGAGGATGCTTATTTGGCCGTATTCATAGTGAAACTTGCTAATTAGAGCTTGCTGCAAAGATTGATTAAACGACATTGTACTGACTGCTTGTGTAGGTGAGGCTGGATCATGACTGATTCGTGTGAACGTAAACGCGTTTAGGTACATCAAGGGTGCACTCCCCTTCCCATTCCAAACGTAAGTTAACGTTAATCCTCTGCGCATTCAGCCACTCAGATCGGGAGTAAATGACTACTGCTATGTTCATTATTACATTTAACAACAAAACACCTCAATGGCTCAGGAGTCTTGCTTGTCTCTGCGTCTCGGACTATTGACGGCTCACTTAGGGCGGGTCTGCTGTCAATCACCAATTGCAGGAGGGGCCTCTCACTGTGTGACGTCACATGATCAGACGGCACGATTTGAGAAAGGGGAAAACATTTAAGGAGATTACAGACAAAAATACTGGGTGGATTTTTAGCATTATAGGGTGGTTGTGTACACAAACTTCCAACACACATTTCATTTCAAACAAAAAAAGTGCCTCTGGCATTATATGACCCCTTTAAAGGTTCACATTGTGCTGTATATAGTGAGAGTCAAATGCTGTTGGTTACCCTCAGGGTCTAGTAGTTTGGTGAGTCCGAGACTCTGCTCAGCTATGTTAAAGGCTTGCTGGAGGTTGTGTGTTGCATTGGATCTGGTCAACTTGTGGAATTCAATTAAATCAGGCCTGTGAAGCACACAAGCAGAAATCAGTTCACATAACAGGAAGCCTAGTCAGTGTGATGTGTGTCCGTCTGACCGCTGACCTGTGTCTGTGAATGAGAGCGTTGAAAGCCAGGCCGTCCCTCCAGCAGGTGGTGAAGTTGTGAATGTTGACCTCAGGATACCTGAAGCAAAACACATGAAAGATGTACAGGAAGATCATGTGTATTCCTATAAGGGCCTAGAAGAAAACATGCACTACGAAACACTATTAGCATTTTGAAATAATTATGTTCTGTTTGTTTAAATGTTTCTGAAAGAAGTTTCTTACGCTCACTGTGGCAGGATTTATTTGATCAAAAACATTAAAAACAGTAATGTATCTAAATATATTTAAAATCAATCAAATTTCCACAAAAATATTCAACAGCAAACAGCATATTAGAATGATTTCTGAAGGATCACGTGACACTGATGGCTGCTGAAAATTCAGCCTTACCAACACAGGAATAAATTACATTTTTAAATATATTCAAACAAAAACAAGTTATAATAAATATTTAAAAATATTCATATTTTTCTGTATTTTGATCAAATAAATGCACCATTGGTAAGCATAAAGACTTCTTTTAAAAACATTGGAATACCTTAATTATTCAAATGATTATTTTGACCAGTAGTGTACAGGTATATATAATATGATTGTCTTTGGGTTGGTTATGGGTAGTTGTGGGATAGATATATAGATGTTACCCTGCTGTTTTCATCTGACACCACAGAAGAAGGGCATCTTTAGCGGAGCGTGTCTCTCTGTTGTCCTCCGTCTCAATCTTAATCACCTGGATCTGTTAGGAATGAGAAACAATAATCTGAAATTCACAGACAATAAATGATTGTGAGCTTTTTAAAGAATTAATCACAGGCTTTGCTTTCCTTGCTGGGATCATGAAGCCAAATAAATGTCATATTCTTATTGCAATGAAACAACTGGAAAAATTAGCTTTGGCTTTTCTAAAAAAACTGTGGAGGTATTTGAAAAGAAAAACAATTATCATTAGAGACAGTAAGAGTACTGTAATATAAGAGTATTTTTATGAACAATTACTAAAATCAACTGTTAAAACAACACTTCTGTGAAATCAAGCTGCCCACTTAGGAAGCAACACTGATTCACAATCAGTTTCACATGCTGTTGTGTAAAAGGAAATAGACAACAGATGGAAATTATAGGTAATTAGTAAGACACCCCCAATAAAGGAGTGCTTCTGCAGGTGGTGACCACAGTTCCTCTGCTTTCTGGCTGAAGTTTTGGTCACTTGTGGATGCTGGCGGTGCTTTCTCTCTAGTGGTAGCATGAGACGGAGTCTACAACCCACACAAGTGGCTCAGGTGGTGCAGCTCATCCAGGATGGCACATCGATGCGAGCTGTGGCAAGAAGGTTTGCTGTGTGTCTCAGTGTAGTGTCCAGAGCATGGAAGCGCTACCAGGAGACAGGCCAGTACATCAGGAGACGTGGAGGAGGCCGTAGGAGGGCAACAAGCCAGCAGCAGGACCACTACCTCCACCTTTGTGCAAGGAGAAACAGGAGGAGAACTGCCAGAACCCAGGCTACAAATGTGGCTGCTCAAACGGTCAGAAACAGACTCCATGAGGGTGGTATGAGGGCCCAACGTCCACAGGTGAGGGTTGTGCTTACAGCTCAACACTGTGCAGGACGTTTGGCATTTGCCAAGATTGAAAGCAGGTTCACACTGAGCACATGTGACAGACGTGACAGAGTCTGGAGACGCCATGGAGAACGTTCTGCTTCCCTGCAACATCCTCCAGCATGAGCGGTTTGGCAGTGGGTCAGTAATGGTGTGGGGTTCTTTGGAGGGTCACACAGCCCTCCGTGTGCTCGCCAGAGGTAGCCTGACTGCCATTAGGTACCGAGATGAGATCTTCAGACCCCTTGTGAGACCATATGCCGGTGCGGTTGGCCTTGAGTTCCTCCTAATGCAAGACAATGCTAGACCTCATGTGTCTGGAGTGTGTCAGCAGTTCCTGCAAGACGAAGGCACTGATGCTATGGACTGGCCCACAGGTTCCCCAGACCTGAACCTAATCAAGCACTTCTGGGACATCATGACTCGCTCCATCCACCAACACTACGTTACACCACACACTGTCCAGGAGTTGTCCAGGTCTAAGAGGAGATCCCTCAGGAGACCATCCGCCACCTCATCAGGAGCGTGCCCAGGTGTTGTAGGGAGGTCATACAGGCACGTGGAGGCTACACACACTACTGAGCCTCGTTCTGACTTGTTTTAAGGACATTACATCAAAGTTGGATCAGCCTGTAGTGTGTTCTTCCACTTCAGTTTTAAGTGTGACTTCAAATCCGAACCTCCATGGGTTAATAAATTTGTTTTCCATTGATACATTTTGTGTTCTTCAACTATGTGAAGAACAAAATATTTAATAAGAATATTTCATTCATATCTAGGATGTGTTATTTTATTAGTGTTCCCTTTATTTTTGTGTATACACCAATTGTATAATATTTGACATAATACATAACAATGATTGGCACAAGGGCACAGTCCTCATGCCTTATAGTGTGGCATATGTGAACCACACACACACAAACACCTCCAGCACATTACAGAACTACAGCTTCCCAAGATCATTCGTCATATTGAATTTCTCGCATCATGCAGTCAATACATGATCGATATCTACAACCTCAAAGAACAGCACTGCAAAAATCTGTATTTTAGTCTTGTTTTGCAGTAAAAATATCCTCAAAACAAAATATGTTTCCTCAAAAAGTAACTAACTTTTCCTCACACAGTATATCTAATATTGTCCATGTCCAGTTGAACGAGACTGTTGTATTGTTTTAAGCACAGAATTTACAAAGGTTATGCTTAAAACAAGAGTACAGCGAAATTCGACAAAGGAAAGAAAGGAAATGTAAACACAGATTTATAATAAATAAAACATAACAAGAGAAAGCAAATATGAAACCTTCATCAGACTATGCAGTTGTGACATATCTGTAATATCTGTTCTACATCTGTAATGTTTCTGGTATACAAGATATTGAAGTTAGCGTGATTGTTTTGCCTTAATGCTTTCTCTCTCTCTCTGTATCTCTCTCTCTTTCTGTCCAGCTGCTGCAGTGTTCGGCCTTACCTGCTGACTGGGCAGAGTGAACTCCAACAGAGATGGGGAGGGTAGAAAGGAGATAAATAGGGGAGCGGAGAGATGTTCCGGCATATACGGAGACTGGATATAAAGAGGAATATGGAAGAGGAAGGCGGGAGGATGAATGAGAGAGAGGAGACGAGGAAGAATCACGAGAGATAGGACGAGAGGTGAACGACAGCCCCACCCCGTGATCTCTACGGCACGCTCGTGGATCGAGTGACACTCCACCTCTCTCCGTCCCTGCGTCCACAATCACCACAGCATCAGCTTACTGGGCTGCAGTCAGACGGCATTCTGGGTAACCTGCCACTGCTTTACTGACGGAGCTAAGAGATGACAGGCAATACACACCAGGAGCTGCTCTGCTCTTGGTAGTTACACGAACAGAACGCTTTCAAATATTCAGAGCGAGAATATAAGACCCTGGTTTTCCTCGAGACAATGGAGTACACTTTAGAATGCTTCTAAAAAGCGCTCATCACCGCCTCACTCAACACTATTTTGTTTTATTAAACAGAAACAAACAGAAAATGACCTGCATTTAGCTTTTAATGAAATGAAAATATCATGCCTTCGTTTTCTTCATGGTTTCTATAATAGCCATATTTGCATTTTTAGCCCTTTGTGTAAAAGAGGTACTTTGGCACACTTTAAAAAGAGCACTTATTAAAGAAATCTTAAATATGAAAGTATATATATTAGAGCAGTCAAAAGATTTATAGTGATTAATCGCATCCAAAATAAAAGTTTCTGTTCACATAATACAGTGTGTACTGTGTATACAGTATACTTCTTATGTATATATAAAATTATGTAAGAAAAACATGTTATGTTTCTATATTAAATAGAATAATATTAATATATAAATGTATATACATGTCAAAATATATACTATATGTGTGTGTCTTTATATATCATAAATATACAGAGTACACACACATATATAACGTAAACAAAAACTTATATTTTGGATGCAATTAATCACAATTAATCATTTGACAGCACTAATATACTGTGTGTATATATATATAAAACAGAATTTAGTTAAATATAAACATTATATCAAATGCAGTTAGTTGCTTAAAACTGCTTATTTGTGAACAACCTCAAGAGGATTTTAAGTTTTAATCAATATGTATACACAAGTACTTTAGAAGGTTAGTTAAAAAACAAAACTAGTTTACTTTAAAGATTAATAAAAGGTCACAATTTGAAATAAAATAAAAATGTAACTTTATTTTTTATTTTTTTAATTTAAAAATTATTATAAAAGAACGCTTTTTTAAAGTGTACTTAAGTGTGTTAAGAATCATAGAAAGTGTTCTGTCTTTAAGCACGCTTATTGTAAGTGGCCTTTTATTTAATTCATATTACATCTGCAAGTGCAGTTTTGAAAATACATATTTTTTAACACCTGAAGTAGACATTCAACACATGTAATGACACTCTTTTTTACAGTCTTGTCCTTGGATGAAGTCAGATGGAAACTTGGGAGAGAAAAATTTCAATTCTGTTTATAAAATTCATTAACAAAACGCCATTTGAAACCACAAAAAGAGCGCTTTAGCACACTTCCCAACCTGTTCTTCTTCACAAACTGACATCAAGCGGACAAATGGCTGCAGAAAACTGCAGAAAAGTGGCCATTTTGACTTGTGAACCATACAAACGAAGCACGTGCTTGTGAGCAACGTACAGAAATTGGTCACCCTGTGGTCTTTTGGACTTTACAGTCATATGCACACTGTGGCCATTGTAAGTAGACATGAAGTGAGCCATTAGGCCAGAGGCTTTGATTTAGCTTTATTCTGCTTTAATCAGAGCTGAATACCTACAGAATGTAATGTAGGTATCGACAATCAGCCATAAAGACTGACGGGAACCACACAGACACTGATCACACACTCAGCAGGGACCATAAAGGGCAGACAGGGATCAAACACCACCACAGGGTCCAAACACGGCCACATCTTTGCAGATCAGACCGCATCAGATCACATAAATCCATTGCTAGTCAATGACAGCATAGAGATCAGAGATTTCTCTTAAAGTCAGATGGGGCCCTCAAAAAGTCCCAAAGCAGTCTGAAGAAATCCAAGCAACTCTCACCTGGAAGCGGAGGATGATGGTCCAGATGAGGCCGAGAGTCAGGCGGTGGTTCCCATCAACTATATCATGAGATCCAACGTTTTCTAGATGAACCCTCTGTTCTTTGAGGAACTGAAGAGCCTTATCCACGTTCTCCAAACAGTGAATCCTCATCCTGCCTCTCGTGGGCCGAGGCTTTAAATAAGAACATATCATACATGCAAGCATGAATCATTGAAAAAAATAGTTTTTTTTTTTTTTAAATGAATCCCAAGCCGTTTTGTGTTGACGTCAACATGAAACAATAGCATATTGCCACCTACATGTTGGTCTTTTCACATAGGACTGAATGAACATGCATATTATAAGGCAATGAAAGTGTTTTTGAGTTTGCATGCATGTCAAGCTGTTGTTGGGGACTCCCAAAACTAAAATATGAACCTTTAATTTTCCATAATAGGGACACTGTCAACTAAACAAAAACAAAATATTTCCCATTAAACTAACTGAAAAATGTTTAAATTAAAGCAATAAAACATAAGTAAAACTAAATTCATTCTGAATAATATTTTAAAAACTAGTAAAGGCACATAGCAAAAATACTATAATTAAAATAAACACTGAAAATATATAAAAGCTAATTAAAAATATGAATTAAAAAAATGATAATAGTATAAAAATAATGTTAAATAACACTGGGCTGAATCAAATCTGTGCAAGTTATTAAACTTAATTAAATTTTATTTTGTGTTTATTTTGAGTGTTTGTAGGATGCTGTCATGTATTGCTGTGTTTCTGGATGATATTTACTGATCAAATCTCTAGCAGGCAAAAATATTAGGTCAGTTCCTATCCTCACTGAGTTAAACTGTCAAATCAAAGGTATCGTTCAGTTGAGTTGGGCTCAACCCAAATTGAACAGCATAGTACTAGCAAGCAACACTAATAATCAGTCATGCACTGAAATTATGGCAACCAAAAATATTTACCAGAAACAGCAAAAAAGAAGTAGTTTTGGTTTTAGCTAAAATAGTTTTGGAAGGCAAAAATCATAGACCAAAACTGTACTTTGTAATGCAGTGTAAGTTGCTTTGGAAAAAAAGCATCTGCCAAAATTAGTAAAAGTTTGGGGTGTAAAAAGCTGGTGTTTCCTGAAGAAGCAGTGATCTCACCAGCAGCTCTCCTGACAACACCTCCAGCAGTCTGATGAGCATGTATCCGTCTCTCAGGTCATTATAAAGGTCAGAGATACGGCACGACACACGGGCCAAGTGAGAGTTCACCCACTTAGTAAAGGTTTTCTTCTGGACTGCGTCCCTCTCATCTGACAGAGACACAAACAACAGTATATATGAAGAGATCAGATGCAAAATGCTGAGGTAATGATACTGAGTTCTCCACACATAGTACATGTTCATCAAGTACTTTCAGGCTTTTGCATCTGAACTCTTCATATATTTATATAACGGATACACAAGATCAGTATAATATGTGACCCTGGAGCACAGAAGTAGCAGGGGGGATATTTGTAGCAATAGCCAGAAATGCATTGTGCGGGTCAAAATGATGGCATTTTTGATTATTAACATTGATTGCTAAGGGCTTAATTTGGAAACTTTAAAGGTAATTTTCTCATCTTTATTGTTGCATCTTGGTACAAACATTGTAATATCCCATGTAACAAACCATATGAACAGCTTTCAGACTGAACCCTTGAGGGTCCCTTAAAAAAATGGACCCTTACGACTGGTTTTGTGGTCCAGGGTCACATATCGGTTATCAGATATTTTCTTTATTTACCAGTCAGTATTAGATATTTAGCAATATATGTGTTATGATTCGGTCTGTCTGCTCTCACCCTCAGCCACAACCTTTCACCTTATCACCCACAGACTCCATTTCTCAGTATGCTTCACTCCTGGACTAATTACACACCACACACTCTTCACACACACACACACACACACACACACACACACACACAGTCAGTATGAAATTCCAACACGTCATGAAGTCTTGATTTACCTAGTTGTCATTTTTTAGCGTTACTCTGTTTTGTTTTCCTGTTACCGACCCCAGATTGTTCCTCTCCTTGTGTTTTTGACCGTGATTCAGCCTAGCCTCTGTTGTTCCTGTTTGCTTGTTCTGACCCTGCATGTACGACTTCTCTCTGAATAAAATGCTGCACATGGATCTGCACATCCCCATCTCCTATGTTACAATAAGCTAATTTCTACTCCTTTTACATTTTAGATTATCTTTGTTGTGGTCATGTTTAATGTTAATGTTAAAGTTTAGCAAATCTAAGAATTAATATATCTTTTGCATACTGTACATTATAATGTTGATTTGGCTAAGTCCATTGGACATTTGTTTTTATTGTTTTATTTTTGACAAAGTTTTACAGAAATTTATTTTAAACATTTACTATTTCATCCATAACAAGAATATGAGTGCAGAAGAATATTGTTTCCTTATTATATACACTACCTTTTAAGTTTGGGCTTGGTTTTCTAACATAAGGCTTTTATGCTCACGAAGTATGCATTAATTTAATTAAAAATATGGTAAAAACAGTCATATTTTGAGATATTTTTTACAATTTAAAATACGTGCTTTCTATTTTAATATATAATAAAATGTAATTTATTCCTGTGGTGCAATGCTGAATTTTCTTTGTCTTTTGTGTCACATGATCCTTCTTATTATTGTCAATGATTAATATTTTTATGGAAACCACAATATATTCTTTCAGGATACTTTTAATAGAATAGAACAGCATTTGTAAAATAAATGTCATTTTTGAGTAATTTAGTGCATCGTTATTGAATATAAATATTAGGAAATAAAAACTAAAACTACTGACTGAAAACTTAAAGTTAGTGTATTTATATGCTCAAAATACAGACACACAGATCCTCTACTCACCTGCTAGTGCTTTGATACGAGAGCACTCAAATAGTTTGGCACTGGTGGTCTCTGTTTCCCAGAATCCTGTGCTTGCAGGCCTGTTGTTGTTGTTGAGCTGTCTCTGGGCCTCAGCATTGTCCAGGTCTGTTGAGGCATTGGCCATCGCACCTGCTTCCTCAAGCAGCCCTGCATACAGTGCAGTAAAAGTCAGTTTCCAAACACAAACACACTACTTTAATCCAAATCACTATTCATAAAAGGCACACAAAACACAGATATAGATTTATGTAGATACAGACAAGGAGACAAGGCGCACTCAGAAAAATGAATAGGTCAAATGGCAACTCAACATGACCAAATGCATTTTTGACATTTGGTCTTTTTGTTTGCTGTATGTCAGATTTATAGCTGATTTGACATGTGTTGCTGATATGTAAATTTGGCATACAGTTTCTTCTTATTGAAGCAGAAAGAACCTGTTCTAACGTGACTAGGAAGTAGCTGCCAAGAGCTATCAAGATGGCCGCCAGGTGAACTAACTTGCCTTAAAGGGACAGTCCACCTAAAATTTAAAATTCTGTCACCATTTCTGCTAATATTACATTGCTTTTGAATATGACTTTCAAAGCGAAATGTGCAGACAATAGCACTAAAAGCATGTTCATTGAATGTGAATCTGCTGAAAATGCCACCTACACTAAACACTACCCTAAATCTAACAAATTATGTTAACAAAAGCAAATGTAATGCACCATGCCATTTTAGCTTATTTCTACAAGTGTTTGAGCTTTAGTTTTTTAAACATGCTCATCATTCATGCTTCATAGGACTTCATAGTAACTAAATGATGTACCGGGTGTGCTACCAAGCAAATTTACCATTAAAAATCATACATATGGATCTAGACTTAGAGCTAAATGTATGAGTTTATAAATTTGTTTTACAAAAATAGTTGTTTTAAAAAAAATTTAAAGCTGTTTTTGAAGTTATGCCACTGCCTCTATTTAATCTGGAAACTGCTATAAATGGTATATAGGTGTATTTTCAGTTCTTAATAATGACAGAACAGGGTCAGACAGGGGTTAAACAGAATCGTGATCAGACTCTAGGCAGAAGGTCGGGGCGTGCGGAGGGCAATAGGCAATAGAGTTGATAAACCAGGCAGGAGAATCAAAAGGGCAGGCAGCAAGCGATCAGAAAGAGATAACAGTCCGAACAGAAACACAACACTAGGGAATAAATGCTCAGAAATGTTGACTAGGCAAACAAGATTTCGCAAATGGCAGTGCAGGTAGCCAGCTTAAGAAGCCCTTCGAATAGGCAACACCTGTGTGAGAGATCAGTCCAAGGCACGTGGTTCTGGAAAACAGCTAACACTCGGGTGAAGGTTTCCTCTGGTGGTGATCAGAGAGGACCACAGAGGCTTAATTTGTGACAATAGGTGCATCTTCGAAGTTTTAAAAAAATGTAGGTGGAGGCATGCTTTTTTCCCCCCCCAATAAACCTGGACTGACTTTTCTTTTCTTTTTCTATTTTTGAAACACAAACGAAGATGATTTTCAAATCTGGGACATTTTTGTTCCACCATTTCAAGCCTTGTTCCACTACAACTTTGGTTACTATAAAAAATTAATAAAGAGGTCATAAAGCTAATCATATGAATCGAGCAGTACCTTCACAAAGACTTTTGATTTGTAACACTAAGGCCTGGTTTCACAAACGGGGCTAAGCTTAAGCCAGAACTAGGCATTAGTTATATTAAGATATTTAAGCAACTTTTACAAAAATGCCTTATAAGAAAATATAACAGGTGAACAATGACACTGACATGTTTTAAGATATGTCAGAGCAAGATATTTTCATCTGAGACAGCTCAAACATGCAATTTAGTCTGGGACTAGCTTAAACAAATTTAATATGAAGAAAATGTTCCTTTGTGTTTTCTTTAGCCACTTCAAGCCATATTGCAGTGGTGTGCAATAACTCATGGGTATATTTACCATTTTAGTGTCTTAAGATGACTTAATACCCTGTGAAGTCTACTTTGCAAGGTGCTGTAAAGTGACTGGAACACAGCCATGGCTCCTGACATGTGAACTACCGCGGTGCCAACTAACTTAACAGGAATTTGCATCGCATGTCCTGATTTTGCCACGTTCAATGTGTCCCCAAATTTTGTTGACCCTGGAACATTTTAATGCAAAAATATAGTCTCTGCACCAAAACCTAACCTTACCCATGGACATGTTGCACTTGGTAAAATCAAGTTAGCGGTTTTGCAACACAGTTATTGTCCTACTATGTTATATGCTAAGTAGCTCGGAAACACTCTTCAGCATCAGAACGATTTTGAGTAAGATATTGCTGTAAAAACCAAAACAAATAACTGTCCCATTTCCCTCAAGCGGATGTACAGTAGCCTCATGAGAGTGACGTCAAGTGACCTTTTTACAGGAATACAGAACAACTGGGTCAGTTCACCTACCAGTGTAAGAGAGAGCACCCCTCTTGTTTTCTTCAGTGTCTTGAGAAGTGAATTTAGTATGAATGAATTTCTAATAGATTTAGGGTGCTAATCCTTCACCCCATCCCCCTTCCAGAAGCCTTTCCACTGTCTATCACTGAACGACCAGATCATCATTGTCTTTGTGTGTTATGTGTACTGTTACCCGAATTTCTGTCCATCCAGTCACTGTTCTCATGGTTATAAACTAACACAGAGAGTCTTTGAGAGGTGTGATCTGCTCTTTCTCCTCACACATTCATTCAGATTTCTGTCATTATTGTACGGAGAGAATGCAACACACAAATGCCGAGCGTTCCCCTCCCCCAGTACTCACAAACCCAAAATCTCAACGGCACCATCCCCCCATAATAACACACACACCGTGGTTTTTGGACATCCTGACAAATATACCAAATGGCACATCAAGAGACAGAAAGAGATACGTCAAATTTATGTTTTTTCTTTATCACACCAGATTCACTCTTATTTCAAATACATATTTTAATTTTTCACGTTGACATTCATATTACTATATACTTTTTGTATCCATGAAGCACCAAACAGGAAACTGTAAACAATAAAATCTTAAAATTTGAATGTACATTTTAAGTAAGCCTGTATGAGAGTAAATCAGAAGGATTTGAATATATAAATGTAAATCAGAATATATAATTGTAAGTCTGAATATATGGAATTAAATCAGAATATATATTTATAAATCAGAATATAAAGATAAAAATCTTCATATATAAATGTAAATAATGATGTAGAAATAAATCTGAATATATAGTTATATGTCTGAATATATAAATGTAAATATTTTAATTATGAATATAGAAATAGAATTTGCAATATGTATATATATTCAGGCTTACAACTATATATTGTGATTAACATTCATGTGTCTAAACAAGATGTGCAGGACCTCCAGCAGAAATATAGGCCAACAACATCAAAAACACAGCAGTATACTTCATTGTGCACATGGAGTACTTTTTATCCCTGTGTTCACCAAACGCATCTTGACTGATTGCTGCTAAAAAGCTCATTTTTTTGTTTCATCTGATCATAGAAGCCAGTCCCATTTGTAGTTCCAGTCCTGTCTGACAACTGAACATGCTGGAGATGGATGAGCGAAGAGACCCTGAGACTCAACTATTTTCTGCAATTCTTCAGAGTCTTACAGACACACGTCCTCTTCCAGGCAGCTCCCTAACATTTTATGTTGATTGGAAATTCTTAATTATTTCCAAAAATTGTGAATATGAAAGGGGATATACTTCACAAGAATTTCTCCTCATTTTCAATTGTTTTACCTGATATGATACTTGATATGACCAATGATAGGTTATAATTGTGTCAATTTTTCTGAAAAACAATACAGATTTATTTTCACAGCCACCTTTCCTGAGATTTACCAAGGGTGCCAATATTAGTGGAGGGCATTGTATATATATATACACTATATACACTATATATATATATAGGGATGTATATGGGCCATGTATTTTATGCAAAAATGAATGCATATCTTTAAGGCATGATGACATTTTCCATTTTGACATGGAGAAAAATTCACAATCACAATCCACTTCATTTGATTCATCAATGTATTAATAACACAGAAATACCTAAAATAGACTGTAGAGAGTTTGCAAAAAATCGTTTTTAGAACAAACAGTAAAAATGAAAATTATCAAATGCAAACAGCAAAAGGGGACACTGTGATATATCACTATCACCAAAGAGAAAAAACAAGTTAGATACCAAAGACAGTTTCAAAGGAATGGGTGAGAGTTTTCTTATTCTTCACATTAAACAAGCTCTTTGTGAATTAGTCTGCAGTCCCATCACTGGAAAGATTATTAATTTTGTCACCTAAATTTAAGTTTTCAACAAATGAGCTTAGGACTTAAAAACAAACAAACAAACTATAAGCCAAAATTTGTAATTCATTTCAGAGTGAGATACTCATCTTGCTAAACTGATCCCAACCACATAATATTAAAATGCAAACCTGACCTAGAAATATTACTCCCACTTTTGAGAAAATACACCCACAAAGTCTATGAGCTGTTCAACACAAGCTCATAAGTGTGATCTCTGGTGAGAAATCAGGGAGCTTGTTCTAATTCATCTTAGTTGGTGTTCCACACTCTCTTCCTTTATACGCAGCCTTGTGTGATGAAGTGTGGGATTGTGGGGAAATAGCAGAGAGACCCTGTCTGTAACATACAACTTCTGCAGCCGTCCCCTCATTTCCCTATTATGGCACAAAAGTAGTTCCAGCAGAACATAAACACCACTTTCCAGTGTTCTGATAAACATATGTTGTCATATGTGGACACAGGTCCTACTGAATAAAAACAACAACAACAAAAAAAAAAGCTAATAGTCTTTAAGTCACATCATGTCACGAGGACGTAATGGGCCCAATCTTTTTAGTTCACATCAGAACCTCACTTCACAGCTTACTCTATGGATGGAAGCAATGAACACATATTTAAAATACAAAACTCCGGTCATTTCCTTCACAATCAGTTAATAGCTGAGAGAGGAAATCTCAAAGCTAACTTACACTGATTAAAAAACAAATGCTTTTATGTTTTAGGATTAGTGCTGCATGGGCAACCATTAATTGCATCCCCAAAGAAACGTTTTTGTGTATTTATTATGCATATATATATATATATATATATATATATATATACAGTATATATTTAGACAAATATTTATTTTTTAGATGTGTGTGTGTGTATATATATATATATATATATATACATACAATAAATATGTACAGCACACATATATTATTTACACAAAAATGTAAGTTAATCATAATTGTTGCCCGGCACTACATACAGGATTAATGGAATATACGTACAGGTCGAGACTGAATGTAATGTTTACTAACACAAATGTTGTTACAGTTAAACTAATATGTATTTTTGTTTTAACTACTAAAAGCAATTAGTTGAAATTAAGAGTGCTCTTTAACCAGCTAAGTGCATCTTTATATGTAACTTCATAATTTCTTCTTTCTATTCATGTTGAACTAAAATATACCTTAAGAATAAAGTTGTATGTCATGTGTTTAAATCTATTTGTAATTACACGATATTTAATGATTATTGAAGTTGCAATTTAGTACATTTAAGATTTATGACGTAATGCAATAATAAATAACACTACAGTTAATCAAGTAGCCTACTTCATGTGTGTGTTTGCCAACACATTAGAAAAACTTCTTTATTATTATATCATAATATATAAAAATACTATAGTAATGTATGATTTGATAAGTGCACTTTCAGCACAATTAAGTGCACTTCTTTTTCACAAGGGCTCACATATTAATAATGCACAAACAACAACAGGAAATGCACGCACACAAAGAAAACTAATTGTATCTCTTACACGACCTGTGTATCGGATGACACTGGGAGTCAGGGTTTCCCTGCCCACTTCTCTGAGACCAGTAGTAACAGTTTGACCTTGTGTCAGGCTCTCTTGTCCTTATACCAGGCTTTATTCCTGCCCAGCACCTGGTGTCCTCGGACATGACAGGATTTGACTGACATGTGTTTCTCCCTGACAAACAAACACAGCTGTGAGAGGAGCACGAGACTTCAGGCGTTCACACATTCACTATTAAACTGCACTCCTCACAGACACACACACACACACAGCGGCTGCGTTTGATTCAGGTCATTTATCTTCTGAGGTTTAAGGCAAAATCAGTAGTTCTGGTTGAAGGGCTGTGGATTTTAGCGAGTAAATGTGTCGAAAAGGCAAGGGAGTTGAAGCTTTATTCTGCTGCTGTTCCTTGCAGAGTATTGCTCATTATTATACGGCTTTGGCTGTGCTCTGAACCTTCTTCACGGTTCCGGACAGTCGATAAATCTCTGCCTCTCTTATAGAGCTGACAAACATAAACTCTGCTCAGCCTTTCACCTCCTTAGAGATACACAGTTTCACCAAGAAATGATGTAGGGACAATGATGGAATCAAAAGGACACCATTTAACAGCTGACCGTGATTCAAGACTGAAGTTAAAACGACTGTGTCATTTATTTAAAGCGCATTTTTATATTGGAACAATGAAAAACCATGGTTTTGTTCAGTTTCTTTATTGAAGCAAATCTCTTTTTAAACATAGAAGTAAATGCAGATTATTATGTGCAAGTTCCCCTACCAGCGGAGTATTCATGTGTAGAATATATCCTGGACTAGCTTTACTTACTGCAGAAACATTGATTTTTATGTGTAAAATAAGGTAGAAATAATTCTTTAAGATGACACTTTTTTACAGTGTAGGATGCATAACATTTTTGTGTGCATGTGCTTTAAAAGACATAACAATAAATATTAACTTTTCTTAGTTTTACTTTAATTAAATTCTACTTCCATGTTAGAGCTTATTTTGCTTTGGTTTATGGTAAAGTTTTAAAAAGCCAAATTACATAAGTTTGACTTTGATGTTTAAATTAAATATATTATGTCTTGTAAATAAATTGTTTGCCTTATGGGAAATAAATGTTTTGGATTAATATTAAATCAAAATAAAAGTTTTGAATGAAACTAAAAATAGGATTTGTGAAAAACATAAAGCTGTCTGTAACAAATAAGGGTATTTGTTTATATACATATATTGTAAAATAAAAAAATTCAGTGCATTATATATTTTCACAGAACACATCAAGTTCTAGGCAGGCATTTCCCATTTTTTGCTTATGCATTTATTAAATATTTGAGCTAATTTAATTATGTTTTCAGCTATTCTGCAATAAGAGTGTAGTTCTTTCAGCTTATTTGATTTTTTTTCATCATACCACGAAATCCATTTCTCAGAATTCCACAAATTTTGGCCCAGAAAATACAATACGATTTGGTCTGGGTCAGCTTATATTAATTAGTTGGGTCTTTTTTAATTTATAAAAGCAGCAGATACCCCTGTCTGCTCACGGTCAAGAAATAAGAATCAGAATAAATCTGCTTTAATATTATAATGACATCATGTTCCTAAATCAGTTTCTATCTTCTCAAGACAATGTGACACTGACGGGCTGGACGTGGATAATCTGACAGAAGAATCTGTTTCAACTAAAACAGTGGTTGCCCTTTAAAAAGGACACACTACATTTAAACTCAAATAGTTCAGATATAGATCAGGATCTGGAGCTCCTTCTCAGACTGTATAGGCTGCTTTCAGGGGAATAAAACAGTGATCCAGTCCTCAAAGAGTCGAGAAGGACCTGAGGGAGAGCATGCCATGCTGCATTAACATGAAGGCCGTCAGTCCCCGGGCAGAGGACTTCTCTCTCTCTCTCTCTCTCTCTCTCTATGCTTGCTGCCACCTTCCTTCATTTCTTGATTGAATTAAGTAGATATAGGCATAATGATTAATTTATTCCAATCTGCTTGGGGATCACTGAACATCAATAGCACTGGACAACATATGCACTTATATACACAGCTGTGCATATTGGGTTTCAGAAACCCCAGTATGATTTGATTTTAATTTCACTGGTTTATTTTAAAAGGCAACCAGCGGATAGGTCCAATAGTGAACGTCAGCATCAGGGCTATGACATCACACTATGACACGGTGCAGGTTAAACATTTGTTGTGAAATCCTTTGCTGCTAAAGCAAGCCTTCGATCTCAATCAATCTGTGAAAGACTGAAAGAGAGTAGATTACTGTGTGCAAAAAGCCCATTTTAATTTCAATTTAAGAAATCAACTGAACGCAGAAGCACAAAAGCAAGTGCACTTTACAAATAAAAAGTTGCTGCTTTGTAGTCTATAAGCAACCGTGTATCAAGAAATTCTATACCAGAGAAATTAACAGACTACACCAAAATGCAAACAGTGTTTGCAGTTAATAAAACGACATGTGGTTTCATACATAATTGAGTTTTGGAAATTAAAGTGTGTTTAGACAGTCCAGTTATAGGTGCAAGTATATGTAACAAGCATAAATAAATGTTATCATTTCAAATGTTTTAAGATGTTTTCATTGTCATTAAATACCATATTCATAACATTATTTTTGCTATTATAACTCCTGTGTAAATGCATTTATTCCACCACTGCAACATTTAACAGTCTGCCTAAACTAACATTTTTGTGCCATACATGCAGCTTTAGGTGCATCTTCCGTGCCTCCTTTGCAGTCTAAATACTCCACAGTAAGGCTGTGCATCGACACCAGGAGACAACAGCAGGAGCAATGCAGACACCAACATATATAACCTACTGATTGCATTTAACCTTACTATGACTCATATGTCCTGCCTCTCGTTTCAGCGAACTACGATCTGAAAATTACACACCTCACATGAGGCTAATGCTGCAGTACAGGTCATGGATGGCAGTTTCGCGTTTTACACAAAAAGTCCAGTGCTGCTGCTCATTTCTGACACATGACTGGAGCTGTGGGTGCAGCTGGAATGCATGGATGATGTATTTCTTCAATGCCTTTACCGCATTGTTGACCACTGTTCCCATCACCGTTTACACCCAGCGCTGTTTATTCTCGTCGACTTACATATCTAATCTTCATGCCACCTATTAAATGTTTTCTTCCATTCAGGCCTGTCACTTTACATCGGCACTTATTGGGCTAACAAGCAACTTTCCTCAATGTGGTCCAATGGCCAGTGTGTTGGAAAATGCAGCAGCGCGCGGATAGAAATGCCAGGCCTGGCTTTTTTTTTTAAACACAAAACCAGCGGTTGACATTTACAACAAGCACAATATCGCTCAAGACACGGCCCAGAAATGACTGCAGTATGTGGCCAGCACAGGCCGGTGCTCGCTGCATTCACCGTGCAGGAATCAACGGACATGATAACAGCGTACACGAATCTCAAAGCGGTTCACCGCGTCCTTACCTGCACACCCGCTCCGAAGGATGAATGATTATGGCACAGATCGGCGCGGTAAAATGCTTCTTATGCGATGTATGAATAATCCCGGAGGGACTGAGCGCTGTCTCTCTTCTCTGGCATACTTCAGTCAGGTGCGCGATGAGAAGAAGAAGGGGATGCGTGGCGCAAAACGGCTCTCGGTACATTCGATGACACCGGTCAGTGCGCGGCTCCTTCAAGGGTGATATCACTCGCATCACATTAAAAATGTGTCTGAGGCCAGATTTGCTTGCTCGGTCAGATCGCCGGTGTGCTCGGATATCCCGTGCACCGGATACTCTCTCTCTCTCTCTCTCTCTCTCTCTGCGCGCTCAATAACGCGGAGGATACAGCAGCAGTGTGATGGGGGAGCCGCGCGCGCGCACACACACACTGGTACACTGACTGGATTAAAACCCTAAAACGAAAACTAGTTATGATATAAACTAGTCTACACTCGTTAGTCTCAGCCTTATATGCGCTCGCGCGCGCACACACACACGCACACTGCACAATACAATGGTAAAAAGGTTCATTGAAGTCCAATGTACACAATTTTTTTCACCACTGTTGAGTTACTAAACTAAAACTGTACCATTTAAATGTTACTTGAAATTTAATAAACGTTTGAAATAATATATTTTAATATATACTTAAACTGAACAACTTTAGTCTATAGACATATTTAAAAAATAAATAAATAAAATAGATTAAACAAATTAAAATATACTAGGCCTATATTTATATACTTTATATATAAAATCTAATAAATAAATAAATAAAATATACTAGCCCTATATTTATATATTTATATACTTTATATATAAAATCTAATAAATAAATAAAATATACTTGGCCTATATTTATATACTTCATATATATAATCTAATAAATGAATAAAATATACTAGCCCTATATTTAAATACTTTATATATAAATCTAATAAATAAAATATAGTAGCCCTATATTTATATATAAAATCTAATAAATAAATAAAATATACTAAATAATTTAAAATAAATAAATACTTTATTTAAAATATACAAAATTCTAGCCTATTTAATTCACATTTAAATAATAAAATCATAAAATTTTAGTAAAAGTATTATCAAGCAGGCAAAATTTGCTTTAGTGTGTTAGCGGATTAAAAGTGAACTTCTTTAAAGCATGATAATTAAAACAATATAAATAATTTGTCATTTGACATTATTATATAAGGGTACATGTTTAAGCATTTTTAAGTTCACTTAAGTGGCCTTTTATTTCATTAATATAATATCTGTGTAGCCTAGTGTTTAGCAAGAGCACATAATTTTTTATGATCTGTGAAGTAGCCTATTTTCAGTGTATTTCTCTAACTCGCTCTTGGTAGACAACACATAATCATGGTACAGTTAAAATTACCTATTACAAGTGAGAAAAGTCCAAAACATGACTGTTAATAAATAACCCATGGTATTCTAAAAGGCGGTCAAAATACGAAATCAGCTCTTCGCGAGATTTTAAGACATTTAGGAGTCGTTTCACCTTTAAAATGATTTTAGGGGGAGTTAAAAGCGTGTACAGTCACCCACTGACAAGCTCCGCCCTTGTCCTGAGCATTATTTTCTGTGATTGGTTAGAGCTAGTCATAAGCCATCAGCGATTGGACAGTTGAGAAGTCATTCATGTAGCCGTAGCAACAACAGCAAACAGAGATCAGATCAGAAGGCGGGACTTGTCACTCAATACTCTCTAGTTTCCTGAAGGAGGCGTTACATCCGTGACAGCACAGTGACATAAAGGTTCAAGATCAGGATTGCAGTTAAACAAGCTGCTAGTGCCAGAGCGTGGCGTTTCAGTAAAAGCTGTCTTTACTCGTGGAACTGACCGAGAGCTTTTCTACTCCCCAGTATGTCTGATGCTATAAAAAATGTGGCTATATTCGGCTGCACAGGGATGACTGGGTTAGCGACCTTACCTATCGCAGTGGCTGCAGGTAACGTTACTCAATGACACTTGGGATATACAGTATATGTTATTTAAAACATATTATTATCCTATGCGCTTTAGGATGCGTTAATTTAATACAGCTTGTGTTTGACATGACTTTGTTTTAAACATAAAAACTTGTGGAAAGTTGGTGTCTTTCAGATGTAACGTTACTAAATGCATACAGGGTTAAGTTGCTGATTGATAACACGGACGCAGCAGATTTTGGTAAACCTGTTGTTAAAATGTTAATTTTGTTTTAATTGTTTTGTTCCTTCTCTTATGCATTGTGATCACGAGACGTTTACGAAACTGTTTAGTCATGCATAATAACTAACCTGCTGAGTCATAGCATGCATGTTATTGATAAGCGTAAACTGACATTTTTATCTAAACACTGCAGAGATCTTGCCTACATCTCAGCTAGAATCATTGTCATTTTATTGAGAGTTAATAGCTATATATGAATATCAAATGAGCATATAAAAGTGGACAATTAACATAAATGCACAATGCAAATTAGTGCCCAGAAATCGGAAATAAAATATTTAACTTTTATAAAATAATTGAGCTCTTTCACAATTATTTTGCTGGCACTTTGCTTTATTGTTGTGTTCATTTTGCGATCGTTGTGATCTCTTATGGTCATCTTGAGCAAACAGGCATGGCACCTTTCATCTCAAGCACTATTAACTTAGATTTTTGGCTGTTCCAGGTTACAATGTGACTGTGCTGGTGAGAGACGTTGCGAGGCTTCCTCCAGACCACAAGGCCTCCAGAGTGGTGGTGGGAGACGTTCTGAACAAAGACGATGTGAAGAAGACTCTGGAGGGTCAAGATGCAGTCATCATCATTCTAGGGACAAGAAATGATCTCAGTGAGTTCACCTATGCTCAAAGCAAATTCACTTAGTGATGCATTTTCCTTTTTTTTGTGGTCAAACATGCATAGTTTCTACCAGAAAATAATTAATTTTACTAAAAATCGGCATGAAACCTCAAAAACTACTTTTTGGTCATTAATTGCATCATGAAATGCGATGCTTGAAGGGAACGTTTGAACTTAGTAGTTGAAAAGTTACTAACAATTGTATCCAAATATTATTCAACTAAGTGCACTTCATTGACTTGTTCTCTGAAATTTTGTCTGCTGGTCCCACAACGATGATGTCTGAGGGAACCCGGAACATTCTGGAGGTCATGAAAGCCCGTGGAATCCGCAAAGTTATTGCGTGCATGTCAGGTATTTGTTTTTATACTTCTTTCGTGTGCAAGCACACTGGCATATGCTGTATCTCTCTCTTTTCCACAGCATTTCTCTTGTGGGATCGTGCCAAAGTTCCTCCTCGCCTGGTGCCGGTCACTGAAGACCATGACCGAATGTACACTGTGCTGAAGGAGTCGGGTTTGGACTATGTAGCTGTCATGCCTCCTCATATTGCTGGTAATTAGCACTAAAAGATCTATATCCCTGAAATATAAATGTAAACATTTAATTGTCTGTTTTGGTTATTTTTCAACCAGGACCTTTACTTTATGTTTAAAAAAAATATGTGTGTTGTCTTTATAGGTGACAAACCTCTGACGGAAAAATACACTGCGACTGAGAACATGTTAAAAGGAAGAGTTATCTCCAAATTTGACCTGGGCCATTTCTTTGTCAAGTGTCTTTCCACTTCTGAATGGGATGGAAAAACAGTTGGAGTTTGTGGAGAATATAGTTAATCAACTCAGAGGCATCCTTAATTTCTTATGTTGCTACTCATGCCATTGTAGAAGTGTCAAATAACTGAGTTTTTTTTTTAAAGTTACTGATTGCATATAAAGTTTTTTTGTAATATAAATATCTATAGTTAATCTTAATTGTTTTCATCATAATGAAAAATGTTTCGTTGGAGAACTCCTCAATGTTTGTTTTGCCTTAAGAATAATTGAAAACAATGTAATTTGCCTAATGATGTAATCATTTAATGTTCTGTTTTTAAATAAAGATGTTAATTTACAAAGTTATTGTTTCTAGTTTACGCTGGTAGTATAGCATGTGGTATTTTGTACCCTATCCTCTTTAGATAAACAGGAAGTAGTAGGTACTACAATTCCCGGCGTTCATTTCGCGTGTGACGTCAGAACTAATTCAATCACTGGCGGGACAAAAAAAAAACTGCAGCAAACAATTTCAGTCACCCGACGCCTCAGCATCGTTATATGAATTATAGAAGTCGAATGACCATAAACCTTAAGAGCTACAAAGATTTCGGAGTTCATTTACGTTCGTTGCTGGTGAGTAAAACATGTCATCCAGAAAGTAATAGTGGATAGTTAACATGCTAAGCTAGCGCACTGATTTTCTGCTCAAGCAAACTGCTGGAAAACGTACACTTTTTTTTTTATGTCAATTGAAAAATGTATTGGAAATTGAAAAAATATATATTTTCGGAAGGCTGATATTTATGAATTACCTTTTTATGTTAAAAAGAGTCGTCTCGAGTTGTCGCAATGTTTTCGAAATGGACCCGAATTACGGTTTCTGAATATAAATAAATGCATTACACCCCGTCTTATATATCTGGAGTTTATAGAACTATTGACCTCTCATTTCTGTCAGTTATGGTTTAGGTGGTTTATTTTGCGTAACTATATTAAAAGTAATA
The DNA here is from genome assembly GCA_032361065.1 of Enteromius trimaculatus. Taxonomy (NCBI): domain Eukaryota; kingdom Metazoa; phylum Chordata; class Actinopteri; order Cypriniformes; family Cyprinidae; genus Enteromius; species Enteromius trimaculatus. The sequence continues at coordinate 2,432,806 of JAUMHP010000073.1, read as the reverse complement.
GGGTAAGATGACTCCCACCTTTTTTTTCTGATGAGATATATATATATATGTATGTAAATATATTGTCTATTTTCAATGAGGAATTTGTGTAATGTTTTTACAATACATGTATTGAAGTCATAGAATAACTTTACCTTACAGAGAGTTTTTTTCCCCCTCTAAATTATTAAAAAAAACTTGAATTTGAGTAAATGACTTTACATGAATCGTATAAAAAAATCATTGATACATTCTAAAAAACTGTCAACATCTTTTCTTTTTAATGATTTACATCATTCTTGCTCTTTTGTACCTGCTTAAACTATCTTCTTTAGATAGCCTACACACACTTAAGTACCAACTGCTTCGTATGTTTTGCATTTCCTCATAAGAGCAGCTGAAAGTCAAACTCGCTGTTGTTTTGCAGTGTGAGAAATGGTGGCCAAGGGACAGAAGCGTAAACTCCACAGGGAGGACGAGGGAGGCGGATCAGCATGGGAAAGTCAGCTGCAGTCCGTGTTGGACATCTCCATGGATAAGTTTCACCGCCACCAGGCTCTCGTGGAGCCCTGCTTATTACGGTCGGTTCTGATCAACAACACACTGCGGCAGGTTCAGTCTGAGGTACGGGCACAGGTCGAATCACTATCCGCTGTAAAAATCCCACAATCATTTCCTACAGTCGAGAATACTGCACCTTTGTTTTCACCGAATGCTGAAAATATGGAGGATGATTTCATGGCCTGGACTTCAGAGGAGGATTTCTCTTTATCTTCAGCCATTTCTGCCATTCTCAAAGATCTAGACACGGTCATCGATGCCGGTCAAGGGCCTTGTGCATCTCAACGGTCTCCGCTCAGCTCTGTGGAGAATCTATCACAGGATCCTCTGAGGACTGAGAGAACGTCCAACATGGCATCGTCCGTCAAAATGGAGATGATGTATCCAGGTTGTCCTCAAGATGTAGCTCTAGATAAACTTCTCCTGGACATTGACACGTCTGTGTTTGAACCGGAGGTGAACCTTCTGCCAGGTTTCTCCATCACGGCCGACGATCTAGTGAAGTATCTGCCGTCTCTGTCCAAATCCCCATCAGCATCATCTTCCACATCTTTACTCTCTCACAGCCAGGCCACATGGGAAATCCAGGAGATAGAGCATGTTATGGACATCCTGATGCGAACATACCCGCAAAGCTGATTTTGATGAAATCATGTTCCTGATGTAAACGGTTTTTATGGAGGCAGACTGAACACTCGTGATAGGGATTGAATAAGGCTTTGCTACCTCATGTTTACCAACTTGTCATGTTGAAATTAGTTTATTTTAATGTCAGATGGTTAGTAGCAGTCTTTAGTCCTCTGGTTTATGCACATCTTGTTCTGTTTCAAGAAATGATCTTTCATGCAGATACATTCACGGCATCGTTTAACAGTTCAGCAACTGTTATACACTTTTTCTTTAATTTACTTCCAAATGGCCCATTTTGTTTATTTTTCGTTTTTTTTAATACTTTATGAAATAATGAAATATGCACTTTCCATTGAGTTAAATATGGATCCTTACATAGTTAACAGCAGGGGTGTCAAATTCAGTTCCTGAAGGGCTTGAGCCCTGCAACGTTTAGCTCCAACGCACATAATACACAGTTTTGAAGGACTTGATTAGCTGGATCAGGTGTGTTTAAAAAAGCTCCGGAGCCCTCCAGGAACTGAGTTTGACACCCCTGGTTTACAGGTTACCATTAGAAGTGTCCTTTAAATAGACCAAGGTCATTAAAATATGAGATTGTGTATATTTTTAGTTAAAAGATATTATAATGTACAGTAAATGTTACATCAGCATTATGAATATACCGGTGCTGTTTCAGCAGATGAACGTGTAGTTACCTATGCAAAATATTTACTATGCCAATATGAAATTATAATGTGAATATTAATCACTTTTTGTATTCTATTGTACTTTGAATAAAGTGGTGCTTGGTGACATCAAGTGGCTAAATGAGGAATTATCAGACCATGTGAAAATGCTATTTGGAGAGAATGCTATGGAAATGAACTTATTCAATCTAATATGTAAATGTGTGAAAGGGGTAAGAGACACGATTTTGAAGCTACAAACATTTTACAAGAAAAGGAAAAGCCTTAAATGAGTCCATAGGGAGAAAAAAGGAACTTGTTAAATTTATCACTAGTTTTCATATGTATTGAAACAATATGGGAGAATACGATCACAGCTTTTTTTGAAAACTATTTAAAGACAGATGAAACAGGTATAAAGTACAACGTTCACAACTAGACAGAAGTAACAAAATTCATTTTATTTTTTTCTCTGCATGCTTTTCTTAAAACATCTTTTGTTCTGACAGTATATATCAGGCACCTTTTCTTTTCCCTACAATCCAACATTGAAAATACAATTGCAATGATACAAAGAACATTTAATGAACATACAGTACTGTAATAAAGACAAGGTGTTCAGAATAACCACTGGCTGCACAAACCTGAATAAAAAGCCAATTATAAAGTGCATCTGAAGATCTCCACATGCCTGGACATCAAGAACCACCTTTAAACTAGGTCTGAAGACAACGATTCAATTCATTTCACACACACAGTATTGGACCGTTGGCAAGCAGCAGCATTCTCTTCCTGTTTCTGTGGTCCATGGAATAACAAGTCCAGAGTTGGTTACAAATCCTACACAAAACACTAAAGATTCACACTTATGACACAATCAAGACATTTTCAATTTCCTAAAGCAATGTCAATATCCCTATAGTCTTAAAGATCATATTTGGCAACTCAACAGAAAAGGAGTCATTTGGTTCATGAAAATGTTCTTCTCAGATGTTTCGCTCCTACAAAGCATCAGAAGGTGTATTGCACATGTTCATACTCCATTGTCTAGACCTTAAACAGAAACATTTTGGTATTAAACGTCCAGACAACTTAGAAGTGCACTATGAAAACAAGTGACCTCAACTGAATGTGGAGCAGGCCAGTGTTTTATCTATTGATGGAGTTGTAGGACACTTGAGAGCTGGGGTCCACGGGCCTAATTGAGGCCTTCTCAGCCTCGGGCGATTCATCATTAGGCTCTCGCTCCATTATTGGCTCTTTATCCTCATCTTCCTCGTCGCAGCTCGGCAGCTGGAAGAAAGCAGTCCAGCCGTGCACATCTGCAAGCTTGTGGAAAGTACGGAGAACCAGGAACATGACCATCAAACCCACAAACAGGTAGACTGTAAGAGATGAGAGAGAAAAAATTTATAAAAATTGTGAGAACTTGTGTAACCACACAACTTAGACAATTTCAGGTGGAAAAATTTCAAAGCTACAAAAAAAAAAAAAACAACATTTAAAATACAATACATACATAGTGGTGTCCCACTGACACTGGTATAACATTTTGGGGATAAATAAATACAAAAAAATAAAATAAAAACATAAATTCTTGTGGATTTTTTCACCTAAAACAGTATTATCCTGAGACACACTGTTGCATAGGCTTCTGAAATTTACATCTAAAACTATATTTATTTATTTTTTGCTGCTTCCGTTTCATGTTTTATACAACAGTACATAACATAAAACGGAGTTACATAACTGTAAAAAGTGTGCACTGCATGACTGTTTGGGTCATAAAAGACCTTCATAACTTCAGCTCTAATCCTCTTAAAAGATGAAAATTACTGTACATGCTGACACCAAAAGCTGATAAACTTTTTTTTTTTTTATTTTTTTTTATTATATACACTTAATATTTTATACTTTTTTTAAAAACATATACATACACATACATATATATATATATATACACATACATACACATACATTATATATATATATATAGCATATTTATTTATTTATTTTTTTATTATTTTTTGTTTATTTTAATAAACAACAACAAAAAAAATGTAGGTCACATTCAAGGAGCTAATAGATTAATATAAAAGAAGAAAAAAAAAAAAAATTCTGTTGGAAGAAAGTTTAAAAGGCCTTTCTTGGTTAATTTCTGCACACCCTGATCGTTTTCAGCACAAGTAAAAACTCCATAAAAAACCAGCATTACTGAAATAGTAAAGTCTCTTCTCTTACCCATGACTGATATCTTGTACAAAGCTCTGAGTCTCTGTCCTGGCTTTTCTGCCGGCACAAAGTCCCCGAGTCCTATAGTGCAGAGGGAGATGAAACAAAAGTAGAAGGCATCTAAGAAAGACCAGGTTTCTTCTATGGCGCTGAACACCAGTGCAGGCAACACGAAGAAGCCGAGCACCACCAGAAACATCAGTACGATAAAGTGCACCAGACTGGCGGCGCGTGGCTGCAGGCCTGCCCTCCGCTGGCACACTGAGATCGGCCCGTAGGTCAGAGGGTGCATGAGGCGCTGGACACAGGCTGTGAGCACTAGCATGGTGAAGGGCACTCCGATGAGAGCATACACGATGGAGAACGCTTTGCCTGCATCAGAGAGTGGCGTAGTGTGTCCGTATCCTGAAAGAGAGGGAAAGAAAAATAACGTTTTTCCAGAAGAAAAACAATGCAAGTGAAGTCAAATTTATTTTTCATAATGCATATTGTTCTTCAAAGCTCGCCTATAATGCTTGTTCGTGAGAATACCAGTTAATTCTAGATCTAGTGTTTATAGAGTTGAGATGCACACATGTCTAAGCCACATGTCTGAACATCTGAAGGTCAATTAAGAGATTCAAATATCGTTCTAGTAAGAGATTTCTTACAACTGGAACTGACCCATGAGTTCTTTGAAGAACTGATAGTTCTTCTGTGACATCACTACTGTAAAAACCTGACGTTCCTTGCTGTAGACTGCATCATGGATGGACGATTCTTAAATTAAAGAGTTTTAAATATACTTTTGTGAGCTTTTCTGACTTGCATCACTTTTTACCCCAAAATAAAAAATTTTATGTCAAGGTTTCAAACCTGTATAACTTTTTTTTCCCCAAAAGGAACAATTATATTTTGAACGGTGTATATTAAAAATATATTTACTACAAGTCATTGAAGTCCAAAACAGCTTTGAACCCCACTCACTTTTATTGCATAGATTGAAAAACAAAAACAGATATTTTTTTACTTCGCTTTTTTCGTACATATTTAAAACCATGTAAAGACTATGTTGACAGAATCTTTATTTTTGGCTGGAATATCTCTTTATCTTTCTAATTATACAATGCACATGATTTCCTGACAGCATAAAGCTTTTAGTGTAATCTAATATAGAACAAGGGTCAGCAAAACAGGTTAACATGCTCAATGAAAGGCAAGCTTTATACAGATACAGGTCAAAGGATTGATTTCCCATGATACTGTTTGCAGGACCTAAACTCAGAAATCCAGTTAAAGCAAACAAAGCTTGCACTATGCCTAAACATAGACTGAAAGAGAGCCAAGAACAAATTTCATCAAATAACCTTTACATCACTTTTATGGATACAATTCATACATGGAGCAGTAATATGCATAACTCATGCACAACAAAATTTGAATGTTAGCACATAAATATATGCAAATCTTTCTCTTTTACCATGCATGACAGGAACAAACTCATTACTTAAGAAGAAACGGGTATTTATAACATTACAGTACGAGTACGAGGTCTTTGCTCAGTGCAGAATTTAAAAAAAAAAAAAAAACATATGGTAGTAATTTTAATGAAATGCCTCACAAGTACATGAGCTGTATTTAAGGTATATACACACTGCATGCTCTAAAGCCAGTTCCACTTTTGTTTTTGTTACAGGGAAACAAATACTACATTACTTCTCATTTGAAACCCTACTCCATCTACTTCACTTGCCATTATTTTCAGGTGACTTCTGCATATTTTTAATCATAATTAAATGAGGGGTGAATCTGATATACTTTCAATACTAACATGATTCAAGATGAAGAAATAGTTTGTATTGTCATGCAACAACTGACAAGAGAGACTATAGAACAACTAATGCAATTAACAGACATTTTAACTTAAAATCTTTATTTTTAAGTAAATATATAGTTTTTAATAAATAGTTTTTGTTCAGCTGTTTATTAGTTGGTCAGGAATCATGTTATTAAATCAATGTTGTTTTAATGAAAGGTCTAGTTTTCAATATAGTCTTTTTTTTTATCATGCATCACATTTTAGAAAGAAGTCCAACACAAAGTGGAACCAAAACTTTTGAAGAAGAAGAAGAAAAAAACCTGTTTACCAGTATTTCCATTTTGTTGAACATCCTTTCGATCCTTGTGTAAATAAAGTAAAGTGAGAAGACTGCTTCTTCAATTTATAAAAGAAAAACATTTAATGAAGGAACAAAAATCCAAAGCACTGCAACGGAAACAAACGCTACTCCACACGTTACCTTACTGTTTGGTTACAGTAACGTTAGATAGTTTGTTCAGTTCTGGCGAACTTTGTTACGCGGAATGTTCTCCTGTAGTATTCTACACTCGCTTCAGATAAAACCGACTACTAAACGTGAAACTCGAGAAGCATCAAACAAACATCCGCTAAACTTTGTTCCTGAGAAACTCACCCACGGTCGTCACCATCGTGTTCGCGAAAAACAGCGAAGACGCCAGGTCCCAGTTTGTACGGAGCGTGGTATTTTCAAGGACCGACACGCCGTATTTATTCGCCCTCAAAACTTTTTCCAGGAACACCTCAAGAGCCGTGGCGTTGATGCAGCTCAGGTTGAGGAACTCGGCTTTCAGGGAGTTCAGGTCTGACTTCAGGGTCTCTTCGACGGGTCTCTCTATGGCAGAGAAAACCAGCGCTCCCAACAACAAATAAGTCATGTACGCCAGTACGAAGCCGCTAAGCATAAAACAGGACCTGAACGCCGTGGACATGATGGTGTTTGTGAGTAACACGATGACAGCGAGTCTTAATTTGCTGCACTGATGCGTTGGACTGATTGAACTCCACCCTTCTCTGACAAAAGTTGGCCACGGTGGCCAGGAAATACCCCGCGCACTCAGTCACATGGGTGATACTTTGAAATGTGTGGGCTTTTATGGTGCAGCACAACCTTTTCATTCCTCATATGAGCGTTTTCATTTACGCTCAACTGAGAAATGCATTTATACCGACAGTGCGACTGCTATCAGGAGCTCTTATAGCAGTGTCAAGAGTCTTAAAGGTGCACTCTTTCCTTAAAACATGTTACTCCTACAGAAAAGAATACAGCATTAAATTAAATAGCCATTATGAGAAGAAGACTTGCTTTAGTTTTCTAGATAGTACTGTTTTGTTTACATAGAGTAGGTTGCCTCTTCATAGGAGAAAATCATCATTATCATCATCATAAGGAAAGGTAATTGGGTAATTATTAATTATTATAACACAGAATTGCAAGATGTACAGTTACATTTATGAAAAAAAAAACAGTCTAAGGATATCACGCAATTGTGAGTTTACATATCAAAGCCCAGGGCATGTTTCATAAAACAAGTTTACCAAATAAGCCAGGTTTGTTTGATTTGGTACAAAATAAGTCAGACTAACTAGAATAAGCCTGGCTTATTTGGTGTGCTTGCTTACTACTTGTAAGCTATTGTGTTATTTTAAATATGATGAATGCTTATAAAAGTGATTAATAGGTTGATATTTTCAATACTGGATGTCTTGTACAGACTGAGTCTTGGTCAGTTTAGGTGCTTTCCAGTTGGATTGTACGAGTGAACTTACTGTTGAGTGAACCAATGAAATTTGGGTGATTTCCACCATATCACAAATAGTTTGATGTATGTCCATATATAAAAAAAGGATACAAATTCGCAATTCTCAGACTTTTTTTCTCAGAATTGTGTGATATAAAATTGCAATCCCGAGTTGTGAAGTCAGAATTATTATATCTCAGACTTTATATCTCAGAGTTCTAACTTTGTAACTTTGTAACAACTGTGTGATATAAAGTCACAATTTGGACTTTTTTCCCTCAGAATTGTGAGATATAATCTCACAGTTGTGAGTTATAAAGTCTAATTTTGAGCAGAAAAAAAGACTGATAAGTTCTCAGAATTGCAAGTTTATATCTCACGATTCTGAGCACAAAAGGCAGAACTGCAAGTTTGTATCACGCAGTTCTGAGAAAAAAGAAAGTCAGACAGAAATAAAAAGTCGCAATAACTTTTTTTTTTTTTTTTCTAGTGACGTAAACAGGCTTCCATACAATCTGTCCTGATTCCACAATTAAAAAATAAGCTAGATGTAAAATTAATTAAGAAGAATGAGACCATAAGTGAAACCAGTAAATTTCCAGATTTTTGGTTAAAAAAGAGCGATAAGAAGAAGGTATAATCATGGGTGCGTGGACTGATAGAGGCTCAGATGTGGCGACTGTCATCTCGGTTTTGTTGATTTGTACAATAAAGTCTTATTTTGACATCTGCCTCTCATGCTTCATTGTGTTCATAGAGAAGACCGTTGCTTTCTCCACAACACTAGTTAAGCTGTAGATCAGTGCTTCCCAAACCTGTCCCCTTCACATTTTGCACGTCTCCCTCATCTAACACACCTGATTCCACTTATTAGTACAGACTGCAAGAACTGGGTTTGTCTCTGATTAGGGAGACTAACAATATTTGCAGTGGAGGGAGTCCTCCAGGACAGGTTTGGGAAGCACTGCTGTAGATGTTTATTAATGTGCCATACTGTATACACTGATGCATTGGTTTGGAATAATTTAAATCCTGTATATATAACAGTAATATTTTTTGCACGGTGGCTGGCACAACCACACTTCGTTCAGATGAATAAATAAAAAAAAAACCCTTAAACTGCATGATGACCCAGTTTGTACATCATGTCCCAAAATTCCCTCACTTTATAGTTTTCTGGTGAAATCCAAAATAACAAACTCGTGATGGAGTCTGTTTTGACGGTGAAGTGAGGGAGAGAGTCACATGTCGCTGAGGGGATGGAAATAGCTCCAGTCTCTGTCAAAACAGTTTATTATATTTCTTATCATATTGTCTACTCTATATGAACAGCCCTCAGTGCCATATGCAATCATGATGAGGGTGTGTGAGGACAGCAGTGTGAACAGCTGGAGAGTGAACTGTTAGCATGGTAAACAAACACCCAAGTCACTCAGATCAGGCAAAGTTAACCAATGTCCTCAAGCCGTTTTGATGGCATAACTGGAACTAAAGCTTATCAAATGTGCTTTTATTATGCAATATTAAAAATATCACATAGATTTGTGCACATAGTTGAAATTATTTTGCCTTTCTCATATTTGCAAAGGAATAACGTTAAATGGTTGATCCCTCAGTTATCCACTTCATTCAGTCCTTCTAAGATGTTTTAATTACATCAATCAACAAACAAGCTTACAGGTTCAGTTTAAAATGTCAACATTCATTTTAAAACACTTCTGAAAATATGGTCTCTATTCGTCAGCAGTTAAAAATGGTACACTACAGTGTCATATTTAGTACTTCAAGCACAGGGAAAAAAGACATGGAAACAGGAAAATGGGTTTCTGTGTGAGGTGGTGTATGAAAATACATCTTGTGGAAATTTGCTCTGACAGTTTTCAGGCGAAGGAGAGATCGCAGGGAGCTAGAGTTAATCCTAATCCCCCTAAAATCACGTTATTACTATGTTTATTCAATTTTACGTCATGTGAGACAGTAGAAAGGAAAGTGTGGGATGTGGATCAGGATGTGACGGGCCAGATATCAATCTACATCCCTGTGAGAATGTGCACTAACTGGTTTGCTATGACTCCAGAAAAATATTCTTATTCTAACAAATATAATCCATAGCAATGATTGAAAGGAATACACAAATACATGTGGACATATTTTCATCTGATTATATCAAGACGGGTCCAATAATTTCAATGTCAATATTTTGACATTGTTTTATATTTGTCATAGTTTAACTCCAATTTTCATAAATACTAAAAAACATTTGGTTAAACATAGGTCTTGTGTGTCTTAAAACACAGTTGAATGAGAAACAGAATCTACCAGACACCGAGTGAGAACAGACACTGAAAGAAGAAATACACTTTAAATAAACCTCAAATAAATGTCAGTCTATGGACACTCTTCAGTATTTTCAAAGAAGCAGAGACTAGGTCATGATATTTCTGTTGAAGTCATACGACAGTCTTCTCTTAGCATTTGCAGCTAATTGCTGGTTGGACGTTGGGAGATTTGGAGAAAATCTGGCACTGGTCTTCATCCGAACTGTCGCACATTCCTGAGGTAGAAAAGGATGATGGTTATTTTCAGTGCCAAGCTCTATTTATGGTAAATATAGAGTATCCGTTTGCTGTTTCAAGTAATATCACAAATGTTCGATGTACCAAAAACTCAACAGTTTTCATTAGATGCATTTTTGCAGTGGTTTTCTGTTTAATTGCTGCAGACTCACAGAGCTGGGACGTTCCAAATGCAGCGACTGAAGGAGAAGTTTACAGGACAGAGACTCCGCCCTCTTATATTTCACACCAATCATCCGGTCCAGATCCTGGAGGCCATCAAGTAAGCTCTGCTCCCTTTGGGCCAAAGCAAAACGATTAACACAGAATTTGTAGCATGGAACGCGAAAAACAAATACCATTATTTTACGTGAATTTATGAAAGAAAGATTTGTGTTTGCATTTTCAGCCATCTCAAGAGGATGAAACACAGAATTTCATGGAAAACAGTCAGTCCTTTGTGTTTTATGTGATGCAATGCAGTAGTGTTTTCTATTACCACAAGGTGGAGATAGAAGACTATTATATGTCAGGGGTTTTTAAACTCTTTGAACCTGGAGCCTCCCCAGTATTGCACATTATGAATGTTTTCCTTATTAGCTGAAATTATGCGAGCCATCCATTTAGAGGCTATGGGAACACCCTGAAAACCTTTGAAGTAAAAATAATAAAACAAACACAACTAACTTCATAAGTAAATCATAATAAGAGCAGCCAAACAAATAATGCAGCATACTTGTGCTCCCCTGTATTGCTGTTTTCAGCTGGTCCTTGCAGAAGCTGCTTTAGTGTAGGAATGTGTTCAGGATCTTCACAGGGGGACTTTTCTGAGGGAAAGGCCACTAGAAACACATTTGACTACACACACACACAGTAAAGATCACTAATCATCAAAAGTGACGTATAGATGTTTTAGTTACTCATATGTAAAATTACCACATTTTAGAATTTAAAGATATATTAGTATGATGAAATTATAACACGAGTCAATTCGTTTGTACATAAAGGAACACGTTTTTTCTTTAGTATGAAGAGGGATTAACTGTATAGTTGATTTTCTATTCATATCATGGGGTCTCTTATCTCACATACTTTAATAATTTATGAATTTGTTAAGCAGTGGAATAATGTACATTCATTAGGGAAAGACCAACATAACTGTGCATAAACCTTTACCACATTATGGAGAGGAGAGAGGGGAAGGTTTGGCTTGTCGGTAGAAGGCCACCACTGGCCAGCAGGCACTATCTTCTGCTCCAGAGACTCCTGGCTGAAGGCAGTCCATGTGCTCTCTGACTGCTGGAATGACTGGACTGTGGTCCAATCAGATGCCCAGGATGCGGGTTCGTTTGCATCAGCAGAACTTGTGTGTTCCTCTGAGAGGCGATAAAGGCTCATGTAAGTCTCTATAGTTTCATTTTCATGGCTCTTATACAAAAAGTCTTTAAGGTAGGCACTATGTTACTGGAAGAAATGTTCTGCTTTCTGCAGTGGGAAGGTTTCACACACTATAGATGTATACTATAGACACAAGGGTGAAAGCAGGTTAACCAAACTTCAGTTCTTTATTTTTGTAAACTAATTTAGTATTTATAAAGTATGGCGACTTGTTATTACCTCCGAATACTTTTACCATAATTAATGAACTAGCTTCATATGTACAGTTTTTCTGACATGACATGGCATTACACTTGAGATACGAGTCCTCTAAAACATGAGTCACAAAACAAAAGCTTAAAGAACTGTTCAAGCATGCTAAAATGGCCTGGTTGCATCAGAAATGTGTTTTATCTTGTGTTTGCTTTTGTTACCACTGTAAAGTTTAGTGTAGGTGGTGCATTATTAAATCATTAGAGCACCACTCGCCAGACATTTCATTTCCATCAACCAATGTGATAAAACATTACTAACATTCATGTTCATATTTTTTGGATAAAACTGAACACACTTTTACCGCCACTCACTGGAAGCTTAATGAAATGTGCAAGAAGCAATGATTTTGAAGATGTGTCTCAGCAGGAATATGTTTGATGGCTTCTACAAATAACTTGTCATTTTAAATAATTACTTTTGTGATGCAAGAGAATTAAACATTTTGGAAAGTAGGTTAAACCTGTTTATGCCCACTACCGAAATCACCAGGTTTTCACCTTTTTAGAGAACAGGATTAATCCTGCAGATTAAGATTACACGGCGGCTGCCAAAATTTCAATTGAATCCATATAATTATTAAGCGAAAAGTGTTTGTGCTTGCACTTTATTTCACGATGTCCCTGATACAGTACTGAGTAATATTAATTACCTACATGTACTTACTATATATTTAAGGTTTGGTTTAGGGTTACTTATAGTTATTTATTTTTATTCTAATAGTAAGTACATGCAACATGTGCATTAAGGACACCTTAAAATAAAGCGTTACCGTGTTTGTTTTTGGCCAATGATTATAGTTAAATGTATGAACAATAAAGGGTTTGTCCTTTATTTTGATCAAGCCATTCCCTCTAGATATGCTGCCTTTGGCATTGTGAAGGTTGGCCTCCCCTCTTGTCCCAATGGCCTTGTGTTTGCATGTCTTTTTAATGCTGCCTCCTGCCTTAGGCTGGTACACAGCAACAGGGGAGAGTGAGTGGTTGGGAGGGTAGGAATTCCAAGCAGTGCTTTAAATAATTAATATCTTCACATGAGGTCGGGGGAAGCGAGGGGGTCTGCAGGAATCCAGGTCAATCCAGCCAGACTATTTAGTACATGCTTATCTGTTCACTCGAACCCAAACAAACAGGTTCCAACTCAAGAAGAGAACTTACTGTACCTTCTGACAAAATGTATTACCTTGCGACTTTCAAGACAGCGTACTCACCACAGGAATCCTCCGCCAACTGTTGGACCTCACTGAACCCGTCCGTCCACAGCTGCTCTCCACCTGCCTGCATGAAAGCCCCAAACTCATCCTCCTCCACCTCCTCTTCGCCCACATCAGGAGACCCCTCGTCAGCGGCCACCTTGTCCTTGTCGTCAACTCTTGCCGGCTCTGATAGCAACTCCGAGTTCACCAGAGGCAGCAAGTCTCCACCTCTAGCCCCCGCCTCCCCCCTGCTTAATGCTGGGATGGCTGTTGCTATGGCAGCGGTGGTGGTAGGGGCAGGATTAGGCAGGGAGTGAATAGTGGATACAGTTATATTGGCTGTTGGTGCGCTAAAGCCTCGTGAAGAGGATTTGTCAGAGTGCTGAACTTCAAGTTCTCCATGCTCTGTGATTAATTCCTCCCAATGCTGAGGTGAGCACATGGACGGCCTCTTTTTCTTTTCTGTAGTGCTACATTCAGCACCCACTGGAGTGCGGCCCTCCGGCACAACTCTATTCTTTGTGTCTGGAGTCCCATCTCTCTCTGCTGCAAGATCGCCCGGCTCCAGCGAGTGTAGATTCAGTAGGCGCTCGTCTGGCCTGGATTCTTCGTTCTTCTGAATGCTAACAGAGACTTCGGAGGGAGAATGGTCTACGCTTGGCTCTGTATTATTGTTTGTCCTGGTTAATTTGATTTTTGGGCTATCAGAGCACGTCTCAGACGCTACTAGGTTTGGCACATCAGCAACAATGTTCTGGTGTTCATTTGCATCAAGGTCACATTTGCTGACCTTGGTGTCTTCTTGTGCATTGGCACAACTGGATTCTTCTTCAGGACAGTGATTTATAGCCATCTCATCTTCAGCCTGCGCCTCTGGTTTGGCAGAAGAGCAGCAGGTTTGTGGATCTGTGCTCTCGGGGGAACAAGCCCTTTCGTCTTTTCCCAACTTCAAGTCATCCTGACTTGGATAGCTACCAATCTGGGATTGTGTTATTGTGTTATCTGGTGTTACGCTAAGTAGTTGTGCATCTGAAACCACTGTGTTTGTTTGGCCGCTGGCATTTTCCCCTTTGCCGTGAGCCGCTGTTCTTTTCTCTGCTGTTTTACTGCACTTCCTCCATTTTCGTATGGCCCTGGGCTTGGCCTTGAACAATCCTCCATCGTCTGGCCCATCCTGGCTCAGCTTCTGCCCTTTAGAGGAACATCTAAGCTCTTCCTTCGTCCCCTCAAGAATGACAGCGTGAGTCCGTTGACCCGTGACTCTCGTCCCAGTCCCGCGGTTTCCAACAGCACAGATGTAGCTGCCCCTTCCCTGGGCCTTGAGAAAGAGGCAGCGGGTCTGAGTCTGCCTACCACTCCCCTCGGTGCCCTTCAAAGTGGCCACAGTTACAAGAGCGCCAAGACCGCCTTGCCTGACCCCTGGAGTTCTGGTTGCACTAATTGTGCTGTCCAGTGTGTGCCCGTAGCCACTGCTGACCTGACCTGACCAGCTTCTCTGCCCTGCCCTGGTTTCAGGAGGCTGTTGGCAAGTGCTCTGTGCCCGAGATCCATTAGCAGCCTTTCTTCTGGCTTTAGAGTAGCCGCCACTCACAGCCCATGCTCTCAGGCCTTTAATCAGGGGTATGGCTCCAAACTCAAGAGCACTGGCGAATGAGACATTGGTTCTTCTGCATTCATGCAGTAGCTCCCTATGGGCCATGTCCAAGCAGTTATTGTTGTTGTTCTGTTGCAGCATTCTTCTTGGGGGGAATAATATCAGATGCTGTGGTGGGTAAGAATGACATTTAGGATGTCAAATCTTGAAATCATTCTTTACAGCAAAGCATTTAGCAATCAGTTAGGAAAGGCAAATTTAATAGGTCTTGATTTAATGATGATTTATGTACAATACCTGACGATTAAAGGTCAAGATGTCAGTACAGCCTCAGATTTTAGTTTAAGTCTTTGCAAATTGTCTTCTAATAAAACTTAACATCCATCTATCCATCTCTCTCTCTCTCTTTCACAGACACACACACACACATGTACAAAACTGTATTACAATTACTTGTTTATTTAATACAGTTTTGTAATTTGTATTCTTGACAATAAAAGGTCAAGTGCAGGCTCAAATATTTGTTTAGGTCTTGGCAAATTGTCCTAGATTTGAGTTTCTTAGATTTTATAATGTCTGTACACACACGCACACTGTAATATACTATTGTATATATACTACAATTACTTTATAAAAGGTTAACTACAATTTATACTGTATACTACAATGTATATACTATAATTCGTTAGCTTATTTTTAATGTATATCGTAATTCAGTATTCATAATGCAATATTATTTTTGTACTTTTTGTTTTTTAAACTCTATTAACATGGATGCTGTCGTGTGAAACCACAAAAAGACATTTATTTTTTCGTTCTTCTATTTAATATGATTATTCCTTTTTTAAAATGCAGGTATCATAACTGTATTTGATAGTATACATTATTGTTTTATTTAATAGTGTGTGTTTTATTAGGAGCTAGTGTATTTAATACTTAAGTTACTGTATAATGTAATATAAATGTAACAAATGTTTTTTTTTCTTATGTCACAAACTGTGTCATGATGATCAGAGGACGCCGCGTTACGTAGTCTACACACACACATACGTGATCACATCACTTGCACCAAATTTATTTACCGAGTTTATCATTAACTAATACTTGCCCACACAGATGTATCTTACATGAGGTAACCTCAGGGAGGGGGAATTATCTGCATCGATTCTTTTTGTGGTTTGACAAGATATGATCCGTCTTTTAGAGGATATCATGAAAAACCCATCTTTCCTTCTTTCTTGGTATCCTCTTACCTTTACAGTGTGCCAGTCATTTTCCTCATACGGATGCGATGTCACGAATCACACAATTCCAGCTGTCGTGCGTTGTGAAGATGCTGCTGGGCTGAAGGATTTTGGCTTTAACCTTCATGAGGATTTTGGACCGTCTAGAGAGGATGATATCCATGACACCACTTCGTTTTAAGACAGCATATCCGAATACAGACCACCGTAGATATAGTAAAACCTATTATATCCCGTGTACGTCTCATGTGCTCCGTTGAAGTGAACGTCACGCTACTCCTCCGTGTCTCCTCATAGCGCAGGCTGCTTTCACTGGCGATGCAACGCAGAGCCTCCGCAATCTAGTGCGTGCCATCAGCTGACCAATAGCGGCGCGTGCAGCACGCTCTCGGTGCTTTTACGCTTACGCACAAAGGCGACACGCACACGCGGGAACACACATTACTTAATTATAGCTTTTCATTTATCTCTTCAGCCAGTACTGGTGAGTATATGCTAGTTTTGAAACCCTCTTGCACTCGATAGGCTATAGAAACTGTAGCCTATATAACGAGACTTTTGTGTTAATAGCATGGTGATTATACAGTAGGAATTTTAATCAGAATCATTCATGTGCGAACTCTTTTTGTTTTATTTTTTTGTGCAATTCACAGTGTCATCATGTACTCACCCTTGTGTTTTTCCAAATCTACATGACTGTATGTCCTCAGTGGAAAATAATTATCTTTGTTTTATCAAAAGACGTTTGTGTTTAAAACGAATTTACTCTTTTTTTATGACACTTTATTTATTTTTATTTATTTTTTATTGGAAAAGTGTTTTATTCTATTATTTTTTTTAATTATTATTGTTTGCCCACAGAAACAAATAACACATCACACGTCACATTATATATTCATGTTACAGAATGTTCAAAACCCTAAAATAAGAAATAAAAAAATAATGGAAATTATGGGGGGAAAAAACATGATAAAGAAGGGTCACACGTTTCAAAGTAGTCCTTAAAACTTAAGGGAAAACAACAATTTATTATTAAAAATAATAAAAAAAATTATATGTATACATTAAGAAAGCTTTTTTATGTATTCCCAAAGGGGAGACCATATCAGCCAGAATTCTTCAGATGTTTTGTTTATCATAAGTAAGCTTTTCAAGTGGCAACCACATGGCAATCTGTGATATCCACATTCATATACAGACCAAAGTAACAAAATGCATTTTCATATTTATATTTATATTTTGCTAAATATACCAGAACAATAAATAGGTGTATTGCATCTTTTTGAAACAAGCTGTTCACAGTAAAATTCAATAAATACAAAGCTGGGGTCATTTCAAAGTTTAGTTCAAAAAAGCTCTTTCATTACCCTATGTATTTTTTTCCAATATGGCAAAATTTTGTCACAGTACCAAAAACAATGAATGAATGTCCCTTTATCTTTTTTTACACTTTACACAGGCCTGTGGCATTGATAAACATCTTCTTAATATGCATCAGTGTAAGATATATCCTATTAAAAAATGTAAAGTTGAGCTTTATGACACTTTCATGATGCATTTATGGTGTTTGTGTGTTTTGTTGTAGTCTTGAAGGTTTCAGCCTCCTTTCATACATTCAATCAATACATTCTTCAAAATGGCTGTTTTCATGTGAGAAAGTAAATAAGGGGTTAGAACATGTGGATGAGTAAATTAGGATCACATTTCTATTTTATTTTTGTACAATATAGTTTCAACTTCGAAGTAGTTTTCATCAATCATGACACATTTTAGATATGTTGAATATTACTGTATATTGCAGTCTTGTGGAAGACTGTCTGCTGTTATTTGTAAATTTTTCAAGAATTGGACCACTACTTGTCATTATTGCTGCCACATTAGAAAAATAAGTGGATAACATCAGGAAACAATTAGAATGTTAATATTTTATTTGACTGTTCTTTTTTGCATTAAATAGTGATAAGGATATACTAAATGATTGTTTCACAAAAAAGCAACACATTACAAACATGCAGTTCAGCAATAAAACCAGCCTTAAATATAATATATATATATATATATATATACAGTGATATTGCTTGCATGTAGTCAAATTCCGTCACCAACAAAAGAGTTAATTGTAAAAAGAAAATAAAAGAAAAACATGTCACTCTCAGTGTTTCCAATTCATAAGAATTCAGAGCCTTTCTCCAACAGAAAAAGAGAGAAATGCTTTCTGGTGCAGCATGTCACAATCCTTAGAAAATGTGAAATTGTTTTTGTTTATATTGATCTTAAAAGTCACAAAAATATGTATCACAAAAATACTCTACAGGCCTTCTTTTTAATGTCTTGTCTGTACAGATCATGCATATAAATATGTAAAAATAGTACATGTATTTCTAATAGTATCTAAAATAAACAAAATTCCATAACAACAACCAAAAACTACAGAGACAAACCAGGCATTGAAAAACCAAAGCAAGATGCAAGATCGCACAAGAAAATCATGAGCAAACGTAAAAAAAAGAATCTTTTCATCTGTAGGCCTATATGTTCTACACATGTTTTTTATCTACAGTTTAATATTTTTTTTTTGTGTGAATATATGTGATCTTTACAAATATATCAATTTAAAGTGTCATACAGAGTGGCAAGTTACAAAACATGAAAATAAGGTCTAAAATAAATTATATTCTTTTTGTGGTAACATTTTCGTTATTTATAAGTTATTTTTTCTTGCAAAAGCTGGAGAAAATAGGTTTGCTTTTGTTAAATAGAATAAAACCAGCAAGACTGAAACAAATAAGTGGGCCTAATCATAACGACTGCATAACGACAGATTCTTACTGTTTCGAACTGGTACCTTTTGTTTCTGTATACTTTGTCGTCTTAGTCACTACAGTAAGAGTTCCCTCTGTTTTAGTAATCAGATGCTCTGAAGGCATTTCATGGGTCAAAAATTCTACGCTTGGCATCTTCACATAGAAACCTCCAGAGGCTTCCTCGCTAGAGCAAGGAAGAGAGGACTTGCTTCCTTTTGGAGAGCTTTCTGGTGTGATATGAAGGATACCAGTAGAATGAGGACTAAGGCTGACCTTGGGTATTTTGAACCATGTGGTCTCCTCTCTTTCTTCACACTTCATTACAGAGACGAATCCAGATGACACGGTGGGTACTGGAGACTCTGATCCCTCCCGTTCTGCCAACATTTCAGTCCTTGCTTTTGAGGATACTATAGTACTAATCTTTCTCACCTCCTCGTCCTCGATTTTCATCTCGAGACCTGGGGAAGACATTGTGCCTGATACTGTCTTTGACTTCTTGCTCTCTTTGCTTTCTCCTGAGGTCTCCTGCCTGAGGTTCACGCATGTTTCCATTCCCTCTTCCTCGCTGGCATCTTTTGAGTATGGTGAGAAAAACTCCACTTTAGGGAATTTAAGCTTTCCAAACATAGATTTTTCATCTTTCTCACCATTTAGACTTGGACTTGTTCCATCATCAGACCCACTCGGTGTTACATCGAATGATCCTCTCTGCCCAGACGAAAATGTGACTTTGGGCAATTTAAGCTTAGCGGTTTTTGACTTTCTCTCAGTTTCCACCTCATCTTTGCAATACATTGCTTTCCCCTTTTCAGATCGACTTTTTGACTTGCCAAAACTCGGCTTCATTTTGATCTTTGGCTGTTTAATCTTCACATCTCCAATTTCTGCACTTGCTTCGCCACTTACACTAGCAGAGCCCTCCGTTTGTTGATTCACCATAACAAATACAGCTTTTGTTACTTTTGGCAGACGTGGGCTTTCATACTCTACCTCAGAGTCTGTGATTAAAGAATGGCTTTTTCCCTGAGATGATTTGATGTTGGCTTCAGGTGAACTTAAAGAAGGCAGAGGAATCCCAAACTTTGGAATTTTGACTTTACCAGTCTGCTTTTTATCTTCATCTAAATTATTAGTGCCAGTTTGGGCAGTCTCAATGTCAAAGTCAAGTTCGGGAATCTTTGGTGCGTTCAAGTTTGCATCAGTTCCTCCTTTTAGAAATTTTGCATCCATTTTTCCAGAGTTGTTTATGTCAGTTTCTAATCCAGAAACTTTTACTTTTGGCATTCCAATATTAAACTTTGTACCCTTAACTTTTGGCCCTTTTATTTTCTCTTTCGGTGCAGGTTCCCGATCTGTGTCTTGAAGTTCAGATTTCTTTTTATCCTTTTTACCATCTTTTGATAAGCCAAGATCCAGCTCTAGATCTACATTAGGCATTCTTGTCTTTTTACCCTGTTTATGTAAATCTTTAAGGCTTACATCAATAGAAGGATCTGACATCTCTGAATCTCTAGACATTCCCATATCTATTTTTGAGTTTTTAATATTTGGCATTGTCAATTTTCCACCCCCTCTTCCAGATTCTCCCTCTTTGGTATCAAACTCTCCGGTTCTACTTTCTGGTAATGATATGTCTACCTGTGGTATCTTAATATCAGGCATTTTACATTGTCCACCTTCTGCTTCTACAGATCCCCTAATCCCAGGTGTCTTGACTTTACCTTTTCCTACATCAGGTTCTGAAACAACATCTTTAGATTTTAAATTAGGAAGGGTCATATCAATTGTTGCCGTCTTTATTTTTCCACCTTTTAGTTCTGAATCATGCATGGGACTTTCTTCTTTTCTTCCATGGGGTAGCGACAAATCTATCTTAGGCACTATAATGTCTGGCATTTTTAATTCATTCCCTTTCCCTCCAAATTCTATATCGGGGTCTTCATTTACCTTTCCACGAGGCAATGATATATCAACACTGGGCACTGACATTTCTAGTTTTTCACCTTTAATTTCAGTGTCAGTGTAAGATGTGTCATGCTTTGCATGTGGTAATGATATTTCCACTTTTGGCATTCTTAATTTACTCTTTCTTCCAACCTCCACCTCATGGTTTACTGTGTCACCCATTGTTCCATGAGGAAATGAAATGTCTACTTTGGGGATCTTAACATGGGGGAAATTTACTGTACCCCTAGTACTATCAGTGCTTAAGTCAGAAGAGTCCATTGGTTCATGAAGTTTCACTCTAGGCAATGAAACATCCAAATCAACTTTTGGAACAGATATGTCGATTGTTGGCATCTTAGGAATTTTTAAACTGCCCTCATAACTTCTGATATCAGCCTCAGATACATCAACCTCAGTTTTAGGAAGCAATACCTCACATTCTGGAATATTTGCTGTTGGCAATGAGATCTCAACTGCTGGCATTCTGACCTTTCCTTTGTTATCCACATGTCCAGACATACCCATTTCTACATCTCTGAGCTTTGCTTTAGGAGTAGGTGTCTTGAATTTGGGGAACTTGAGCTTGGATTTGACCTTATCTTCAGAACCTTCTACTCTGAATTCTCCAGCACCTACATTTATCTTAATTTCATTGTCAGCACCCATTATTTCAGTATCCTTTGTAGATGGCGATGTTCTGTCCATTTCCAAATCTGTAGAAAAGTCAGGACCCTCTAGTTCTAGTTTGTCTCCTCTTTTCAATTTTCTGCCAAATTTAGGAAGTGAAATTTTGGGCATTTTTAAAGAGACTTCTGGAACATCAAAACTCGCCCCAGATGACGGCCTTCCACCTTCCGCCTTAAGAAGTTCAGTGCTTTCTCTATCACCGCCCTTTGCTTTGGGAAGAGTAAAGTCCAGGTCAACTTTAGGAGCAGATATGTCAACAGTTGGTATTTTCACACTTGGCAGCTTGATGTTCCCACCTAGAGTTACTTCAGGGGCATTTAAGTCACTAATTTTGGCACCAGAAGCTTTGCTCTCTATATCAAAATTCTCTGACCCAACTTTTAATTCACGGTCTGTTAGTTTCATTTTAGGGACAGAGATATCAACAGTGGGCATGTGAAATTTTAAACCTTTTTTAGTTTTATCTCCCAGGGCAAACCCTCCCTCTGCATTTCCTGGCAGGGAGACAAATGTAGAGGGCATGTGAAACTTTCCACCCTTGAAATCGGGACATTCAACTTTGATTTCTCCTGATGATGATTTTAATTCAGGCAAGGAAACATCCAATTTAGGCTTTTCAAATTTTCGTCCTTTTCCTGCAGGTCCTTCAACATCAACATCTCCTCCTGCTCCTCCTCTTGGCAGAGAGATATCTATAGAGGGCATGTGAAACTTTCCACCCTTGATATCGGGGCCTTCAACATTG
>JAUMHP010000073.1:2386142-2405023 GCA_032361065.1 Enteromius trimaculatus | reverse complement strand
TCTACATCTCCTCCTGCTCCTCCTCTTGGCAGAGAGATGTCTATAGAGGGCATGTGAAACTTTCCACCCTTGATATCGGGGCCTTCAACATTGATTTCCTTTACTGATGGTTTTAATTTAGGCAAAGAAATATCCAACTTAGGCATTTCAAATTTTCCTCCTTTTCCTGCAGGTCCTTCAACATCTACATCTCCTGCCACTCCTCCTCCTGGCAGAGAGATATCTATAGAGGGCATGAGAAACTTTCCACCCTTGATATCGGAGCCTTCAACATTAATTTCACCTCCTGATGGTTTTAATTTAGGCAAAGAAATGTCCAACTTAGGCATTTCAAATTTTCTTCCTTTTCCTGAAGTTCCCTGAACATCTACATCTCCTGCCACTCCTCCTCCTGGCAGAGAAATATCTATAGAGGGCATGTGAAACTTTCCGCCCTTGATATCAGGGCCTTCAATGTCTATTTCTCCTGCTGATGGTTTTAATTTAGGCAAAGAGACATCAAACTTTGGTATTTCAAAATGTTTTCCTTTACCTGCAGGTCCCTCAACATCTACACCTCCTCCTCCTCCTGGCAGAGAGATATCTATAGAGGGCATGTTAAACTTTCCACCCTTGATATCAGGGCCTTCAACATTGATTTCACCTCCTGATGGTTTTAATTTAGGCAATGAAACATCAAACTTTGGCATGTCAAATTTTCTTCCTTTTCCTGCAGGTCCTTCAACATCTACATCTCCTCCCACTCCTCCTCTTGGCAGAGAGATATCTATAGAGGGCATGTGAAACTTTCCACCCTTGATATCGGGGCCTTCAACATTGATTTCCTTTACTGATGGTTTTAATTTAGGCAAAGAAATATCCAGCTTAGGCATTTCAAATTTCCCTCCTTTTCCTGCAGGTCCTTCAACATCTACATCTCCTCCTGCTCGTCCTCCTGGCAAAGAGATATCAATAGAGGGCATGTGAAACTTTCCGCCTTTGATATCAGGTCCTTCAAAGTCCATTTCACCTCCTGATGGTTTTAATTTAGGCAAAGAAACATCAAATTTAGGCATTTCCAATTTTCCTCCTTTTCCTGCAGGTCCTTCAACATCTACATCTCCTCCTGCTCCTCCTCTTGGCAGAGAGATGTCTATAGAGGGCATGTGAAACTTTCCACCCTTGATATCAGGTCCTTCAAAGTCCATTTCACCTCCTGATGGTTTTAATTTAGGCAAAGAAATATCCAACTTAGGCATTTCAAATTTTCTTCCTTTTCCTGAAGTTCCCTCAACATCTACATCTCCTGCCACTCCTCCTCCTGGCAGAGAGATATCTATAGAGGGCATGTGAAACTTTCCGCCCTTGATATCAGGGCCTTCAATGTCTATTTCTCCTGCTGAAGGTTTTAATTTAGGCAAAGAGACATCAAACTTTGGCATTTCAAAATGTCTTCCTTTACCTGCAGGTCCCTCAACATCTACACCTCCTCCTCCTCCTGGCAGAGAGATATCTATAGAGGGCATCTGAAACTTTCCGCCCTTGATATCGGGGCCTTCAATGTTAATTTCACCTCCTGATGGTTTTAATTTAGGCAAGGAAGCATCAAATTTAGGCATTTCAAATTTTCTTCCTTTTCCTGCAGTTCCTTTGACAGCCACATCTTCTTCTGGAGCTGTTACCTTCGGCAGTGAAACATCAATATTTGGCATTTCATATTTTATACCTGTTCCAGATTGGCTTTCTGTATCAATGTTTGTCTTTGTTTTGTGTTTAGGCAACGAAATGTCAAGTGAAGGTGTGTGAACTTTGCTTCCTTTTACCTCAGGTCCTTCAATATTGACTTCCACAGATCTAGTTTTAATCTTTGGAAGTGACAAATCAACTTGAGGCAAATGAAACTTGCCCGCCTTCCTTATTTTGCCATCTCCCCTTAGCTTTCCTTTTGGAAGAGAAATGTCAACATCTGGCATATCTATCTTTCCACCTTTCAGTTCAAGTCCTTCAACATTTTTGTCAGTCCCCACCGATTTTATTGGTGGTAAATTAATATCCAGTTTTGGCGTTTGAAATTTTGTGCCCTTTTTTGTTTCTTCCTCCAGATAAACATCACCTTGGATTTTAACCTCAGCTGAGGAGATGTTACAAGTCGGTATATTTAATGTGCCACCTTTAAATTCAGGCCCTTCCACAATGAGTTCCCTTTTGGTTGATTCAAATTTTGGTAAGGAAATATCCAGTTTTGGAATATCAAACTTCCCTATTTTTCCTGAATGTCTCTTGACATTACCTGTGTCTGTTACTTTTGGAAATGACATATCAACGGGTGGCATGTTCAATTCCATGCTGTCAGGCCTTTCAATACTGATGTCACCTTGTGGTGACTTCATTTTTGGCAAGGAAATCTCAACACCAGAAGAATTTACTGCAGGCAGAGAAATATCAACCTTTGGCATTTCAGCCTTTCCACCTTTACTAGAGGGTTCCACATGAATATCTTTTTGGTCTTTTCTATGTGGCAACGAAATATCAATTGCTGGCATGTGAAACTTTCCATCTGTTTTTTTAATATCAAAATCAACTTCTCCTAATTTGAGTTTAGGTAGACTTATATCGGATTTTGGAATCTGAAACTTATCTCCCTTTTCAACCTGAAGATTAATCTGTTCATTTGTGTTTCCTTTAGGTAATGAAATATCAGCTCCAACCTCAGTTTTGCCTGTAGGAAGTGAAATTTCAATTGATGGCATACTCAGTTTTCCTGCTTTTACATTGTGCCCCTCAGCAATGGCATGCTCAGATGATTTCACATTAGGTAGGGAGACGTCTACTCTAGGCATTTTAATCTTTCCCCCTTTTCCAAAATGTGCCTCAATATTTGCATCCCCCTCTAGCGTTTCTTTTGGCAAAGAAATGTCGACCTCAGGCCCTTCAATATCAATTTGACCTTTTGGTAATTTCATTTTGGGCAGGGAAACATCTATCAGTGGCATTTTGACACTTGGCGCTTTCTCAGAATGAGCATCCACCTTTGCTTCACCTTTACCTTTTACTCCAGGTCCTTCAACTATGACCTTTCCCCCAGGGGATGTTATTTTCGGAAGTGAAATGTCTAATTGTTTTATTTCAGATTTTACCCCAGTACTCACATGTCCCTCAGTATCAATGCTTTTTGTAGCCATCTTTGGTAATGAAACATCTAATGTAGGAAGACCAATGTCCACATCTGATGTCTTTATCTTGGGCCCTGCAATGTCAGGTTTGGGGAGTGAAATCTTATGCTCTATGTCCATGGATCCATCAATGTCATCTCCAAATGTTTGTTTTGCATCAAGGTGTAGCACTGGTAATGATGTGTCAGGCTTGGTGGTGCTGATTTTTGTTCCTTCTACAGTGAAATCTGGAACTTCAACATCTTTGAATTTAGCCGTGCCCGTAGTCTTTGGGAGATGCAAGTCCAAATCCACATTTGGAGCTTTGATGTCAATCTTGGGCATTTTCAGTTTATTTTCAGATTTATCAGTTGCTTTACTTGCCTCTCCATCAATTTCATCTGAATGATAAGAAAGTCTTACCTTTGGCAGTTTGAACTTCGGGACTGTCACCTTCGCATCTGAGATGTCCAGGTTTGTCTTTGGCATTTTTATCTCAGGGCCCTCTCTTTTTCCTTTGACACTAACCTCAAAATTAGAAACATTAGTTTCAGCCTTGCCCTGAGGCATGTTGAAATCACTCTCTACTGACGGAGGCTTAAATTCCCCTTCTAGTACTTTCACCTCAAAGCTGTCATTTGAAGATTGCAACTTTGACTTTTTAATTTTGGGGAAATTCATTCCAAATTTTGGACCTTTCGTTTTTACCCTCAGCTTGGATTCAGAGGCCTCTCCCTCATGTGCTGAAGCATCTACATTGACCTTCCCTTCACCAACAGCAGCATCCTTGGCCTTCATCTTTGGAAATCTGATCTTCCTCTTCTTCTTAGTACTAGTGATAACACCCTCTAGATGTTCTGATCCATCTGCTGTGGCCTTCCCACCTTTCCTTATCTTGAATTTCGGGAGTACAAACTCAACATCAACAGGACTGAGGTCTGATCTACCAGGTAATCCCTCAACGTCCAGCTCTGCCCGTGCTCTTGCTTTTTTGTTCTCTTTCAGTCGTTTCAGTCCAAATCTTCCTCCTCTCCTTTTCTTGGTTTTGAATGGTTTCACACTTTTGACGCTCTGCAAGAGAAAGGTTATCATTCCTTCTAGTTTCTACTGTTGTAGGTACTTTTGTTCATATTAATTCACTTTAAGAAATACTGTGGATGTTCAAAAAATAATTCTGTTGTATAGCAATATTTATGTACCATTTTTTGCATCTTGGCCTTAGGTCCTCTGAGCTCAAGATTTTGTGCACCTGGGTGTATGCTGACTTCACTTCCAGGCACAGTCCTCTTCAAAAAGAAGGACACTTTGTAGGGCTCTGCACACTGAAGAATTTTTAATGCGTCCTCATATTTGACGTTATCAAAATACACCCTGGCACTTAGCAGTTGATCTCCTGCAATAACACATCATCAAAAAATATTTTTAACTTACATGATTTGTCTTTGTATTCTTAGTACATCAGGAAACTAAATTAATTCAGTACACCTGTACTCAACATGGAAATGTTGTCAATTAATGATTATAAGGTTAAAGTTGTTTCTCCTGGTTGTCTCTTCAAGGACAGTGGCTCAAGTCTTTACAGTGTACAGTATTTGACATTGCACTTTGTAATGTAAAATACAGTCCCTTGGTACCTTTCTGTAGACTGAGGTGCTTCGCTGCAGGGGAGTCTTTCAAGACCTCTTTGATGAAGATGCCTTGCTCCCCTCCACCCACAACACTGTATCCACTAGCTCCAACCTCAGCCTCTGTTTCAACAACCACTTCCACAAGCTCTGACAACTGGTTGTTCTTCTCCACCTGTTTGTTAAAATTATAAAATCAACTTTGATTCAACAATGGATGAAGTTGAAATACAGTTCCTTCAGAAAACAATAGTGATGTATGTTCAGTAGTAGACAGCACAAGGACTAAAAGACAGTAAATATGGACAATAAATACAAATAGTACACAGTAGAAACAGTATTTGTGCACAATAAAGTGCATTAAGTGCAAAATTAGTTGTTCCAATTTAGCAGACTAAGTATACCAGTTTAGTATACTAATGCTCGGGTTTCATAGACAGGGCTTAAGCCAGGATTAGGCCGCAGTGCAGTTAGGACAATTAAGCAATTCTTATAAACATGCATTTGAAAAAAAGCATTGCTGGTGTGTATCTTAAGATAAAACAAAGGCGCTGACATGTTTTAAGATCAGTCATCAAGTTTCTTTCAACTGAAACAGCTCAGATTTACATTTAGTCAAGAACTACGTTTGTGTAGTATACTTAGCATGACATAAATGTATTTCAAATAAATGTAATTTTTCACTTAGAGTAGGCTTAGCTTTGAGTTCTATACAATCCTTTTTTAAAGGAAGTTCAAAGGATCTTCATACTGTATTCCAACAAGATGCTTTTTTTTTTCATATTATAGTTAATATAATGGGACGTTTGGTTCTTACCTCATTCTTATTGTCTGTCTTCGGGGGTTCTTCCATATCTGTGAGGGTGGATTGTGTGTCTCTAAGCTGGCTTCTCTTCTTACTCAAAACTTGTTTTAGTTCTGCATGGAGTTTTTCCTTTTGAACCTTGGAAACAAATTTGGAAGTATAAGATCGAGAGAGGTTTGAGATCCACATCTCCACATGGCTGGGCTCACAGAATAAATTTGTAGTACTCACAATTCGCTCTGGGCTGTCCTGTTCATCAGCAGAGATGCTGTGGTGTGTACTTAGATGAGCGCTAAAGGGAGGCCTGTCTGAGGGGGGAGAGCGCTTTTTGTTGTTTACCTGTTTGTAAAGAGGCAAACAAGGCAGACATGAGATCAATAAAATAAAACAGGCCTTAAAGAGGTAATGGTTTGACAAGTGACAACCTACAGGTGAATCTCTGGCTTCTGAATTGCCATGACTGTCCTCTCGGTCAGAGTCTGAAATTAGAGCAGGTTTACAATGTCAAGAGCCCATTAAGACCAGTTACAATATGTAAAAATAAGTACACTTTAACAGACTTAAATAATTAGTATGGGCATTACTTTAGGATGTAAGTACATCTTTATATTTAATTTCATAATTACTACACTTGCCTTTTGAAATATGGTTAAAGTTTAGTATGCAAGTCAACGCATCAAAATAAGTGTACTTCTTTAAAGCTTTTAATTTGGAATTATTGGAATTAAGTATACTTAATCGTGTCAAGAAACAGTAATAAAAATGTCTCTAAGACACTTAAGTGACATTTTATTTTTATTACTCTTATATTATCAGCAAGTACATTTTTTAAATACCTTTTTTAGATTTGAAGAACAAGTGCACATTCAATTACAGTTGACCGCTCATCACCATTTGGTTGTAAAAGCATCTTAAAAGTGTCTTGTGTGACCAAATGTGGGGACTAATTTAAGGACTGACTACATCACTTGATATGTGTTTCTGAATGGTTGTGATAAGCAGGGAAAAAAATAAAAAAGGAAAAAGCTTCACATGATTCTCTATCCTCTTGAAACTTTTCAAACTCATTCTGTGACATTACAAGGCCTCTAACTTTACCTATAGTGTAAACCTACCTCACTATATCAACCCTGCTGTTACCTATGGGACTAAAAAAACCCTCTTCCACCATAGATCAAGTTGCCATCAGGTTAGTAGGTCTGAAAACGGTATCCTCTCTCTGCATGCTTTTCATTCCTCATTCACGAGTGGTGTTTGGTATCTGTGTCTGTCATAAGAGTGTGTAACCAACATTAAGAGCTCTGTAGACTAGCGAGCGGTAATTTCTAATGGGCTCAGAGACACCCATGCTTGATAACCTGTTACACAATACAGGCACACTAGCAGGTGCTCTTTTATTGTGCTGTGCCAGCTCTCTAAGACAGTGTTTTTTGTCTTAAGCACCACACCTCATCAGCAAGACAATAAATTGTGTAAAGCACAGTATTTTTAGCATGATTTTAATATGTATTACTACAGTCAGTTTTATTAAAGAAAAGTTCATATTATGGTTTTGGGATTCTCCAACAATAGGCTGACATCCATGAAAGGCCATTGTCTATTTGCATAATATGCATTTACGCATTTATTTTTAGTTCACTTGCTTAACGATTCATTTTTCCAAACCCCTTCTTTTGCGTAATACGATTGGTCTCATCTCATCATTACTGTAATGCTTGATAAAGCAGTGTTTGTGAACAGTGCTGCTTTGTGCACAGCGTTACCAGGTTTTTGCCTTCTAGTGGCAAAGAATGAATTTGCAGTTTCATTCAGACCAACGTGAAAAGACCAACAAGTGTTATTGGTTGGACTAGTAACTTTACATACACCGTGTACTTTCACTCAGAGTTGTGCTATACACTGCATGGAAGGTAATTTTCTACAAATCTTTCAATTCTTAGTAGCTTTTGTATGTGCTCATGTCATTTTATTATTTTTTTACTTGTTTATTTTAGTACTTTTTCCCCTTTAGTACTGTAATACTGCAGCTTGATTTCGATAGAAATATTTAGTTTTATTTACAAATAACACTGGTTTGCGATCGACTGGTTATCCTGTAAGGGTGCTTTCCTGCCTACAGCCAGAATACCTTTGATAGGACAGTGGGTTTAGAAAAATGTATGGATGGGTGGATGTGTGTATATTTGTGTGTGTGTTTGTGAGTGATAGCGGCAGCTGTTCTCTTCTGATGCTATGTGTGTCCAGAGGAGGGGACAGAAGACTGGAATGGTACTGCACATATCTGATCTTTATATAAACACGAGCTGGCCTGACCTACATGTGCTTGTGTAATGACAGAACTGTTCACACTAGAGCTCCTGCCAAGAAATAGGCAAGCTGGCCACACATCAGCCAAAATCAACTGCAGTTTATGAATGCGCTTCAATTATATAATGCAGACTTCAGAAAGAAACTGGGAGATTAAAAAGTATGTCTGGAAGTAAGAAACGCTATCAAAAGTTCAGGAGATTAATGGCTCTAACTGATTCATGGGTACTGATGCGTAACACAGAACAGTGATAGAGAGGGAAATTAAGATGTGATTTTCCAGTTCCTTATGATCATGAAAAATGTTTTGATTTAAAGATTTTAAGTTGTTATATTTTGTTTTTTAGATGTATTGTCTGTTTTTTGGTCAATACGTAATTCCAATACTTGAAGAAATAAAATAAGAGTAGGTTCAGTCTTTTGACTGCTAATATATATATATATAGCTGTACAGAATTAATACAAATTGAGTTAGCTTCGATTCAAACCAACCTCCACTGCTCAATTATGTCCTATTGAACACACAAGCCAGCCACTTACAAGGACAACAGAGGATAGAGAAGTAATTCTATTGCCGTTGATTCAATAGAGTCACAAGATCATTCCACATGAGTATAGGCACTTGATAATGGCTGGACCAGTACCTGAGCCCAACAGTTATCCACGTGTGTATATGTGAACCCCCCATATCCAAACAAAGACACAGGGTTCAGTATGTGTCATGACATACAATGGTCTAAAATAAACAACTAAAAAAAAAAGGGTCACAATCAATATCCAAATTCTGCAATCCTCAGAAAACACTGATGGCTGTCAATTCTTTATTTATAAGAGGACAATGAGGGGAAGCATTGCTGACATTCTCAGAAAAGATTTGAGACTGTCTGGAGGTTTAATCCGGATGGTAAGAAGACGACTTTTGATTAATGAGCTGAAGCGTATCTCTGAAATCCAGTCTTTTGGTGACAACTGAGAGCCCCTTCTAAAACACATAGCAATGTAATTTGTTCCTGATGGAGACACAAATCACTCGCATTAAATCAAAATTAGCTTTCAGTTAATAACCGTATTTGTTAGCTTTGAGTTCATTATTATGTCCTAAATGCCCCTAGATGTTAATCAAATTCACTTCTGTGTTCTCATTGAAAATCTTCCAGCAAAACAGAGCAAAAATATTGGTGACTCATCCTGCATTACAGATTCTTGTCTTTAGGGAAATAAGAAAAAGATGTGTTTACTATCTATTGTTAGCTGTGTGGATAAAAGTAGCTTTAAATGTATTTCTCTCATTCTTGGTTTGAGTATTGTTACTCGGCACGTACGTCCAGCCTCAGGGGACGAACACAAGACGGATCAGCCTCTCCTGAGGGTGTGTAAAGCCAAGGAGGAAATGCCTCCCTTTAAACAGGAAACTAGGATATTTTCTGAGATAAAATAACAACCAACACCAAATCTGAGAGAAAACAAGTTAGTTTGTAGTTAGTTTCCCCCTGTCAACCAGAGCGATGTCATACGCGTCAGCGCTCGTACAGAAGTGCATGATCACCCTTTCTGTTCGACCTTCCAACTTAATAATAATAATGTAAGTAATAATAATAACAATAATGATAATAAAAATAATAAAAAATAATTTATAATAAAAGTCCCATTTTTTTTTATAATCAGTAAAATGTAATTAAAATACTGTAAATGCTAAATATATAATTTTGGAACTTGTAAGCATTATTTACTTATTATGCTAAATATTTTTAGAAAATATTTGATATGTGGCCTATGCATTTGTAACAGTTTTGTGTAGCATGATATCATTCATCCACTGTAATTTGTTACCC
The DNA here is from genome assembly GCA_032361065.1 of Enteromius trimaculatus. Classification (NCBI taxonomy): domain Eukaryota; kingdom Metazoa; phylum Chordata; class Actinopteri; order Cypriniformes; family Cyprinidae; genus Enteromius; species Enteromius trimaculatus. The sequence continues at coordinate 2,395,323 of JAUMHP010000073.1, read as the reverse complement.
AATTGTGCAATATTTACCCACCATCATGGCATTTTATGTAATTATTTGTATTAAGATACAGTGTCCCCACAAAGGTATTAGGACACTTAAGCCACAGCTCATAAACTGCAATGCATTGGATAACAAAATATCAAACTATTCAAGCAAAAAAAAAAATTATATATATATATATAAATATATTAGGGCTGTCAAAAATAACACGTTAACGGCGTTAATTATTTTTTGTTGATAATTACGTCAATTATTTTAACGCATTACACACGTGTGCAGTGTGACAAATTATTTGGCAGGAAAGTGAGGCAACAGTTACCTTGGAGTAACTGCACATCAGTGACACGTGGGAACTGAAGTCTTTTACGCCGGCTGTCTTAAAAACTGAGGAGCGTCATTTTGAGGAGGCTTGTAAAGAACAGTTCCTGTCTGTTGCCCGTAAGAGGGGGCAAAACGACAACCATTGGAACATGGTGGCCGCAATTCGTCTTACACGCTATAAACACATGAACTGTGTCGCTCACATGCTGCAGAGAAGTGTCACAGTGAGTCTGACTGACCGCGGCTTTGTGAACGCTTTGGTCAAGGCAGCGCGTAGCAGGAGTAGAGCAGAAGCGCCAGTGCTGCGCGATCGTTTCAGAGCCGAGCCTATTTTTGCTGCACCGCTTACACTGAATTAAAGTGACAGTATGTTGTTCTTGATCTAAATTCAGGTGTAGTTGCAATATAATTTGACAGCCCTAATATATATATATATATATATATATATATATATATATAAATATATCTACAACAGCAGCATTAGTCTGAACAACAGCTCAATCTTCTTCCTCCAAACAGAACCTGATTAGCGTGTGAGAGTCTGCATATTTCAGCAGCATCACAGCCTATCTATAGTGACATCGACAAGTCTCAACTCTGAGCCCCCCGACCCCATCCCCAGCGCAGCGTCCCATTAACACATCTGACTCCTGAAACATGGCAGGAATGGCCCTAGAAACTCACACGCAGACATTATTCCCATACTCATGTTGGGAGGAGCTGGCTGGGGAATATCGCTTCCAAACGAAGCACATGAAGTACACCTGCAGTGTTTATCAAAACATATCAGACATCGCTGACAGAGTCTGTCGCACTTTTTTAATTTAATGGCTTTTTTTTTTTTTTTTAATAAAAACAATAAAGCATGAAGCCTTAGAGTTAATTCATCTGATTAATTAATTTGACATTTGATTACCAACATTCTTCAAAATACCTTCTTTGGTGTTCAGCAGAAGAAAGACATTCATACAGGTTTGGAACAGCTTGAGGGTGTGTAAATGATGACAGAATTTTCATTTTTAGGTGAACTGTCTCTTTAACTCTCACTATATTTCATCACATGCTGCTATCTTAACTATGGCATGTTGGGCCATGAACTCCACACAGTACCGTGAGACTGATCTTATGACCAGAGCCGCAGCTGTTGCAACTGTGTAAGACTAATACAGACGGCACACACACAGCCAACGTTTCAGTGCCTTCAGCAAGTATGACTGACAGTACAAGGAAAAACATTAAGATGCTCAGGTAAGCTACATCTGTTCAGTTTCTCCTATTATGGGATACCAAATGACATTACATACATTTAAAGCAGTTGGTCTCTTATCACAGATATAATGCACTAAAACATAAATAAAAGTAACAAGCAATCTTCAACAGGTTTGTGCAGTTACATCTGTATTAAGGTTTCTACGTCAGCCTGAGAGTCTTATGTTGTTAATGAGCCACACAGCACTGTCACTCAACCCAAACCAGCTCAAGTCATCTATTACCTACCTTTATCAAGTGCTTCCTTGTGCAGAATCAATTATTCCCTCAGTAACAAACTCTCTCTTTCTCCCCCCAACTCTCTGCCAGCTTATTCTCTGACTGACGCCTGCGGAGCGGGACATTTGCAGTATTATTATGGTCTCTGTTAGGGGAGGCGGTCAGTGATCTAATTGGGTGAAGGCAGTGGGATGCCCCATATATAGAGGGAGGGAGAGCAGGAGTCAGAGCCCGTCTTCTGAATATGACTCTGGCCTGATGGTAAGTTCAAGTCATGTCGGAAAGATCATTGGTTACAGTAAAAAGTAATTCTGAGCGGGAAAGTGAACATTTTAAAGCATGATTTCTGAGTTGTGGCAATACTTTAGTTGAAAATAATGACATTTACAAATTTATATATATATATATATAATTTAGGCTACAATAAAACTAGCAAGGTTCTATGCACAAAACTATATTTTAAATTATGAATATATAATGAATAGATTTATGTATTTAGTCTTACAGGTAACTCACCCTAGCCTAATTAATAAAGGTAAAAGTTTAGGTTTTAAATAACGTTTCATGTAAAATGAACTTAAACTGAAATATAAAATAATAATAAAATATATATTTCAGCTAGTTGCCAAAGCAAAATTTCTCATTTAGATTTAAGTGCTTATTATATAAAACGAAAGGTTTTTGTAAATGACATAAACCAATTAATATCACAAAATGTCAGCATGGTTGTTGCTGGAAGGGTGCCCTAAAATAGACTTGATGCTTTAAAATGACTAAAATTGAAATAAATGGCTGAAATACTAAAAGTTTAAATAAAATGTAAAAATGAAATGTAATTAGGCTATAAAATATAACATAAAATTATATAAATAGAATTTAAAATATGTAAGTCTGTTTATATATATATATATAGGCTAAATATATGTATCTCAAATGCTTTCTCAATGACACTAAAATATAGCACTGGACAGAAGTTGTGTTTTTAAACATTTTCATATTGATGAATTGTTTTCACTTTAATTTATTCTTTATATTTTCTTTAACTGGTGTTTTAGAAGCCTTAAAATGAGCTCCATAACACTCAACAGAAAAAAATAAAATATAAAAAGCAAAACCCCAGCTGTTGCGCATTGGTCAAAAGTAGAGTTTAAAGAGCAAAATCTCTTTTTGTAAAAAAGGTACATGGCCAATCACCATCATGCTCCAACCAAACTGACCTGAACACACCTAATGGTGTAAATACACACTTTCCCGAAGCACTCAATGCAGATTTACTGTGAAAATGTAAGTAACAAAACTCAAAATCCAAATGGTATTTTTGGATCTGTAAAGCCAAAAACTATGCTTTTATTCTTAGGAAAAATGACGGTTTCACTTTCTTGAGGTCTGGCAGCTGTTGTCTCGATCTTAACACTCAAGGACAGCTTTCTATCCAGCAGTGAGGTGTGTCTGCTTGTTTTTTGGGCAAGCGGCCCATGTTGAAACCGAGCCGGGTGGTGCCCAAACAACTCGAACAGGTCACAAGACACTGCCAAAATTCATTATCCCCACAGCGTGACATGCAGGTGCATCCACGGGGTCAAAATAGCACTTAAAGCCTGTAGCCGGGCACCCGGCAGCCAGGGTGTTCACGTTGTTGTGATGCCTGCATTGTTTCAATATATAAAGTAGGATAAGCAGCATAAAGGCATTCAAACGAGCTGGAGCGGCTTCCCTGGCACAAGGTGAGGTGTCCGGTTTATTAACCAATGCAGCTATCAGCAGAACAGACAGCCAAGAATCTAGAGCAGACAGCTGGGGGTAGATGTCATGTGACGCTGATGGACTGACAGACAGGCAATCACATGACAAAGCAAAAGAGAGGGGTAATAATATCTTACGACATTGATCATCACCGAATTTTTGTTCAAGAAAAGCGAATAGATCTGACATTATTGCTTTCTTTCTCAGATAAGCCATTATAAACATTTGAAAGAAAAAATACTTTCCTTTCGAACATCACCTTTCTTTTAAAATGATTTGTTACTGACGAGCTTGATGATAAATGAATTACATGAATTTAAGACATCTAAATATTTAGTAAATTATTTCAAAGCTCTGTTTTTAGCAGATTTTGCTGGCTTTGTTGTGGTCCTCTAAAAACACTACAAATGGATAGATCATATATTATTATGAATTATTAAACTGCATCCTCTGTTACAGTTCTCATCAAAGTCGTTTTGAATATCACATGGACTAAAAAAGCCAACTATGACATCATCCACCAGGAAGTGACATCATCTTCAGCAGGAAAATAATAACACAAAGACCAGTAAGGGTAATATTCAGTGATATTAATTGATTTATGTCACTTGCAAAAACATATCTGATATATAGTCTCAAGTTATGATCGCAAACCATCAAAATGAAGTTAACTTTAACTTAACTATAGCTAATCTCAGATCCCTCACTGAGTGACTGAGATCTTTAGCTCTTCAGTTTCTTTTGATTGTGTCAATAACCAAGTTATAATTACTAACAGTAAGGTGTTGGAGCTCAACAACCTTTATAAAAGAAATGCACTTAAGCACGTGTTTAAAAAGAATACTAAAGTGTGACCTGAATATAATATTGTACATGTTAAATGAAAACATTAAAAGAGGGACTGGTTTTGGTTTAGGGAGTCTGAGAATGCCAGCAAAGCCACTTCTGCTCTGGATCCAGCAGTATATATCACTGGATCAAAATGGGCTTATTAGAAACTAATTTTTTTTTTGACAACAAAAACTGGTTTTAAGTGGGTTATTTCTATCTTTTGTGGTAGCGTGTCCGTTGGAAACATCAGTTTACGTTTCCAAACATTACTTTTGTCATTAATTGTAATAATGCAGTGTGATTATTGTCTGATAACAGCCGGTGCTCCACACAGAGATCTGATCTGATCATCGTCAGTCTGTCTGGAGTCACATGAAGAAACAGAATAAACTGAGACAGACTCAATCCAGAAGAACTGTGGCAACGTCTCCAAGATGAAGAAAAAAAACTGTTTTTGAAATGTGGTTAAATTGTACTTCCAAATGCACTGACAAGGATTGATAGTAAACTAAAAATATATTATTTTCCTTGAAACGTGTATGTGATGTATTTAAAAATATTTAATGTAATATCAAATAACAAACTACACTGAAAAAATACTCATTGAATTTACTAAAGAAAAGTGATTGCAAGCAATTAGTTTTAGCTACATTTAAATAAATTTAGCTGACTAACTAGATAAAATAAACTGTCTGCAACTACTTGCTGTACCTTAAAACACTAGGCAACACTTTACAATAAGCTTAATTAGTTAACATTTAAAATACAATTTAAGGTACAGCTTTTATTTGACATTAAAGTGCACTATTTAAAAGTGCACTTAAGTGTTTTGAGAAACAGTACATACTTTGAGTGGCCTTTTATTGTATTAATATTATATTGTCTACAAGGACAGTGTTTAAAATGACATGTTTAAGGTTCGAAACACACCAGAAGTAAACATTCAATACAGTTAAGCGCTCTTCTTTTCACGAGGGGTGTTATGTCAGCAAACCCACCTGCGTCTGAAGAGGGTGTCCAGGTGACCCGGAAGATCCCTCGCAGACACTCACACATGGCAGAAGACACGATACACTCGCACACACACTCTCACGCACGCCACGCAAAGCTGATGCGAGTCAGAGCTCGGGCCAGGTGCTGTGAGCAGATCGCTTCCAGCCAGCGTGAAGCAGAGACGGTCACTGACTCGCGAAGAGAGGGCAAACCCATACAGGAGGGGTCGGGGGTAGACACAGAGAGTGTGATTTTGGGTTTCTTTGTTGGGGGGCATGTTGGTGTCAAAAGTGAATGAGAAAAAAAAAGAGAAGGATGTGGACAGAGGCCGACAACAGGGAGACAGGACAGAATGGCATTAGCTGGCGCTGAGAGTCAGCAGTTTGCGGCCTCCTGACTAAAGCTCCGGTCTTTTGTTCATCAGTGCCGTGGCTTTAGTCCCGGCCCAACAGGGCCTTGTTATCGGGCTTAGTGAGAAACAGCTATCAGGGCTTCTGTCAGACAGAGCTCAGCTGCTCCCACAATATAATTAAAAGAAAAACACATTCCCTCACTGGCTGTCAGAAACAGGCCCGGACAGGCATCACTGCCAGCACACCTCTCCACTTCCTTCACTACCATTGATTCTCAGACTGAAGAGGCAAGGGCCTACAGCCGCGAAAGAAGAGCTGTCAAAAGATATACAGGACAATATGTTTGATTGGGGTTATTTTGATACAGATAGATCTGGTCCTGATTGGCCACACAGCTCTCAGTAATGCAATTTAGACCAAAAACCCACATTAGTTAGATTTAAAGAAAAAAAGACGTACTAGAAAAAATATTATGAAAAATATGAACCCAATTTATTTTAGGTGCCCTTAAAGGGGTCATACGGTGGTACATGCACTTTTTCAAGCTGTTTGGACAGAAATGTGTGTTGGGGAGTGTGTGTACACAACCACCCTACAATGATAAAGATCCACCGGTAGTTTTGTTTTTATTTAATAAGTGGCCCCTTCTCAAATCACACCGACAGAGGCCACACCCACAATATTTGATTGACAGCAGCGAGTCACACAGACTGAACTGGTGTGTTACCTCAGACCTGCCCTGAGTGATCCTAAGAGATTGAGGTGTTTTGTTGTTGAATGTATTTATGAACATAGGAGTAGGGATTTATCGGACATTTGAGTGACTGATGATGCAGAAGATTAATGTTTGGTTCTGAAGAGAAACACACTCTTGATCAACCTAAATGCGTTTATGTTCACCCCGAATCCTTCATGATCCAGCCTCACCTACAGAAGTAATGGAACTTTCTATTAAGATCCTAAAGAATCATATTAGCTTGTGGAAAATTGCCTTTGTATGACCCTTGTACTGACATTTAAATAAATCGGTTGGCACAATGCACTTGTTGTGTACATACATGTTTTTACAACGTACTTATATATTTTAAAAATACCTGTATGTAATTAAATCCGTAATTGCACCTTAACCCACCCTTAAATCTACCTGTACCGCCAAACCTGTCCCTAACTTTACCCATATATTATCACAATTTGTATTGTTTTATGTAAGTACAGTAGTTAAGGTCAGCAAATATAAAGTGTGAATGGAAATATTATACTTTAATTGTGAAATGAATGTAACATTTTCAAACACTCTATTGTATGTAATTTACAATCACATGGAAATGTGTTCTAGTTGAAATTTATCTTGAATGCTGTTAGCGAACCTTCTTGACCTACTTAAGTAGGATTTAAGTATGTAACATCTTTGTATGTAACACTGAATACACTATTTTAATATATATTATATAATATATATTATTATTGTAATAATGTTTCAAAAAATGTTTGTTTGCTGTTTTTTTAATAAAAATAAATGCAGACTTGCATTTGAGAATCTTTAAAACGTTCATAAATTCAAAACGCTTAGTGTGTATCATTTAAATGCATTTGGTTGAACGTAACTAACCCACTTTGTTGGATTTAAGTATAGTACATCTATGTATTTTCACAATTACTTGAAATGGGGTTAAATTGTCCTGCTGGATGTACTGACAAGCATTTATGGTGCACTAAAAATATATGTCATACATAATATTTTTGGAATTAAACATCTTTAATGATGGCATTGCAATGTATTGCATATTAATTTGAAATCTAATATTAAGTAATATACAGTTTAATATGTGTACTTGTGTAATAAAAAGAGTAATAAAAATATACTGACCTTTTATTTCATTAATATATGTACAATTTAAAAAAGCATACAGTTGCGTACACTTGTTTACTTCTTTTACCACAATGTAAAGTATAGCCTTTTTTATGTTATTGCCCATTTATACATTTTAAAATGTTGCTTATAACTGAATAACATGTTGTGTATTAATAGTGGGTTTCTTAAATCCTAAAGCAGTTTTGAAAGAGTTCATAAATGTACATGTGGCTGATTATAAACCAACAGCCTCACTTAAACCATTTTCTGGATGAAGCCACTTGAGTAATCTCAATTCTTCACACATTAGAACCACAGGCTGCAGGCTTGTGATGTTTCATTTGCGCTATGGTGTTCATAAACATATTTATAATTCATGCCCGGTGAGTAATACTGTCTTTAAAATGCATGACTATACCTCGTACAACAACTTAATCTACCTTTTTGGAGTGAAGGCTGTATACATGCATCATCAGCCCATTTAGCACACTTCATAAAACATAATTATTCTACTGTGTTGAAGACTTCTAACTGTACTAAAAATACTTCATCTGCTGTGCAGACTACAAACACATGATATCTCCTGACCAGACAGTGTGCTGTTAAACTACAAATCAAGATTATTCATGAACAAGATCTGAATCAAAGGGTTATTTATAGCCTTCACATATAAACTGAAGCTCACTCACCAACAAACGATCAAAACAACTGACTACTTACAGCAAATGCATTTATTTAACAGGACAATTTATTTACAGTGGCAATGGCACAGAGACATACAAAATGAATGAATAAAATGTTCTCTTCAAAAACTTAATCCACAATTGTTCTGTATTGCAATGTAATGAAAATGAGTATATTTAGTATTATGTTCTTGCAGTAAATGTTTTTAAACATAAACAAATGTTATGCAAAAACAGGTGCTTCCATATCTTCACGAAAGCTGACTTCCGGACCTCATCTTCTCACCTTGTAATGAAGAATCAGAAAAAATAAGAAATAAGAGAAAATTTAACTGGTTAATTATGAATAATAGATGAAGTAATAGACCACGGGTTTTTATTGCATTTATTTGATAACAAATAAAGCAATATTTAAAATAATTATTTTCTATTAAAAATCCAGCATCACTCCAGTATAATTCAGCTTTTTACCACAGGAATTAATTACATTTTAAAATATACTCAAATAAAAAACAGTTATTTTAAATAGTAATAATATTTTTTTATCAAATACATACTGGCTGGTTAGCATAAGAGACTTCTTTTAAAAACACTAAATAAATCTTAATTATTCCAAACCGGTAGTGTATATCATTCATCAAATGTATACACGTCAGTTAGGCTGCTATTTTAGATCAGAATCTCCTATAGCGTCATTTTGAGGGCGTATGATCACATCACACCTCCACCCATCTTCCCCTGGGTGGCACACACACCCACTCTCTCCAGAACACACACCCACTAATGCTATGGTGGTGACCCCCGGGCACGAGGTTTGGGGTCTTCTCTGATTGCTGTCTGCATCTTCATCACGAAGCCAGCCCTCAGACAGTTCCGAACACACACACACACACACACAGTTGGGGTTACATGTTTTATGGGGACAT
>JAUMHP010000073.1:2374898-2386008 GCA_032361065.1 Enteromius trimaculatus | reverse complement strand
TCCTATCTTTGTGGGGACAATTGGTCCCCATAAGGTGATAAATACCAGGTGCACACACACACACACACACACACACAGAAAGCCACAGTCTCACAACAAAAAACTGCAGAAGCTGGAATGGTTCAGAACCTGAATTGAACCCTGTAAGCTAGATGCATTGTGACCTTAAGTAATTAATTACTAATAATGGCTCTTATTATTATCAATGTTGAAGAGTTTTTGTGTAATGTTTTTGAATATTGATTTGTTGCTCAGGAAACATTTTTTTTAATTATTATTATCAAAGGTTGAAGACATATTTTTATGAAAACATGATACAGTATTCCAGATTTTTTTTAATTAATAAAATGTTCAAAAGACCATCATTTATTTGAACGAGAAATATATTTTTGTAGATTTTTTTTAATTAATAAAATGTTCAAAAGACCATCATTTATTTGAACGAGAAATATATTTTTGTGACATTATGTAAAATGAATGTCCCTTTTGATTAATTTAATGCATCCTGAATAAAAGTATTTTTTCACTTTTTCACATTATTATTATTTACTTGTATTAGTAAATCTGTTTTAAATCAAATTATAGGAAAATACAGCAGGCATTTTTAGATGTTACAGCCAATTTAAAGAGGAGGGTAACATGCTGGTCTCGTGTATAAACACAGGACGTCCTTGCAATGACCCTCAGCTTCAGCAGTGATGCCCAGTCACAGACCCACCCTGACTGAACACATACAGCGTCACCGTCACGACTCTTTCAACCGTTTAAAACTTGCCTGAAATTATATGATGAAAGATGTAGCATCAATCCTCTGAGTTTATAACGACAGGACACTGGACATCATGCCTAAACAATGCATCGAACATTTAGTACACTTCTTTAAAAGTGTATTAAATAATATATTTCAGGGGGAAGTGAATGGAATGTTTTTGACCACTTAATTGCAAATTAATTGCAATTACCAATGTATTATAGTTTAAATAAATAATTGGACATTTGTAATCCTAGTACAACTAGGATTACTACTTTACGTGTGCTTTAGTGTGTTAGTCAACACATCAAAATAAGTGTACATCTTTAGGCTAAATATGACAAAAGTTTATTATGACATAATTAGAAAGTGCACTTTTCATGCTTGTACTGCTTACTCCCTTTAAGTAGCTACACTTCAGTGGCTTTTATTTTCTTATATTACACTATCTGCGAGTATTTTTGATCTACTTTTAAGTACCGAGGCACACTACAATTGAGCACACTTCATTTTCATAAAGGTAGGCAACTCTGAAAAGAGATTTAGCGCTATAAAATTGGTAAGTAGAATATTAAAATGTTGCCATAAAAAAACAAAAAAAAAACAAACAAAACATCTATATAGTTAGTACCAATGGAATAGAATCTGAAGGGTTAATGCATGAAGATCTGGTTTGCATACTGCCCTCTAGTGTAAAGATATATTCTGGACAAAAGAAGATCATACCTATTGGATGAACTGCATATATTTTTTAACATTAGTAATAGAATCAGAAATATTTATCTTAAGAATAGCTTAATGTTGACTATAAAAATATTCAAAATAAAAGACACCTGTTGTATTCAGTTTAGTGAACACCAATTTTAGAGTGAATACAAGTGTCTAATGGCCAAATAACAGGCTTTGATTTCAGCGTCAGTGTAAAATGATCTCAGATATCACACTTTTAAAATAAGCACGTCTTTACATTATTTTCACTGTGTGCATTAAAAAAACTAAAATAATAAGCAACACCCGTCACTGCTGCCTGATTAAATGAGGTGATACATAACACTTAAATCATGCAGCTGTGTGACCCATTGTGTAATACATTATTTTCCACGGTTTTTGACTGTTTTTCTTCAGTAAAATCTAAACTTTCCAGTTTCTGGACCAGGCTAAAGATATGATAGTAAATGACCTTGGAGTCGTTCATACCCAATGCAGGAATGGAAAACGCCTATATATTTTAAAAATGATATCTTATTGTATCTTCAGCTGCGCTCCACCGCCGACAAATCCCGCCCTCGATTCATCACGGTTTGCTTTGATTGGTAAAGCTCTTTGAACGACTTCTCAACTGTCCAATCACAGACTACACATGACAAAAAAAGACATAAGATCGTGTTTTTTTTTTTAGATTTGTTTTTATTTGTAACAGTCTACACTTTCATAAAATTTCATGAACTTAATTTGTAAATAAACTCCCTTAGAAAATGCTTTGAGGTTCACAGCCAATGATGTGTGCGCATTAAAAAACAAAACTAAAAATCGACTCGCACATCCCTCATTACAGCTCCCTGTTCCTCTTTATAAAGATGAACATGTCTGGCAATGATGCTTGTAAATGAACAGCCTTTTCATTTTCACTTCCAGATTAATAGACATAACCAAAAACCTCACATACTTCATAATTTCTCACCTTGCAAGTCTTTAAGTATAAACGTGTGTGGTGTGAATCAATTAAAACAATAGTGGTGACAGGACTGCAAATGCCCTCAGAGACGTTCATGACAATAGACTGGTTATTAAACCCTGCTTCTTTATGGAGTCGGATCTGATTTTTTTTTTTTTTTTTAGTGAACACTGTTAAGATGATTTTTAAATGCAGCCTTTGAAATCGATCACTTTAGAAAGAGAAAGCAGCTATGAACAACATACCGAATTAACGAAAATACGATTTTTCCTGAAAAACAATGTTAAAAATAATCAACAGGAAAGTGTTTCTGTTAAGAGGTATTGTCATTTAAAAGACATCTTGTGCAAAATATATGCAGCTGGTCAGAGCTGAGAGTGGCATCATTATTATCGAGTGTGAAAGTAGCTCCTGGTAAGATGGTCAGGGAAACTGGTTTTGTAGAAATCCCCTGAAAACCATCCAGCCACCTCTCCAGCGGCCCCTGCAGTGTGAAGAGCACAGCGCAGACACAGAGACTGGTTTAGCACATGTCCTTGCGGTCGGTTCTGTGGTTGATGTCAGTGCTGTACGGAGAGTCCCAATCTCTCTCAAACACTGCCTGCAGCTGCTCCTGGACTGTAGAGCTTGTGGACTGAGTCGAGGTCTGGTTTACCACTAACGCAGATCCAGCGGTGTTCACAAAGTAGTCACCTGACCAGTTAGAAGTGCCTGGAAAGTACAAAGGAAGTAAGTATAGCAAACAGGATAACATTCAACTATTTTAGCTTTTTAGAATAAATCTTCAGAAGATAAACTGTGAAGAGTTCAGATGTTTTAGAAATGCAATTATAGAAGTATAGAATGTAATGTGCCATACCTATATAAGCAACTCTATCTGTGACCATGTACTTGTTATGGTTGACTCTGGCATAGGGAATTTTTTTCTGTTGAGGGTTGGCAGGCACAGTAAAAATCCTCTGTGAAAGGAAAAATGAAAAATGTATTCATTTATTGCAGACATATTAAAGGGGTCATATGATGCGATTTCAAGCGTTACAATCTGTTAATGCACAGATAAGATCCCTGAAGTTGCAAAGACTAGTTTCAATACCAAAGAGATATTCTTTATAAGAGTTATGACTTGTCCATGGCCGCCTACAACAGCTTGTTTAAACATTGCAGGGCTTAGAGGAGAAATAAAAATGTACAGTAGGTGGAAAATAATGTGGTTTTTTTTTACCTTAAATGGCATAAACACAATGCATTACACCAAATACAAATATAATAATATAATTGAACTGTATTTGTCATCAAATACATGCAAACTTGATGGCTTCTTCAAAACATTTTTAAAAATGATAAATGCTTAATATATATGCAAGGCGACTTTAACATGGCCCCTGAGGTAACCTTTCAAATTCTTAAGAGCACCTCAGATGGCACTCACCACTTGAACGTCCAGCTTGCTCTTGTCCTGTAAGGAAGCTAGCGAGCGGAGGAAAGGGAACATGATGGGGTTGGTACTTTCCCAACAACTGATGAGCAGACGCACACGAACACTACGCTCATAAGCCACGCTCCGCAGCTGGTTATCGATATCCGCCCAGTACCTGCGGGAGAGCGAGGGTAAATGTGAAAGGTGATCAGATCAGACCGAGACCACTTTGCTCCTTAAATAAAATAAATAAATGCAGCAGGGTATTTTCATTAACTACAGCTAAAATTGAACCATAAATTGTTTTTTTTCTCCATCACTTAAAATAAACATTAACTGAAATAAATAATAATAATTAAACAAAAAAAAATGAATTGAAAAAGTTTAAATTGAACTATTACTAGAAGTACAAAAAATAACAACCCCAAAAAATTAGGTAACAATTTATTTTAAGGTGTCCTTATTACACGTTACATGTAATTACTGTAGTATTTGCACAAAATTATGCATAATTCCATGCAATAACCCCAATCCTAATCCAAACCCTACAGTAAATGCACGTAATTAATGAATGCTATAAATGTATAATTACACTATACCAAGGACACCTTAAAATAAAGTATAACCAATACCTTAAAAGTATATTTAAAAAAAAAAAAAAAAAAAAAAAAAAAAAAAAAAACTAAACTAAAATGAAAAAATTAATTAAATAAAAAATTAACTCAAATATTAACAATATTAATAAATATGAACTATAATAGTATATGCTGTGTATATGTGTATGCTAATAATTTGTTTTTTGGATGCAAGAAAACTTTTTGAGAATGGGGAGGAAGTTTTGAGATTCCTCATGATATGCCGATTAAAATAAGTGGGTTTAAAAATAAGCCTATGATAAACAGATTTGATAAAGAAGGTTATGAATGCTTGAAGGAGGAGGTAGACCTTTTGTGACTGGAGTACTCCATAGTAGGGAGATAGTTCATCACAGCGATGTAAACGAACTGCTGGGCATCAGCGATCACACTGAGGATAGACTGCAAGTCTGGAGTCCGGCCCTCGGCGCACAGCGAAGGAGGAGAGCTCTGTGACGGGGAAAAAAACTTCCTCAATAATGCCAAACAAAACTGCAATCAGCTCAGTAAACACCACCAGAATAAGGAACGAGATAAGCCACAACACTGGCAAGAACGCTGCATTAGATTGTTCTTTGCTTTGTGCCCTTTTACGATTGAGTTCAGTCTGTTCAGTGTTTGCCGGATCTCTCTTACTGATAGATAGGCGCTGGCATCGGTCCCGTTGAGTGACAGCTGCATGGGAGTGTCCTTATTGTACAGGGTGGAGTATTTTTGGGGCCAGTGTGCAGGAACGGTCTTGGTCTGATTCAAGTACCAATAAGCCTCGAAGATCTTCCCAAGATCCTTAGCGAGACAGCTGCAGTCATACACAACAGCACCCAACTCCTTCACCTGAGCATAAATCAACATGTCAGACATATTATAAAACATATGCAGAACTAGAGTCAAAACTTTTATTTCGTTCTCATACAAAGGTTTGGGGTCAAGTAAGATTTTTAATGTTTATTTTTCCTCACCAAAGCTGCATTGAAAATACAGTAAAAATAGTAAATAGTGAAATATTCTTGGCCAAATGTCGCATAACTTTCACTTTACTCGGTATCACATGACCCTTCATAAATCCTTCTACTGTGCTGATATGCTGCTCAATAAATATTTCTTCTTATTATCCCAAACACTTGTGCTGCTTAATAGTTTTTCATTTCTGATGAATACAACGTTTTTATAAACAGCATTTATTTATAATAGACGTTTTTTTTGTTACATTATAAATACTTTAAAGCTTTTATTCAGCAAGGATGCCTTAAATCAATCAAAAGCCACTTTTGAAGAGTAGCCTCATTTATTTCTGCTATTTGAGAGATGTAGGAGAAGATGAGGAAGCAAAAATAAACACGGACCATGTAGCATTTCAAGGTTATAGGCCATAATCCTTCAAATTATTATGACCGACCTGTGTTAGTGACCTCCAGTCCATATTGGCACTTCCAATGTAAACGTGCTTCTTATCCACAATCCAGAATTTAGTATGCAGCACCCCTGTGGTCAGCTCTCGCATATTCACCATCCTCACATCAGCTCCTGCAGAAGGTTAGCCGTTATTTAATACAGTGTTTCTGTCGGCGCTCGTATACTTTGTTATTGTTAAACGGACTCACCAGATTTAGTTAGGAAGTCAATGTCATCCATGGGTTTTTTATTTGATGATTTATCGACTGCAATGCGGACAGACACTTTTTCCGAGAGCTGTCCTAACTCCTGCAGAATCTGCTCACCCTAAAACCAACAGCTCACTTGAGTAAGACATCACGAACACATTCAGTGAGAAGTCAGTAAACGTCAGGTCCAAACCTGATTAGCTGTGGCCTCTTGCGTGCCCGTGTCTTTATTGGTAAGGGTCCAGTAGAAGGAGGCGACGTCCAGACTGCTTTGAGCCCCAGATATAAGGTTGAGCCAGGCTTCAAATATGGACTGATGAGTGGTCGAGGAGTTGAACGCCAGTCCCTCAGGAATACTCTCCACCAAAACAATGCTGTAAATCACACACATAAACTATAATAGCCAACAACTGCACAGATGCAGACTTCATTGAACGTGCAGATGTAAAACTGCTGTGGTTAACCTCTTTTACCAGTAGACCACTCAAAAAAGTGTGTGACCGAATGATAGGTGCCCCAAATAAAGTTCCCTAGGTGGGCGTCTACCTGCAGGGATCAGTACAGGTTTCTCTGATTAGAAGACGCTCCTGCTGGCCAGATGATTTTGAGGAGGAGGAGGATGTTGCCATGGGAACAAGCAGGGTTTGGAGTGACAGGAGTATCAACAATATTGTGGTTAAACTGGTGAGGATGATCAGACACCTGTAATACTAAACAGAGACGGTGATGATAAGAGATAACGTACAGTTAGTGGTTATTATTATCATTCACATGAAGACCATTATTTAGCTCATTACACAGATACTTTTCCAATAATTGAATAGGTGTAAGTTAAATTATTTTATCACAGTGAAAAATGAGGTACTAATTTCCCTGTTGTACTTACAATACAATAATGTAAAACTACACTAAAGTAAAGTTTATATCTGTTTCTATGATTTTTATATTGTATATTTGATTGCTGGCCAACTTTTGACAAAATCTAACAATCCTGACTTCATATCAGGTCAAAAAAATCATGTTACTATGCTATGAACTCCAGATTTATGTTTAGAAAATACATTTTCAGATATTACCCCACCATTATATGCCAAAGTTTGGTGTATATATATTTGTTAAATTATTTAAAAGAGACTGATCTTTTGCGGTCATGTTTTATGGTCTGTTTCTGTGTGTGTTTGTTCAACACTGAGGCTGATATATACAGTTCGTTTCATTGAACACATTTTAGGAAAAAAAAACTGTTACATTTTGACTACAAACAGTTGGTGTGTGACTTTTTATAATCACTCAGACTCATCAAATTAAGTCCATTTTGTTCAAACTGTGCAAAAAAAAAAAGTTTTCATCTAAATCCGGAAACCATTTTTATTTATTTCCCATATATATATATATATATATTTTTTTTTATATATATATATATTCCCCCTCCTTAGGGTTAATTTTAAAAAGCATTTTACTAGCAGCCAATGATAAGTCAAGTGCCATAATCAGGATAGATTGATCCATTTAATACCTTTTGTGAGCCGAGATGTGTTTCTCCTCTGTTTAGCTCCACGTCAACCATCTTGACCGAGACAGGAAAACAAAAATAATTCATTAGCTAGTTAATCAAACATTGCATCTTAAGTTTGCACATAAATCTATTAATTAAAGCCATTAAGTGAATGCAAGGAGCAATAATAATCAATTCCAAATCATTTATAACCTACTTTTTCGTATGGTACATCTGACTTCATCGTGTCGAGGTTCACCAGCACGTCAGGAGGAAATACAAATCCTAAAAAAACCAAAGATGAGTCAGTCTTGCTCTGGGGTGTCTGTGTTCATGTAAGCATGTAAACTGGATGGTGAACATTCGTGTGCAAGTTTGTGCCATTCATTGTTCTGTCTCCTGTGTCCAGCGCTATAGACTCAGGCTTTTTGTCAGCTCATAGCGAAAGAGCCAGACGTCAGCATTAGCGTTTCAGACAGAACAGCCAGGTGACTGACACACGGTCTTGATGAGCTGGGCAAATCTGATTTAAAAGTGGAAGTGTTTTTGAAGACACAAGAAAAATGAAGAAATGTTGATGCTGCGCAGGGTCACATGACTGAGCTTCCTGATAGTAACGTGATCTGGCTATTAGTTTGTGCAATCCTGTTGAAAGTGTGTTTCATTTAACAAACTCAGAGTGTACAAATCAATTGCTGAATTACGTCTAATCAGTTTTCATAGTCCATTATTATGATCAAACCCATGAAGTTTCTTTTTCAAAAAAATTAAAATAAATATCAGATTTGATCCATCAGGAACGTTTATTTGTCCGTCTGTGTATCAGTGTATCATGTTTTCCCTCCACAATAGAAACTACACATAATTAACCATGAAAAAAAGCATTTAAAAATGTAAAATAATTATAATAAGACATATTATTGGGAGATAAAGAGTGACAATTGGTGTATATATATATATATATATATGCATTTGTATATGCAAGTAGTCTGATAATTCTATTGATCTGAATTATTTACATGAAATGCTAATTTCATCTCAACTTTTATACCATATAGAAAGCCTAATGTAGCAAATATGATACTTAAAAATAATTAAAGATCTTCTTTAAGTCTAATAGCTAAATAAAACCTAATTTATTTTTTCTCTGTACTACTGTGACATATTTGTGGGTAAATGAGTCTCTTGTGCAAAATCAGTCCTCACAGGAGTCTAATCATGTCCTGAAGATACTTCTGTCATAAGATATCCATAGTGTCTGTGCAACTTTAAAAGGAGAATAACTACAAAACAGTAAGTCCAACCGGTTTAGAACAACACGAGGGTGAGGGCAAAACATTTCTGGGTGAGCTGTCCTTTTAACTACATTTAGATCATTTCTGCGCTCTAAAGTTACAAACGCACTGTATACTGGCATGTAACCCGTCTAACAAACTGTAACTGTTATCTCTAACCCTAGTGAGCTGTTTACTGTCTTTGGGACGCCCCATCTAGATAGGCAGCTCCCTACCTAGTGTTTGGCACACAGCCATGGTCTATTTTTGCTTTGGTAAGTGTAGAGTACATACAGTAAAGCTGCTGCACACTGAAAGAGCACACAACTTTTATCAACATAACTTACAGCTTTCGAAAAGTTAATGTTAAGAAAAGGTAACGTTAACGTTAAAGGAAATAAAAAAAACATACCTGTGATCTAACAGCTCACAAAGCAAACCATCCCGTCTGACACACAGCGGGAAATTAGCTGTCAATGAGCTCTATTTACAGAAAACAAGTGCTCTCTGTTAAGAATAACGAGGTAAACAATGCGCGAGCTCTCTGTCGGCTTCACTAGTGTATCGGGCTCGGAAGAGTCACGTGATCACTTTTGAGTAACCTATGGGTGAAAGCCGTGGTAATGACGTAGCCTGTAAAAATTAAATTTCAGGTTGATCGAGGTTATGCAGGAAAAAACTGTTTTCTTAAGGAAACAGAAACAATAGGAGATCGGTTAATTGTAATTTCACGCGTTATTAGACGCGTTACATTGCCCTCCGGCCATGGTTAGTTCTGCTGTGTGTGTTTTATTTATTTATTAATGTAGAGTACGATTTATTTAGTACATAAACTCAACACCCACTATCTAAACTCTGTTGCTGTAAGTAAAAAAAAAAATACATTTGTACATTTGACTAGTAAATAGACTCCTATTTTATGTAAATTATAATCAATTAATTATAATTCCAGCACATTGTGTTAATTAACACGTGTCTTTGCTCCAAACAGCAAATGATAGATAGATAGATAGATAGATAGATAGATAGATAGATAGATAGATAGATAGATAGATAGAACGTGGTAATTTCTTAAATTGGCGATAGCTCGTGTTAGCAGCAAAAGTTGCCAATATGCATGCTAAATAATGAAAAAGACTATATTGTATTTAAAATGAACAATTTTTTACATTTACTCACCCTGAAGTCATTCCAAACCTGAATGCCGAACACAAAGGAAGATATTTTGAAGAAAGTTTGTAACCAGGATGTTTTGGTCACTAATGACTTCCTAAGTATTCATTTCCTTACTAAGGATGTAAATGGTGACCCCAAAAAATAATGAAAAAGACTATATTGTATTTAAAATGAATAATATTTTAAGTAAATTAATCATTTATGTTTAAAGTACCATTTTTATCTTTTGGACCATAAGGAAAGCAAAGAAAGTATGCTCGTAGTGGTGGAGTGTGTAATGTGTGTTTGTGTCCAGCAGAGGGCGATATATGACTACAGTTATTTGAGGACTAACGCACACGATAGAGCGATAGCTCTGAATTTATTTCATGATGCCAAAATAATGCGGTGAGGTGACCGCAAATGTTTAATTATGTATTCATGTTAATCTCTGGAGGCAGCTACATTATAAATTAAATGTTACTTCATTATAAAGGTGGCACATGTAGGCTGTGAAATGGCCCTCCAGAAACCTCGTTTACGAAGATAAATTAAATAATATTATCAAAAAGTTATTTGTTAATGCTCAAACTCAAAGACAGAATTAATTGTAAGGCTGGTCTTCTAAATAACTTTTTTCTCAATAGGCTATTGGAAGTTACTCATTTTTAATTATTGCCTATCCTTGGAAGAAGTCACATTAGCCTAAGCAGCTGCACAAAATCAGCATAATTCATAAAATGAACAAACAAGTGAGGATGAAGAGTGTCGCTGTTTGGAGCTCAGACGGGTGTATCTGCCCTCAGGCGGCGCGGCAGTTATGGGAGAGTCAGGAACCTGCCGCCTCTCCAGGATACAGTCAGGTGTCTGTGCTTAACAAAATAAACCCTCACGTTACTGCACTGACATTAACGGATTACTGCAACATCAGGCCTCCAGCTAACTGGGAGACGAACGCTTTGGTCACTAACGTTCTTACATTAACAGCACGTTACAGACCGGGCTTGACTGTTCATGAAACATTTTTATCTGAAACATCGGGAGTAATGTAAAAGAAACGTTCCCGTAATGTTTTCTCTTAACATTTCCACAACCAAATAAAAAATG
>JAUMHP010000073.1:2356773-2374862 GCA_032361065.1 Enteromius trimaculatus | reverse complement strand
TTTTTTATAATATGGAGGATTATTTATCTGTTAGCGTTTGTATTTTAATTTCCGTTCGATTCTCCTTGAAGTAGAATAAAGATACACATTTAACTGTTTAACAAAGATAATGTTGTATTTTGTCTAGCATAATTCGTCCAATGAAAAATAAAAATTAATCTTTTTATGACCCCACTTCCTCCTTTAATTGGATGCTGTCATGTACTATTCATAGCGCAATTTGTTTTTTTCCAGGAACTAAGTATACAATTTTTATTTAACATATTTAACAGATATTGTAATGGCTTGCATATGCATAAATAAATATAATTTTCTCTATACATTTTTTAAAATAACCCCTTAAAGGAGCATTTCACCCAAAAATTAACAATCGGTCATCATTTACTCACCCTGAAGTCATTCCAAACCTGAATGCCGAACACAAAGGAAGATATTTTGAAGAAAGTTTGTGACCAGGATGTTTTGGTCTCTAATGACTTCCTAAGTATTTTTTTCCTTACTAAGGATGTAAATGGTGACCCAAAACAGCCTGGTTTGAACTTTAAAAAAAAATATCTTCCTTGGGTAAATAATGGGTGAGTAAATAATGACAGAATTTTCATTTTTGGGTGAACTGTTCCTTTAAGGCTCCTTATAATTGGCTCTCCTGCCAGTGTAGGATGTAGGTTGTTGTCTTTGTGGTTGTTCTGTAAGTTAACCATCTCACGTCTGTTTGTATCAGAGCGAACGGTGTGTGTACATTACAACAGGTTAGTTCATTAGCATGCGAGCAGAGGTGGATTTACAAGAACCCAACATCTACATTTGATATCTGCATTTGAAATGCATTTTATCGACCGTCCTTATGAAAATGTGAGCAGCTGTGATATTTAAATTCCCTGTTTATCTCATTCTGCTCTTTCAGTACGTCACCATGCCTGTGTTCTCCTTTATTCTCAGCTCTCGCTCACCTGTACACATCATAAACCCAGGTTAGTCATTTCCCACCTGCCCATTTGCTTTTACCTGTTCTAAAATGAAAGCTGCGCTGTAAACCTGCCTCTCATAATCCCACAAAACTTATGCAATTTCCTGCCAGATGAAAGGAGACCTTAAAAACACTTTATTGGCAAATACGTCCCTCTCCACCCTGCCATTGGAAATCTCCTTCAAAGAGCCTGTGCGCAGAGAGAATGAAAACAGGCCAGTATTTGCTCTCTGGCGCTGTATCTCTGATAAATGTCACCTGTATGTTCTCATTCATCCACAATAGAGACTGGAATATGTGTGGTTGGGTGAAATGAATGTGAAAAGCACACACACACACACACTCACACTCGAGCTGGTGTAAATGTTGACTGAGAGCGATTGGAGGCATGTATTGTAATACGTGTGTGCTTCAGGAAACTCTTCACCTTTGCCTGTTTGTCTTTGGTTTGTCGTTTTTTTTTTTTCAGAAACAAGGAAAAGAGAGAAACCTGTACACCTATGACCACCCGAACACGGAAGTAACCAGGACACACCCGGAGTCATAAACTGTGGCGCAGGGCCAAACTGAAACAATACCTGAAGCACTATTCCTGGTAAATGAGCAATTGTACAAAAGGAAGGAGTAATAAACACAATAGCGGAGGAAAGAATGATGGGGATATGTGCAATAATGTTTATTCCCCGTCTGACATGGTTTACTACAGAAAAACAAATCAAACCGTCTGGATGGTAATCAAAGCTTTTATGTGGCCTAAATACTGTTTCAGAAACACTATGCAGAAACCTTCTCATAATAATAGTTCGTATATTATATATATATAATGTCACTTTTCTGAGTCAACACTGGATCACATATTTCACTCATCTTTTGATAGATGTGGTGAAAGTAACCAGCCCACGTTTTTGTTCTGAAGTATCTCGCCGCTCTAAGTGCGGCTGTGAAATAACCTGCACGTCAGGTTGGTGTATTGGCCACCTGCATCATCTCTGAATGCGGTTTGTATTCCTGAGGCTCGGAGCCGGCCATTGTCAAAGTCACATAGCATGGAAAGGCTCCAGACACACCTGCCTCTGCAGACCTCGCCCTTCATCCCGGCCTGCAGTCGGTTCTCACGGTTAAACATCAGCATCACTCCAAGCTGATTTATAGTTCGTGATAATCATCTGATGCTTAAAGGAAATTTACAATCTCTTTTTATCGTCTTTGATAAACCATTACCTCTGCATGCTCAGTGTACTGAGTTGAATTATAATGAAATTAATTTAATTTACATGAAGCTCATAAACTGAAATCCTTAATTGAATTAAATATGAAATTGAATTAAAAGTCTCTTATCGCAGTACACCAGGGATTCACAAACTTTTTTGTCAGCCACACTCCTCTAACCTAACATTTTCAGCAATATTAATTAAACGTTGCAATTTTATAATTTAATAATAATGATGAAAAAACCTATTCACATGTTCTCTGAGGTTAATTAATAGCAACATTGCTTGCAGGTAAACAGATGAAATATTTGAATATTTTGGTTACTGTTGGCTGAATTTTATTTATTGTTTTACATATTAAAAAAAAAGTTTAATTGAATTTACTGACATAAATTTTTTTTTTAACTAAAAAAATTAATTCATCTGATTCAATTGCAGATATTATTATTATAATAGTACTGAATAATGATTTGAATAAGTTAAACTGCATTAAGACTTAAAACTTTAAAACCTAATGTCAGCTGTCAAAACTTTTCAAGAAGGTCCCATTAGTTAACCCTAGTTAACTAGCACTAACACATTTTTAAATCTCTGTTATCAGAGTTGATGAAAACTCGAACTATTTATTGTTCCTGTTAACTCCGGTTCATTTAATAATATTAACAGATACAACGTTTGATTTTAATAAAGTATGTGTAAATGTTGAAATTAATATTAAGATGAATGCCTTATCAGTATTCATTGTTAATTCATGTTAACTAGTGTAGTTAACTAATGTTATGAAACTTCAGTGATGCAGATTAGTTACAACTTTATATTTCTTGCAGTGCACTATGAAATTAATCTGAACTTTAAATTGGCTAATTCAATAGAAAAAGACTTGTTATTGTGTGCACTTATGTACTGTTGCTCTATTGCTCACCGGTTGTAAACGGCTTCAGATAAAGCATCTGCTCAATGACTAAATGTAGTCTCAAAAGCTCAAATAAACTGTGATAACTGATTACCATTTTGTTTCTTTTAACCAGAATTCAGTATTTAACTGAACTGATTTGAATCTAGTTATACTGAATTGAAGTGAAACCAGTTGAATAGACTCCTTATTGTGAATTGCCATTTTCTTTACAGTTGAGTTTAGTTCTGTATTACTGGCAGGACTGTCAGCGTGGGCCTGCTGATCTCAGTGTGATTGGGTGAAAGAAACAGAAATCAAGAGAGGGAATGAGGAGTTTGTTCACCCGGGTGAAGGCTAGGAGATCAAGGTGGGTCACTGTGGAGGAGGGGATCGGGGGTGTGGGGGATTGAAGGTGCAGGGTGGCATGAGTAACTCATTACCCCTCCTGGTTGAACAAGGACGGTGTGCGGGAAGAGGCGGACCGACAAGAACCTGCTTATTGATCCGGTCTTCAGTGTGTGACCCACTCACACTCCATGACACAGTGTGATAAGATCGGATTGAGCAACAGAACTGTGCAGACTTTAAAAACCTGCCGAGTGCAATTGAAATTAAAGAGGAATCAATGTTAAATGCACACCAAACACACAGATTTCAAAGGTTACACAGACCTGTCACACTTATCAAACTTATTTTCTGTCCAAACATACGGAGCTATAGTTGGACGACCTGAGATTGAATCTTAGCTCACGGTCCCTTCCTGATCACATTCCAGTCGTTCCCTGGCTTTCCTTCATCTTTTCAAACATAAAACTCAAATGTTCAGAATGTCTTTTCAATGCATAATTGAAGTAAGAAGATCCATCCATCTTGATGTATAACTAATAATAATGTTCAAAATGTGATTTGTTTATTTGTTGGATCATAGGCATGATTCCACTCTTATCATATAATAGAATAAAAAAAATTCCCCAAACATACATTTCTTAAATATGATATATATTTCAGAAACTTATATATAACTTATTTAAAATATATAAATATATATATATATATTTAAAATATATATGCAAAATAGCCTATACATGCCAAAAGTGCCTTGAAACACCCTTTAAATAATGTTTCATGTTCTAAATATTTTTGCTATGCAGTAACCATTTCATAAAAGGTACTTAAAGTCATGTTAATGATTATAGTTATGACTCGGTGGGTCGCAGGCGCTCTGCTTAGCGTCGGGCCTAATGTTTTTGCGTTATCTACCCGATTGCTTAAAAAGTGATGTATAATTTTTTTCAGTGTTAAAATACTTCTCCAATCTCCAGTCCGGCAGCTCTTTAGTGTAAAAGGCACGTAGGAGTGGGCCGGATACCGTTATATGCTGATGAATCTAGGCTCGTCTCTTAGTAACGGCAGGACATTGATATCTGTGCAACACCTCCTGCAGTCCTCCCTCTGTTTTGCGGTTGTTCTCTCTTCCCCCTCTCTCCCGGTCATGTCTAGTCTTATCAGCTGCTGTCCTTGGCCCCCACACCTGTAACAGAGGGCCACAACTCAGCGCAGGCTACTCATTAACCAGCATTTCCTCCTGCACAACAGACACAGCTGAGTTTGGCCATCGGTCCAGGTCTTGGTGATACAGTGTTACGGGTTTTGGGTCAGAGAGCAGCTGCCAAAACCAACACAATCTCATCACAATACGTAATATATTATGTTTTATCGAATTGGTGGCTATTTTGTATGGACTTGTTTAGGGGTGGGACTTGCAAACAATTTTTTTATTTATGCTTTTTTTGTTGTAAATAAAAAGGAAATCTAATAGGAAAACTATTTCAATCTTTTTGCTTTAAAATGTCATGTTTCATTTGACTGTACTTTATGTAAATCTTATATTCAATGTAGAATGTAACAGTAAGATTTGGTATGTCTGATGTTTCTTACGTTCATCAAGACTGCATTTATTTGATCAAAAATACAGTAATATTTTGAGACATTTTTGCAATGTAAAATAACACATTTCTATTTGAATTTAAATTAAAGTCAAATTTATTCCTGTGACGCAGAGATGAGTTTCCAGCATCATTACTCCAGTCTTCAGAGTCCCACGATCCTTCAGAAATCACTCTAATATACTGATTTATTATCAGTGCTGGAAACTGTATTATATAAATAAATTATATAAATAATAATATTTTTTGGAACCTGTGATGTTTATTTAAAAAATAATTGCAATTTTATTCAGCTAGGATGTGTTAAATTGATAAGTGATGGCAAAGATTTATGTTTTTAATAAATGCTGTTCTTTATAACTTTTTGTTTATTAAAGAATCCTGGAAAAAAGTATTGCAGTTTACAAATTTGCCAACATTGATAATTCTAATAATAAATCAGCATATTAGAATGATTTCTGAAGCATCATGTGACACTTTAGATTGAAACAATGTCTGATGGAAATTCAGCTTTGTATCACAGAAATAAATTATATTTTAAATAGAAACCCATTATTTTAAATGGTAAAAATATTTCACAAAATAACATTTTTTCCTGCATTTTTGGTCAAATATGCAGCCTTAAGATCTTACTCTTTCCAAACTTTTGACTGGTAGTGTACTTAAATCATACAAATCTATCTGAAATTGGCATCTTGTAAAATAGCTGTTTTCTTTTAGTTGTTGTTTGTGATTGCAAAAACGAATTCAAAACTGGACTAAATTAAGTCAATCATATTGAGCTTTTTTGCATTTTTTATTACCTTTAATGCAGTGTGTAACCTAACACAGCTCTGAATTAAATGAAAACCTCCTACAGAGCTAGTAAGGTAACAATAAAAGCATATTATAAGACAATGAAAATGTTTTTTGACCTTGCATGCATGTCAACCTGATGATGGGGATTCCCAAAAGCACAATATGTAGCTTTCATTGCCCATAATAGACTTAAAAGTCAAAAAAACTTGGTCACACTTTATTTTAAGGTCCCATTTCCACTATTAAATTACCTAATGAAGTCACACTTAATTAAGTACGGATTTTGCCTCAGTAAACCCATCAGTTGCTGCTTATTAATAGTTAGTAAGGTAGTTATTAAGATTAGGTATGGGTTGGATTAAGGGAATATGTAGAATAAGCCATTAATAAGTGCTTTATAATTACAAAGAAGCAGCCTATGCATGCAAATAAGCAAGGCAGCTAACAGTAAGAACTGATCCTTAAATAAAGTGTTAGGGTAGAGTGGAGGAAAACGCCCCTCTTAAGGACTGCACACCTCTTTTCTGTAAAACAAAGGTTAAATGTGTTCAAAAAAGGTATCATGGTTTTAGTGACTCTAACATACATTATTAAGTATGACAAATATCCAGAGTTTTCATGTCATTAGATTTTTTGTTGTTTTTTAGCAAAAAAAGTACAGTAATACCAAGTGGGCGTTTCACCTCACCTGTGGAGTAAACCCCCCCAGTCAAACAACTTACAACTTAAACATCCAGAGCAAAATCAGGCAGTTTTAGCTTTAAATTAAAAATTATATAATCAATAGGCTACAGATTACAAAATTATAATAACCTAAAAAGGTTAGCTCTTGCTAACTGGCCAGCTAACTACCTACCTGATGCCAACCTGAGGTCATTTTTAGTCTAAAATCTATTGTTAGTCTAAAAAGTCTAAAAGTCATCAGTTCACCACATTTACATGAACTAAGATTGAAGAATGCTTCACAACATTTATTAATCTCATGTTAATTTCAGCATTCGCTAATGCTCAATTAATCATGAACTAACAATGAATGACTGTATTTTTTATTAACTATCATTAACAAAGATATGGGTAAAGTAATATGTGGGTTGATCATTGTTTGATACATTAACTAATGTTAAATGACACCTTATTGTCAAGTGCTACCAATATTTTGAATCAACCAACACGTTAGAATACATTTGAAGGAAAAATTACAGTATTGCCCTCCTGAGGCGTTTTACCCCAATGATCAAAAAAATTATGTATACAAAATACAAAATATAACTATATTTTTATGAAATAACGTGTATCTACATGTTGTTCATATATCATATATAACTGTGATGTTATGCAAAACAACAAGCTTTTTTCTTACTGCTGAAAATTTGATAGTTTATGAAATCTGCTTTCTTCATGGTGAAAACATGGTGAAATTTACAATAAAAATGTATCTCGATTATATCTTGTGGTGTTTTGGGAAAAACAGTACCCCAGTCTATCATACCAGTCAATAAACCAGTACCCTAAATAAATAAACCAAATAGGCCCATAAAAAATTCCCAAGTTCCCGACAAAATTAGTCTTTTATAGTTATCATGCTGCATGTTAACTAATTAACTAATGTTATCAAAATGTAAAAGTGCCTTTCATGCCATGTCTGGTGACGCAAGCTTTTTTCTACCTGCTTTCTTTAGCTCCTGAAGGAATGTTGCCACAGCAGTGTAAGAATGGATTGGGTGGAGCTCAGACGTGGTCATTACGGAAAGATCCTTCATTTTACCTGCCGGGGGGTTCGTGCTCCGGCCCGGGACTTGACCAATCATTAATAAAGATGGTATGTGACTGTGTTATCAGTTGGCTTTGGGCCAGGTCTGTGAGTGGGGACTGAAAGCGTGTTATCTGTCCACAGTGGACGACACAAGCACCTCTTAACCTCTCCAACTTTCACAATAAATGCTCAAGAGAACACTTACCCCAACCAGGGGTCGCTCAATAAAATGTAGTTTACGAACCTTTATTTGCATGCCTTGCCCACTTTGCACGTCAGAAATAACTCCAAAACGTGTCATTTGCATTCGTTCCAGCTCTGTCTTGGAAAATGCGGTGAGTCACATTAAAATGGACCAAACAATCAATAGATTACGGAGAAGAACATTCAGAGAAGAACAGCTTGTTTTTTCTCCACTCTTCAGAATTTAAAGAGCTAGTTAACCCAGAAATTTTAATCTTGACTTTATTTACTCTACTTCATGCATTTCAATCCTGTATTTGAAAATACTGGCGTAAACGATGACAGGGTTTTCACTTTTTGATGAACTGTACCTTTAAGTGCAGGCCTATTAAATTATGTTGTTTGATTCGAAACCAAAGCATGGTGCAATACTCTTAGTCACATATGAGTAAAAGGAAGATCAACAATCAGCGATTTGGTGGTTTTTAGATCCTTTAAGTCATAGCCACATACTGATCCTCAACCAAACTCTCTGTGTTAGCTCAGCGCTTCTCTTTTTGGTTTCGCCATACTCTCATCAAACACGATTCATCACTAGGTCATAAACGACTCCTTCAGTCGTGCAGCACTGAGAGAAGAGGAGGAGAACACTGGGTCCAATGCTTCTGTCTCAAAACACAGCTCCTCACACTTCCTCTGCTGATGTCTGGAGACCTTCCTGGTTAATCTTTAGGTGCTGTCCCAGGGACCCTGCATATTAATGTACAAATTAGTTCTGTCAAATGATTAAATATTGAGAAAAGCATACAAAAAAAAGTTTTTGTTTACCTTATATATCTTTAAGTGTAGTGTGTATATTTATTATGAATATATGAATGCACACACACATACAGTATATATTTAGTAAATATTTACATGTATTTTCATATATATATATATAAAGCATGTGTGTGTATTTGTAAATATACATACGTGAACAAAAACTTTTATTTTGGATGTGATGTGAATCACAATTAATCATTTTAAAGCACTACTACAAATAAATGAACAAATAATAAATGAACAAAACATCTCCCACATTGTAATTTTCATCAATCCATTTTGTTATTAAAATAATAATATTAATTACAGTTTTATAACATAACAAGTCTTTAAAAATAATTTATTAGTTAGCATTTTATTTAACCTAAATATCC
The DNA here is from genome assembly GCA_032361065.1 of Enteromius trimaculatus. NCBI lineage: Eukaryota > Metazoa > Chordata > Actinopteri > Cypriniformes > Cyprinidae > Enteromius > Enteromius trimaculatus. Next base: position 2,365,913 of record JAUMHP010000073.1, on the reverse strand, counting down.
ATATAAACCTTTTTACATATTGTAATTAGTAACAATAGAAATTATGCACAGTAAAAATATTCTGTTTGCAAGCAATATTTACAGTACCTTGATTTGTGCTTATGTTCTAGTACTTTATCCTTAGAAAAAACTTTTGAAAAAGTGTGGTGTGGTGAAAATTATGCCAAAACTGAGGCACAGTCATGACAAAATGCAAATATTAAACATAAAATAAATATTACAATGGTTTATAATTTCACTCTGAGCTTGAATGATCATAGTTTTGAACATGAAATACTTAATATTTTTATAATAGATTAAGAAGATTAGTACGACTGAAGGTATGGTTCTGGACAATCGAAAAATATAGAGATGTACTGCAGAGTTTTTATTAATATTTAGAACATTTTCAGTTATTTTAAAGTGTTTGTTTTTATAATTGATTGCTTTTATATTTTCCATTGGTTAGTTTATGAATATATATATATATATATATTATTGTAGTTTTTATATTTTTCCTGTTTTGATTTAAAGTTATTTTAGTACATCAATTAACTAAATATAAAATATAACTGATTTAAAAAAATATTTTTATATTTAAGCAACTAGTTTACAGTGAGAATTAGTTCCTATACTGAAGTGTTACTTATACTTTTAGTAGAAGTAAACTATAAAAACCCTGATGTGACCTTCATACAACAAGAAAAAGTAGAAATCTGTTGGTTTTGCTGTATAGGAGCATTACACGTTTTGGTCACCGTGTCCTTCAGCTGTCCCATCACAAAGGTGTCTGTGCTCCTGAGAGTGGATGTGTGTTTGCATTTACGTGTGCTGGATTACACGGGCCCTTTCAAGAGCAGTAATGAGAAGTGAGCTTACACTTACCCGACATCCCGCTGTTGGTTAGGGCAGGGCTGACTCTCACAGAGGCCTCTAGTTGATCCCATTAAAAGCAATCAGCCTACTGTTTGCACAGTGGTAAAAGCTTTAAAGCTGCCCTCCTCTGCCACTCGCTCTCCCCGGCCAGGTGCGGGTCCTTCACTTCTCTAAAGCACACACTATACACTGTTATTCTGCTTCACACAAGACGCCCGATGCATGCATGTGCATTTACATCGACTCAGTTCCTTACTGAGTCTTCATCAAAATCACATGACAATTATAAAGACTGAAAGAAAAATCACAAGTAAGATTGGTTTAATGTCTTCATTGTTGTTTTAAAATAATGGTGACCAAAGTCTTATGCTTCTAAGAGTTTTCTCTTAATGATGACGCAAACTGTGCTATGATTTGCATAAAATATCTCAGTATCACAATAAGATTTAACCGCTTAACTGCATTTCATTAACTAATATATTTATAAAACATTTTATTAATGCCATTTAAAGTTCACTCCAATAATAACTAATACATTGTCAAAATCAAATTTATTCAATTTTATTTAAATGAACTAACAATGAAAGAAATTATTTAAACTAAAATTACTGACATTTTACAAGACACTACAGATTTTTACTTCAATATTTTTTGTCGAACTCACTTTGTAGATTAATTATATGATTTTAATTATTTTAAAACCATTAACTTAGTTTATTTCATTTGACTTTTCTAAGTTATACAAGCATCAGCTTGATTTCTAAAGTCACTTTAATATAAATTAAGTTGAAATGAATTGTGCAGCCAAATGTAGGGCACCAATTATAATTTTTTTCTTTGCAGCAAAGTGCAATATTTCAGTGAAAATAATTTCTTCATCAGCTTTTTTTTTCAGTGACTGCCAGTTAACGAAGGGGACCTTGCTGTGAATCTCAATGGGAACTAACCAACTGAGATCCGTTTCTAAAACTCTAAAGCCTTTCTGAAGAGACATTAACATTTAAATCACACAAACATGAGAACTCATTAAATATCCAAATATATTTAGGATCTAACACCATATATTGAGCCATAAAATGCTGACTGGTCATGATTGGTTCATTGTCACAGAGCGCCTCTGTTTTAATTCGTTCACATTCTACAGCCCGCTTCATCTTCACGGCAAACACACGGTAAAAGCATTCTAGTTATGAAATATTTCTTTCCAGCAGCACATGTTCTGCTCCCATCATTGTCTCCGTCAGCAGCAGCATCTAATCAACTGCTCAGGTGTCAGTGAACAGAGCCTGCGGAGTGAGCAAACACACACTACAATACCCGACCCACCATTCTCGTTCCTCCTCTCTCTCAATCCCTCTGTTTATTTGGAGCGGGCAGGCATTGTATTTACCTGAGTGATCTCTCTCTGCATCCCTTCTTCATTCCTCTCTGGACTCCACCCTTCTGCTGATAAGACTGAGGACAATTAGAAACACTTCACTGTTTACTCCGGTTAAAACTCTAAAACCAACATGAAGAAAAGAAATCTGACACTAAAACCTCTCCATAAAATCCTGATGATAACATAAAAACATTTTCCCTCTCTAGCCATCTTATTTTTAACATATGAGCTATTTGTAACAAAGCTTGTTTGGTAAGCTGCTATTTATTGTCATATTATTTTGTTGTATTTAAAAACACACTGAATTGTAGCACAAATAAGTCTTTTTTTTTTTTTAGAGAAAAATGGCTCATGTTGGTGTTTCAAAATATAATGGATGTAAAGATATCAGGTGAATCTTATTAAATTTGTCAAGATTACATTTCAATCCAAAAAAAATTAAAGTTTACATTTGCATACAGAGAAAAATCATATTTAAATATTTTTGTGTGTGTTGCATTTAATCAAACATTTTCCTCCCTCATTCTCTTGAACAATTTTCATATTTTTCAATGCAAAAAAATATTATTCTTATTACTGTAATGTATATATATATAATATATATTAGTGTTGTCAAAAGATTAATCAGGATTAATCGCTCACAAAATAAAAGTTTCACTTTCATAATGTGTTTGTATAGTGTATATTTATTATGCATACATAAAGACACATGCATACTGCATATACTATGAAAATATTTACACGCCTTTACATATTCATATGAGTTACATCATATATACATATATTTATATAATTTATAAACGTAACACATTTTTCTTAAATATATACATTCATGTGCGTGTATTTACATAGACATAAAATATACACAGAATACACAAATATATTACTGAAACATAACTTTTATTTTGGATACAATTAATCAGTTGACAACACTAATATAAATATAGTTAAAAGTATATACTCATATATATCAGTATTATTGTACTTTTATGTTTACTATTAGTAAATATTTGTAATAAACACATTTTTATCCACAATCATACAGTAAAATATTTGCCAAAAGTAGTAATTTCAAATAAAAAAAAAATAAATCAAAAGTAATTTATATTAATTTCATTAGAGTCTTTGAAACAGTCTGCTTTAGGATAATAGTCTCTTAGTTTAAATGCCATTTTTTAATTTTTAGGAGAAATTTCAAAGACAAAGATGTCATTTATTCACTTTAATGCAGTGAAACATGGTACAGAATGAGAACTTAATGAGCACCACAGTGTGACAATAACGGTAACAAAACACAAAGAAAGAAAAAGCCAGAGGTGTTTTATTTATAAAAAAAGTAGCATTTACGTTTAGTTTTTCCCTTTTGATTTTGTGGATGAAATCTGATTCTGCATGCTATTGTCAAAGTTAGCCAATTACACTAATACCCAAACTGTATCCCGTGTCCTTAAACTGATCTAAAGTTATATGCAATGTCCATAATATCATGCAGGTTTAGAGTCTCGTGCTCTAAGGGTCGTGGACAGAGCTGGAAGCAGCACAGGTCCCGAAGACCCTCCACCCACACGCCATATTGAGCAAACACGAGGAACAAACAGCGGGGTGTGCCTCAGATACCCCTCTCTGTCTCTCGTCTCTCCATCTCCAGCGCACTCCGCCCAGAGCCCAGGCCATTAGCAAACACTCCGAACAAAGGGGTGGATGAATAATCGGAGGGAAATGTCAACGTTTCATCATGGCCGCCCGACTGCTGCAGTTATCCATTAACCACACAGAGAAGTGCTGTATCGGCCAACCACCTAAACCACAGCGCTGCAGTCAGACACACATTTCCCTGTAGAGAAGTAGACATGCACGTTCTGTCAGGGATCAGGAAGGAGGACCATTTGCAGGTTGAGTGAAGAGGGGGTTTATTAATAAAACAGATTGATACACGAGGGTCGTGAATTACACAGGTGATGAGGAACGCGGTAATCAAACATGACAAGGGAAGACCACCGGAACAATCTCAGGCAGCAACTGGGAGACTATAACACCAACAGGAGAAGCCCGACCGGGTAGATAGAAAGAACAAGATTGAACTAGACCCATATACTTGTAGGCCGCCAACACTGAAATGGACCAAGTGAGATGAAACAAGAGGAGAACTAAAAACACTGAAAATAAAAAGAGAGGGAGCAGGCCAAGAACATGAAACTACAAAGCACCAGACAGAAAACACTCAGCCATATCCACAGACAAAGAGACCAAGACAGAAGTGATCATGCCAAGAACGCAGACCAAGTGATCATGACAGACGGGTGAAGGACAGAACGAACCAGCAAAACACACTATAAGTAAAGAGGAAGACACACGAGGAACAGGTGAAAACAAATTACCACCGAGGACTCAACAAGGCTAACGAGAGGGTGTGGTAACGAGGAGACAAGGAGGAGTGACTAGGGAAACACATGGCTGACAAAAACAAAGCCATGTGCTGACACAACACAAGATACAAAAATCAGTGATAGGCAGAATCTTGACACGTTCTGGAAAAACAATGAGAAACACACATTCATACAATATCAAATCCCAACGGTCAGTTTTCAGTCAGTTCTGAGTGTCTTTACAAATCCGAAGTCCTTTAAAAGAGAAAAAATCACATATATATATCTTTAATATCTGTATGGCAGAAATCTGTTTCTCCTGAAAAAAAAAACCTCTTTTACTAAAATTCATCAGAAATCGTAATGACGTCTTAGATTTGCCATAATATCAAAAACACACTCCTCAATACTTTTTTTCCAGGACCAAATCTATGAGACTTAAGTTACTTTTATAGCTCTACTAATGATTACTGTATTTTACTGTAGCTCTCTAAAGACGTTCTCTTGTTTCCACAGAAAAATCGAAACTGTAAAAAAATTGACTTATGGTTACGGTAAATTCCCAGTAATCCCTGCATTGCATTGTTTCTTTTTAGTCTTTTCTTATCAGTTATGTTTATTAGAGTTATATATTACATGTAATGTTGTTAAATTAATATTTATTGTATACTTGAGTTTAATGAGTCTCATCATGATGGTGTTTAGTGTTTGTTTGAACGACACTGAGCTCCTTTGATGTTCATATTTAAAAGCACGTGACGGGCTTTGGTTCATCATGTGATTGTCTCTTCACCACCTGCATTTATTGCGTATCAGTGTATTTCAAAAGTTCAGTACTTTAATAGGTTGGTATGTTAAGATTACATCAGTTAATGAAATTACGGTATTTAACTGTAAATTTAACTTAAAACCATTAAACCTAAAATGTTGTTACCATTTTTTTTTACAGTTTAATTGCAGCAACCACAGCTGCCTTTTTTCCCATCATTTTCTCAATTTGTTTTACAGTGTAGTTAAATTTGCTCAATGTATGCAAATTTATGGAACCTGAACAACATTTTTATGGGGCAATACATGTGCAAGTAAAATATATTTTTCAAGTAAAGTCAACTAATTAAAAATTAACAGAGAATATTGGTCCCTTAGCAGTGTCATTAACTGTAACTAAAACTAAAATTAAAACCATAAAAATGCGTGATGTTACTTTAAATAAAAATATGTTAACTGAAATAAAAAAATAAAATATATATATACATATAAAAAAATGTTTTAGATATAGTTGCCGAGGCAACATTTCTCAGTTAACTTCAGTTTAAGTGGATAATAAAATTAAAAATAATAAAAAATGTAAAAAAAAATGACAAAAACAAATAAAAAATGACCAATTAACAATAAAATAACAATGCACGTTTTGTTGCCAACTAACTTTAACAATTAGCATTATTTTTTTTTTGTATTTATTAGATAATAAGAATTTTTAAAAATCTGTCCTTTTTCAGTTATCTCACATTTCACGATTTTCCACTTCCTTATTTATAGATATTGCAAGCATGTTTGGCGCGCTGTCCGGGGAGCAGGCTGGGAGCTCGGCAGACCTGACCAGGCTGAGCAGAGACCAGTTCTCCTCTGGCTGGATATCCGACACTCAATTTCCAGTTTAAAGTATCGAGGTGGTGTAAGGGACGGGTGGAGGGATGCAAAGAATGAAGAAACCAGGGAAGGGGAGTTGCAGTATTTAATGGGAAGTTTCTTAGCTCTGATAGAATCATCAGGTAAAAGGGAGATTGGAGGCGGCTGTGAGTAATCTTTGTACGTGCTCCTCCTGAAATTAGTTTGCTAACTTCATTTAAAATAAATAAATCATATATTAACAGTTAGGCCTACAACTTTCAATTCAATAATGGATTAGTACATGTTGAAATGTTAAAGTAGAATGAAAAGTAACTAAGATAAAGAACTGGTTTACATACATACATGATACATAAACTGATTAATTTAAGCTCCCGGAGATATAAAAGAGCAACAACCGAACAATAAAATAGTTCTCGAACTATAACTTAGTAACAATTTCTCCAGAAAGCTATTTGCAAACATCATTTCTCTTCCTTCCAGCTAACATTCACTGATGTAAATGAGGCTCCAATCTATTTATTTGCCTTCATTACATAGGTGCCCTGTACAAAAGACAGTGTGTTGAGCGCAGAAGGTTTGGGGGAGGGAGACCCAGGGTTTTTTTCTTTTTATTCCAAATGCAGCCGAGCTGAGGATCTGGAGAGCCAGAGGCCTGCAGCACAGGTACTGTAAATAAGATGTCTAATTCATGGAGCGGATGTTTTGAAGGAAACTGTCTGAGGATGTCGCTGTGCAGACCCGCTCTCAAACCTCCATCTCTCAGCTGCCATGGCGTGCGAGCGTTAACTGTGTGATTGTGCCAACACAAGTGTGTGTGTATGGCCCCAAAAAGTATTTGGACTCTTCAGACTAAGTGTAAAAATGCATTCATCATTGCATTGCCTTCTGCGCTTAACTGTATCAAACATGCACTTGTATTTTTTAAAAAACATACTGATAATATGATATTAAAGAAATAAAAAGGCACTTACACTTACAATACACTATAATAACACTTTTAAGAAATGCACTTTATAATAGCATCAAATTGAAAACTTTGCATTTTTAATTACAGATTTCTTTTTAATCATCTTCTGTTGTGCTTTAAATAACTAATTATTTACTGACATTGATGTGTTAACTATAGCACGCAAAACATTTTATTTTGAACTGCATTTGATAATATTTAATGTTAATATATTTTAATGCACTAAACTGCAACTTTATCATCCCAAATGTGTAATTATTACAAATATTTTTTTTAAGTGACATTAAAGTATATTTTAGTTAATGTAAAATTAAAACTATGCATTTAGTTCACATTTAAGTATATTATTTCCATAATAAGTACTCTTTTTTCACAAATGTCAGAAATAGATGAACACAAGCGCCATTTATAAAAAAAAGAGACACTTTTTGTATTTCCGCAAATAAAGTTGAAGCTTTCAGCAATAAAAATAATATAATTAAGAATGAAGAGCGTTTAGAGGTTTATTGCATCATGTTGATAGTTTATGTGGTGAACTATATTGGACTATCAGACATTTTAACTGACGCCAGCATGGCCAAAATTAGGGTTTCTATCCTATTCATCATCTGTTAAAACGAATGGCAAGAACGCAGCTTGGCAAAGCTGGCTGTTCTTTTTCCGGTCATTAGTGTTTTTGAGGCAGGTAAGACTACTTCCTCAAGGAGTGATGCTGGAAAGTTAGCGTCAGGACAGCTGAGGTATGGAGGCCCAGAGCGAAGCCTGTTAAACTGAGCTGACCCACACATTAAAACGCTATTTATCCTTTCCTATTTGTTCACCTATTTATGTTTCGAGTGGGAAGGATTTTTTCAGCTCGGAATGTCTGTATGACAGATAGAAAGAGAAGGAGAGAACAGTGAATGAGCCGGTGTTATTTATTTGGTTTGGAGCAGTGAAAAATCAGCCGCCGTATCACTAATTCCGTCTCCCCCCCGGCCACCGGACGAATGAAAGCACTCTGAGAGCCAAACAGACCAGAGCAGTGTGTGTCGGACTACAGTGGACGTACAGCATCCAGCCGCTGTCACACACACACTCGCTCTCTGTCTCGCGCACAAACACTCACACTCCAGCAGAGGTGTCAACCACACCGCACCCATTCAATCGAAGTAAAACACTGTTGTTTGTCTTGAGGCTTTTAGATATTTTCCTTCCTTTTGCCGCCATATTTCCCTACTACATGATTAAATTAATCTCCTTTATGTAAATATAGATAATAATAATTAAGAATCAATGCTGGAATATTTATACAATAATTTATATAATAATTCTAAATAAAATTATTGTATGAGAATATATATATATATATATATATATATATACAAACACGCACAAGTTATTAGTAGCGTACAAAATATTCTGAATATTATAACATTGTATGTAAAATCATAACAAAAAAGATTAAGACTTTTTAAATAAAAATATAAAAAGAAATGAAATTATTAAAAAGGTATGTATGTATACACACAAAAATATATATATACATATGAAAACATATTACTGAAATAATAATGAATGCAAATTAATTAAATATTTAAATATTGATTTGATTTCTCAGGTATACTGTATACAAGATCTTATTTCAAATAGTGACCACCTTAAAAACGATGTATTGATTTTTTTTTCTAAATGCAAGAAACTGCAGAGTAAAAATTATATATATAAATTATATATATATACACAAATATCTATATATATGTAAGAGTTCATTTGCAAAAACATTTTTTTTTGCATATTTTTTGTGCATTCCTATTAATCTCCATCAAACTGCAGTTGGGTTATTTTGACTAGATAAAAAAATAACAAAACAAACAAGCAAAACAGGAAAAACAGCTAACTAACACAATAAAAACATGAGAACCTAATGCAAAAAAAGAAACATTTATATATATACATA
>JAUMHP010000073.1:2327069-2342552 GCA_032361065.1 Enteromius trimaculatus | reverse complement strand
TATATATATATATTTAAATAGAAAACAGTTATTTTAAAGTATAATAATGTTCCACAATATATATATTTTTTACTGATCAAATAAATGCAGCCTTGGCTTCTTTCTGCAATATTAAAAAGTCTTTATTTTTCCAGATTTTGACTGGTGTGAATTCTCTTTCTCTGCTTTCTTTCGCTTGATCTGTAAGAGTGTGAACAATGCAGAAGCTACTAATTTTGTCAGCGATGATCACTAAGCCGTGGACAGCAGCGGGGCTTGGAGTAGAGCATGAACATTGGCATGAGATTCATTAGCATGGGCATCACCGGCAGCTCACTGCCAGCTGATGAACGTGAGCCACCTGTGCCCGATCCGGCAACAGCCGGAAGAACAAGCAGAGAGTAACCTTTCCCCCTGACAGGGCAGAAAGACAATGAAGTGGGGGTTAAAGCCAGATGGAGGCGGATGGCCAGATACCCAGATCAGGGTAAGTGAGGATGGCGTTGAGCTGGTGCAAGTTAGAAAGCGTTGTGAGCGTGGCAGGCTGGGCATGATTCAATCAGCAAGAGGGACTCGCACACCCATTACATCCTTTTCATTTTAGAGTCAACAGGATGTGACATATGGCACCTGCCTGTCAGAGTGAGGCACATCCTGTCAGGACTATAAGCACTGGCTGTGGAGTCTTTGGGTGAGAGCTCTGCTCCAGACTCCAGTCATGCTGTCAGAGCCGTTTACTCACACAGCTGTGCTGGACTAGACTCGCAAATGGAATCTCTCTCACTTCAGAGAGTTACACTACCTCAGGAACTGGCTTTGAGTGTGTGTGTGTGTGTGTGTATGGAGGGAAATAGTCAGCTTTGAAAACAAATCATTCCTGTTATGCAGAACTTTTTTATGCCTCTCTATCACATATAACTTAATGTATATTAAACTGACAATGAGATTTAAATCATTTTAGCTGTATCACAATTAAGTTTAAATCAGCGTTTTTTTAGTATTACTGAGATACTATAATAGTTTTATAAACAGTTCTATAAAGCTTTATTATATGCTTAAATTATAATATTTTGTTTTAGTTTTTTTTATGTTTTTAATTTTCACTTTCATTTAACGTTTAGTAATTTTGTTGTGCTTTTGTCTTTTTCACTTATTTATTTTTTAAATATATCTTTTTATTAAAATGTATTGAATTTTAGTTCGAATTAGAACATGAAGTAAATTGAAATTTACTTTTACTTTTTTACATGTATATTTTATTTTAATTAATTTATTTAACTACAATAACCTTTGTTTATATGAATTGCTTTTCTGATTGGAGTAGATGTTCAAATTATCTCCATATACTTTAAAGAAAAATGTCCGTTTATTAAGACATATGTCAAGTGTTTTCTTCATATTTTTAACTTCTCTGATGAAAAAGTTTAAATAAAAAAAATTCAGCCATGATTTCTGGCCAAAATTGCTATTGGTTTGTTTTATGTCCTTAACTTTACTTCCACTTAAACTAAAAAGTTCTTTATGACATTATCTTCCATAAAGTGACATTAAATTTTATGCTGTAAAAAAAACACTTGGTTATGTATTAGCATATATGTTGGTTAATAAAACACTCAATTTTGTTAAAATTACTACGTAATACAATCACAATTTCAAAAGACGGTTAAGAAAAACAATCAAATGAGCAAAGCTGATAGCCTCATGTAATCTAACTCTAAATTGTCTATATTTCCACCCTACTGTTCTGTTGGATATCCCTAAATCATTTTCAAGTTCAAATTAATCAAGTTAGGCAGAGCACTACTGAAAGTCTGGTATAAACTATAAATTGCAACCTCAGCATATTAATTTTCTAAAACTTACAGAGCTCAAAGTTCTACTTAACTGTTCTAGTTAATCTGGCAGGCAGTTTTCTTATATTTATTTTTATATTTGTATGTGCATGTATATATAAATTAAGGGCAACGGCTACAGACTTTAAAGACAACACCGTCTGCCTAAGGACTAATCACTCCAGCCACATCATATTTATATCAATTAAGATATGTCAAAACTGTTATATTAGTTATACAGTGAGGTCAAAGTAGGTGGTTTAATGCTGAACTTTTAACAGAGCTCTAATTTAACAAATTGCTTCTTTAAAGATGAGGAAACAGGCTGGCATATGGGTGCAACACCACGCTCTGGATGTGCCCAGCACTGTCAAGGATCGCATCAAGCACATGTAGCTTAATGAAAAGCCAAATGGACAAGCCACAGTGTCCAGCAAGGCATGATGGTCTATTGGAAGACTGACCCCTCGCTTAGCTGGATAAAGCTACTGGTGGTCTCCTCCTGGGGGTCGTCTTCAGGGGCAATCTGGGCCCAGCTGCCTGAGCCACTTTCCTCACTGCTAGCGCTGAGAGAGCGTCGCTCCACCTCCACACCTGCAGAGGGCGCTGTGGAGGCCCTGTCTTTGTCACTGCTGAGGGGGGAAAGAGGACACACGGCAAAACTGCAGTGTCACAATGAGCCAATAATTCTAATTTTGTTAATTTGCCCCATACTGTCCAGAGCCTGGGCCAAGAAAAGAAAAAAAAATAAACCAATGCCAATCTATATTTCTCTATGTTATTGTTAAGCAGCGTAGAAAAATGGGTGTTACAGAGGAGAACCCCTTTACAGAGATGTGCTGTCTGGTTTTATAAACACCACTTGTGACAGTACAGTACATGAAGCAAAATATTTTGTGAAAAAGGGGTCATGAATTCAATTGAAATTCTCAGTGATCCATAAAAAGTCGCTGTACTATAGAAAGCACAAAACATCCTTGTTAGTACATAAATTTTAATTGAAAGCCAAAACAACTAGTTTTGTACTTCATTAATACATCAGCACTGACTGCCTTTAGAGACATGGGTCCGTGCTTACGTCATCATTCCCTCTTTGGCCCACCCACTCGCATGGTAAAATCAGGGTAAGAAAAGAAAAATGCAATTCATGACACCTTTAACATTTGTGCAGTTCTTCTCTAGTTTTTCTTACCACCTTCACTCTTGCACACTCTGAGCGGTTATAAGAATTGAGGCTTAACTTCTGAAACGAAGAATGTGGGTGATTTTATGTACCTGCTTTTGGTTGCTGTCTCACTCTCGTTGCCACTTTTTGACTGAATATGATGGGATGCTTCTGCGTGGTGGGGCCCATCCCTTCCCCTGTCTTCTGAGGCCTCTTCTCTTTGATCTGGTTCAATGTGGATCAAGGGTACCTCCCTTTGCCCACGCCACGCTTGCCTGAGACATGATGAACTGTGAGAGCTACCGCTATTTTCCTGATGCTCTACACTTTGCCGGTTTCCACTATTTTCATGACGAGACTGCTTAAAGCCGTGTCTCCTTTCTCCAACTGGAACTTGCGGCTGACAAGCAACCACAACGCCATCCTGCTGGCCTCCAAGCAGCGATTTGCCACTCTCTACGATGTCTGCTGCAAGACGGTTAGCAAAGAGCTGTACATGAGGCTGTGAATCTGCTGAATCGAGCTCCACACTGTCCTCTGAGGGCTCCGCTATTATCTTATTCTTGCGCATTAGAGACTCGATAGAGCTGGCCCAGGTTTCGTGAATCAGCATGTCTGTGATTTGGTCCGTTTGGCCACGCTTATACAAGCATGAATCAGACTTGCAGAGTCCTGTTGACGACACAGAGTTGGTTGGATAGATGTTGAGCGAGTCCCCATGTACATTTCGGGCAAAACCGTCAAAGGAATTGGCTTTGATGGGCGAGTTTACAGTTAGTCTGGAATCTGAGGATCGCCGGTCAGGAACAGAAGACTGACGGATACAAAATGGGGTTCTGGGGGATGGGGGTAATAGGCTATTACTCCACTCTTTGGTCTTGGTCAGACTGTAGTCCTTGTTCTCCTTGTCCATGTCTTTTAGCATGAAGCGATAAAACTCCTCAGTGATACTCTCAGTGCTAGACTGCTTAGAGAGACAAGATGAAGTGCGCACATTGAGGTGTCCATTTTTTTTACTGGCAGCTTGCTGAACAGCTGCTGCAAGGATGCTGCTGGCATTTTTCCCAGCATAGTAGTCCAGCAGAAGGTCAAACCCTCGACCTTCTGTCTCCATCTGGTTCACCATGAACCGAGAAAACTCATCCGTAATGCTCTCACAGCTGGACTGCTTAGAGATTGAGCTACCTCTGCTTAAATTATGCCCGAGCCTGTTTCCCGGTCCCAGAGTGTTTGCTGTCCCCGTGGAATCAGCGTCCTCCTCTGGAATGCTCTCGTAGCTTGACGCTTTGCCCCTGCTGCTCCATCTCTCACACTGCAGGCGGCTGCGAGACGACTGGCCAGATTTGGAAGTGTCCACCACACTCAATTCTGGGCAGTTCATTATCCTGGCTGTGACCTCTGACGCGAAAAGTGCAAATGGATCAGTGGTAGCAGGTTCGTCTAGATTGACAGTTTCATCCACGACACGATTAACCAGGCGTTCCATGAGCTCGGGCTGTTCTTCAGTTTTACGTTTGATTTCACTGAGACGTGGAGGTCTGTGTTTCTTGGTGACCACAGTGCCATTTTGCGTCTCTTTCCGGCGGAGAGCTGCGGCTGTGCGGCAGGGCAGAAGCAGTCCCTCTGGACCTTCTGAACCACCCTTTAAGGCGCAGAACCACGGCTGCTTTCCGCTGGAGTTCTCCAGGCATATCGCTGCCAGCTCTGTAGCCATGGAGACCACCGTGGTTGCCAAGTCTTCAGCAAAGCATGTCACAGGAGTTTTGCACTCAAATGAATCCATTTTAAGTGCCACAAGTGCTCCTGAAGAGGACGATAAAGACTGCTGCCTGGCCTCGCTCTCTCCTCCTGCCCTCCCTCGTGGCATGTGAAGTGGTGAGCTTTCAGCTGAAGGGAGCACAGAGTCTGCGTTTTTGTCACTCCTGCCCAGGTCAGACTGGTCTTTGACCACAGCGGCACTCACTCTGTTCAGAGTGAGTCTGTAGGGTTCCTTGAATTTTGGCTCACTTTCTCTCTCCTCCTGTACGTGCTTTTGCTCTCTCTCTCTCTTTCCTATGAGAGCAGACAACTTCTCCACACTGCTTCGCCTCTCGCCATGATTATAAGCCTGGCTTGCCTCAATCAAATGCTGTAATTGGCTCAATGCTTCTCTGCCAGACTTGGTATCAGCCTCATACTCCCTAAAGGCGATGCTGACTTCTTGCTTGTCACATGATCCCATGTTACACTTTGAAATGTCACTGATTTTCCTTGATGTTACACTTAAGACATCAAAGAGCAAATTATTCACACAATCCAAGAGGAAACCCTCAATGTTTGGGGCATCTTTGCCAGGACCCTCAAGCTCTTTTCTCTTCTCAGCCTTCTCAAGGGCATACTGAAAGATGCTATCTGAAATTTCCTGGGTAAAGTTATCAAGATCCTGTTGTTCCTGATAGGGCCTTCTTGGATTTGTGATGCCATCCACTATTTTGTTATGTGTGGTCTCAAGGAAGTTTGCAATGCTTGAGTAACTTTGTCTGTGGGTGAGTACAGCTGAAGCTTCCCTGAGGAGAACTTCAGCAACGTTGGCTCTGAAAGCCTCGACACTGGTGCCCTCTGCAATGCTACAGTGGAGAGGCACTGCAGTTGAAGCTTGGGCAACTGACAGAAGTCCCATAGAGGCAGAGTAGATGTCTGCGGAGTCGTCATTGTCCCCAGAGTCATCTGCTATATCTACCACAGCTACGGCTCCAGCGACCTGAGACATTCCACACACTGCAGAGGAAAATGAATACTCTCCTTGTTCGGCCTCACTCTCTTCTTCTTCATCCTCACATTCATCTTCTTCTCCTGACTCCAGTGCGAGCTGTTCTGTGACCTGAGGAGTGGTAATGGTACCGATGACAGTCGCAGCACACGCCAAAGCTATTTCCACTGGCTTGGCGGCATGTCCAATTGCTGGGCTGTGCATTGGTTTTGTCTTGTTTCCTCTATCATGCTCTGATGTCCCATGTGACTGAGTTTCCGGCCACTCTGCTACTTCTTCACTGTTGTCAGGGCTCTGGACAATTACGATTTTAGGAAGTTCAAAAGAGCAGGCTCGAGCCCTCAGTGGCTCTTCACCGGAACGGCTCCTATCACTTGAGTGCTGTGAGGTGGTGGACACACTGACTGCTGCCTCCGTGACAAAAGAAGGTTCGTCTTGTGACAAATGTATAAAAGCATCCTGCAGGACTGACTCAGCCAGATTGGTAGCATAGTGACCGGCTGACTCGCTGGTGTGATGACTGACTTTTTTGGGTGTAGCAGGTGGGCCTCTTGAGGGGGCGGAATATGTTCTTGAAAGCTTTTGGGAGTTGGAAGATGTGCAAAGGGTCTCAGAGTCCTCACTGTCCTCTCTCTCTATTTCACTCCTTCTTTGAGCGTGGGCTGCTCTCAACACCTTAACCGACTCGGGCATGATAGAAATCTCAGGATCTGCAGAAAGAAAGACATGTGGCATGTTTGGTGAGAAATGAGGTGGGGGCACAGAGAGAGAGAGAAAGAGAGAAGAAATAGATTAAAGTCAGACCTCTGAAAACAGTTTCATAATCCTATACACAAAGTCAAATTTAATGCACATGTGAATGAAGCCCATTCACAGGCCAAGTCAGAGACATGGAGAAGGAAATACAGGGAAGTGTGAGTGAAAATACAAGACGAAGAAAAGAGGTGAAAAATGTCAAGATTTATCCTCTCCTATCGTCTGCTATGTCCAGTGGATATAGTCAGGGTCCAGTCAGAGCTGTTCATAGCATACTGTTGTATTTGTGTTGTATTTTTCCTTTTCCATAACCAAGACCATACAAATGCAGATCTATATCTGGGCTGATATGATTATGAATATTACATTGTCTTTGAGGAGAGCATAACCTTCACACAGTGTTACTTCTAATTTCATATGAGAGATTAATTATAGATTAGCCCAGCAGAGCCCAGTGTATCTTGTCTCTTTAATATTAGACTTGGGGCAAGTATCGCCACTTGTTGACATGCATGGTTTTGGCTTACTGTTAGAAGCCAAAGCAGTAGCACAGAATAATACAAGACAAACAAGCTTTCAGACATGCACAAAGGAAATGCACAAGACATTTTGGGGACAGTGCTTCTCTGTTGGCGAGTCTTCCATGGCATGTTCCCAAAAAACAACCTTCATAAAATGTTTTGCTATTCTTCCTGTCTGTCTCTCTTTCTCTATCACACACATATTCATTAACATAGGCTGAAGTGAATTAATTGTTTCACTGCTGTATGTTCTTGTGCTGTTGCTTGGTTACTTTGTATCTAAATAAGTATAGCAGATTGCAGTTCTGATTAAGATTATTATAAGCAAGAATTCAGGATCCAAATTATTCCCCAAGGCAAAAGTAAGGATTGTATTTGTACGATTTTTAGGCATGCAAATGTATGTGACATGCCCAAATTGTTTTAAAAATTATAATCTCATTGGTAGGGACTAGGGCTACATTGTGTTACTAAACTAAGAAATAGCCTTGGGATGGAAACACTCCCTAACAGTCCTCCAAATAAGACCACTCTTATCGAAGCAGGCTCGCAGAAACCGAGAAAACCGAAATGGCTGAATGCTCTTTCAGCCAAAATTCAAGCAATTTTCTGTCTATTCACAAGGTGGACAGGAGGGAAGAAGCAGTGAAAGTGCCAGAGCTGCACTGAAGTTGAGTTTTCTCATTACATACAAGCAGCAAGGACATAGAAAACACTATACAAAAGATAAGATATGGAAGCACAATGACTGGATTTCTGGGTTGAAATTGGATTTCCGGTAGATGTATGCACTGTTTACCATTTCTGAATGGGTCATCCTCGCTGTCTTCCCCAAGCTGTTCAGAGGCAGTGAGGAAGTCTTCTTCTATGGATGACACGGAGCGGTTGGTGTCATCTTCAGCAGCCCGCTGACCAGCCAATCGGCCATGCCTCTGCCTCTCCTGCCCTGACTGTAGTCCAATCAGGAATTTGTTGATCTCAAAAATGACACTGTTGGTATGGGTCGGGCGGCGTCCACAGGAGCAATGCACCAGACAGACATCAGCTGTTTTCTGGCTCTGAGACATGCATAGGATAAACACAAACACCGTTCAACCAGGCAGACTGTAAGCTGTAAAATTATGTCAGATGTTTCAGTCTGTATTCATATCCTACCTGCGGGTGGCTGGGGTCATGCTGGCACGGGTCCGGTGACACTATGCTGCTGAGAAGCAGAATCTCATTTTCTTTGGGTTGCCGCACTCCGAGAGACTCAATTAACCGTGGCAGCTCTGGGCACACCGAGGCCAGTTTCTGTGGGGAAATTTATGCTAATATTCAAGTCACATAAATGTGGGTCTTTGCTTGCATTATCTTGGTAATTTGTGTTGTTTCTAATTTCCTTTTTAATTAGATGAAACACTGTTTATGTCGTATGCTTAGGAAATGATGAAAGACATCCATATATTTGTCATTAACTTGTCATTAATGAATTAGAAATAAGAAGGGTAGAGGGGGGGTGGATATTTATTTGGATATTAATGAAAAAGTCAACTGGAATGACGAAACACTAGACTATTTATTAGTAATTGTTTCAAATTTTGCAGACGCTTTCATCCAAAGCAATACAGTATATGCCTTCCCTGGGAATCAAACCCACATCTTCATATCTTCAAAGAAAGGAAGGAAAATCTCAACCCACCTTAACATAGCTGTCGTCATGCAGTTCAGCAGTATTTCTGTCCAGGTTTACGAAGCAGATCTGGAAAGAAAGAGGCTGAGCTTAGAGAAATAAGCACATGCCTGAAAAGTAAGGTACTGTATCTGTACATGTGCTTCAGCACACAAACACAGTGTACCAAAAATACACACACAACAGCAGCCCTGAAAACCTTCTCATCTGTCGCAGCTTTCAAATGTCATTCTCCATTTCGCATATTCATCACTTTCATTTACAACATGTCAAATCTCCTACAGTGTTGCCTAAAAGTGCCACATTTGCACTGAATGTAATGAATAATGACATAAAGGACAACTTCACAGATTTTCAACCAGTTTTGTATTGTTACAATGTCAGTAGTATATGTAAATGCAAAATGTGTATTGTTTTACTGTTATGGTCCACTGGTACTGTTAGGTCCACTGGATGACACAAAATCCTTTTTGTGAACTCCAAGGCTTTCGTTAAAACTACAGAGCAGACATTCGTATTTTTGTATACCCAACCATTGGCAAACGGATCAGGCACTGCTGTTTTTCTCTGTTTCCTCTGGTCATGTAACACTGATTTTAAAAAATCTGCTGCACAGGACAGCCATGTTTGATTAACAGCCCATTTTGCCAGAGGTGAATTACCCCTTTGAATGTTAGTCTCTTCCTCTCACGAAGCTACCATTGAGCTTCAGAAGACTTGGCATACAGTGCACGACTCATACGGACCACTTTTATGGTAATTTCGTGGTGTTTTTTTGTCGGGTCTGACAGCTGTGTCTCTATGATCCGCCATTGTATGGAAAAAAGCATTTCTTTTGTGTTCCACTGACAAAAAAAGTATACAGGTTCAGAATGCCACAAGGTTGGGTAACTTGAAGCCAATGCATATAAAAACCTTTGTCTCTTTCTCTAATGTTTACACAGCTTGAAAAGCACTTACCGCTTATTTATCAGTCTTTACTGTTAAACAAAGCTTTTTCACTCTCTTTTTTATCTGAATTCATCTCTTATTTTAATTGGTTCTTTAATGTAGGCACACTGACTCTCATACACACACACTAACAGAGGCTGCACCTTACTGATTCCTATGACTCATCGGTATCTTAAAAGCATATCATGTTGTTAGTAGCATGTTTGTTTCAAGTGTGTCCTTATGGATGTGTGTGAGAGAGCTCTTCTTTCACTCTTCACTCAAGACACTTAAGATCACATTAGTGACAAATGTCTTTGGAATCTGTAGGTTTCTCTGAGCGAGGATGGATTTCACCATCAGGTACTGTACCACAGATATAGCACTTCATCTCTCTTATTCCAGCTGCTGGAACTTAATGCAACAGTCAATGATCTAGTGCATCCATAAGGGTTTATATACTAAGTGTATGAAGTGTGTTAATAGTTCTGGCCTGAGGAGTGCATCTTCTGTTGAAAGACAGACATTGAGAGGAAGAGAGAGAGAGAAAGAGAGAGAGAGTAACCTGCCCTAATTGTCCTGAACTGTCATATTCACATTAGAAACCGAGCTTGCACTGGAGGTTTGGAGTGTCTCAGCTGTCAGGTGGCACCATTAATGTACTGTGGTGTTGATAGGTGGCTCAGTTGCTGCCTTTTTTTGACTAGTAAACAAATAAATAAATAAATAAAACATATGTGCATTCTTAAAATAAATGCTAGGTCTAATTAGATTTTTTATAATATGCAGTGTGCTTGGAAAAGATGCTGTCATGATATTAAGGTGCTGGTTTGTGATCATTCTGAATGGTTGCTAAGACTTTGCTAGGCGACTGATAGGGTGTTCTGGGTAGTTGCTAGGTACCATTTGCAGAAAATAAATTAGCTTGTTTATGATGCAGCAAGTGACATGATGGCTGCTGTTTGACATTAACATGAAAGGAAAAACTAACATAAAATATTTTTTTATAAGGATTAAAACATTTTAAAAGAAATAATGCAAAATGTTTGGAAAAATATTTATGTGCAATTATGTTGACAGTAAGGTCCTTTTTGACTAATGAGAGGTGTAATTTTCATAGGTTACAAATCCAAGAAATAAAAAAATAAAAATAAAAATAAATAAAATAATAATAATAATAAACTGAATTCTATGATTCTATGAATTTAGTTAAATTTGATGTACTGACATATCTTAAACAAACACAAGGCACCAACACATCCCTAAATAACATATCACGCCCGTGTCTGTGTTTTATTTCACTAGTTCTATGTCTTTGGTTTCGTTTATGATTTCCTGTGTGTCCATTTATGGTCTTGTTCCTGTTCTTGTTCAGTTGATTGATTATCCTGTCCTACCTGTGCTCCTCACCTGTCCTGAGTTATTCCCAGTGTTTATAAGCCCGTTGTGTTGTGCTGTCGTTCTCCTGGCCGATTAAAAGAAGTTTAAGTTTAACTGCACTACGCATACACCCTGACAGAAAGATTGACCATTACCGAACATAAGAGGATGATAAGACCAGAGGAAATCTTTCCATGCCTCCTCAACGGGCTCACTCCTCTTCCCGCTCCACATGAGCAACAGCCAGGAGGCCATACTCCATTGCTCCAGATAACGGCACTGTATGGAGGCAAATCAGTGCCAGCACGCCAAAGAAATTCTTGGGTTCAAGTCTGCGTGGTCCGGGTCCAGAGCCAGATTTGTGGACCGACATGCCAGCTCTAATCCCCGCGGATTACAATTGGCAGCCCGATCCAGTTCCAGAGCTACGGCCAGGAGTGCCATGCCCGAATCCAGTTCCAGAGTGTCAGCTGGTAGCGCCAATCCCGAATCCAGTTCCAGGGTCTCGACCAGGAGAACCAATCCCAATTCCTAGTTTACAGCCGGGAGTGCCGATTCCGATTCCAGACCCTAGATTACAGTAAGGAGTGCCGATCTCAATCACAGTTCCAGAGTCTCGGCCAGGAGAGCCGTTCCAGATTCCAGTTCCTGAGTTACGGCCAGGTGAGCTGATCCCAAATCCAGTCCCAGAGTTCGTGCTGCAAGAGCGCGCCCTCCAGAGTTCGCTGCATGAGAGAGGTCTCATAAATCACCGCCCTCCCACACACCAGCGCCAGCATGGCCAGAGTGCTCCCCGACTCCACCTCCAGCCTCCGAAGCCAGAACTCGGCCTCGGTACTCCGACCCTCTGGCTGCGCCGTGGCCTTCTGGATCCCCTCATCCGCGTCAGTCACCGTCACCGCTTGTTCTGCTTGGCCCTTCCAGATCCTCGTTGTTATCTTTCGGCTCCCTGTCGCCACCTTCAGCTCTGCCCCCGCTCTCCTTGGGATGTTATGAGGTGCGAGGACACACCTTTCCAGGAGGGGGGAATAATGTCAGAGTTTGTGTTTAGTTTCCTTGTGTTTTGCTCCTCATGTGTCCGCCATTGCCCATATTTGGTATTTCCTGTGTCTATGTGATTATCTGTTGATTTTACTCCTAGCTGTCTTTGCTAGGTGTCCTTAGTTCTGTCCTTGTTAGTATGTGTATTTAAGCGTCTGTGTTTCAACCCTCTGTGTCAGTCCTTAAGTGTCAACGCCAAGTTTGATCTGTTTACTTTGTTTATTAAAACCACTTCATCTTCAAGATCCGTGCCTCGTGTACTCTCTGTGTAAGAGCCAGCGTGACACTAAAACTTTCATAACAATTAAAAAGAAAATGCTAAATATAAACATTAAAGCTAATTCAAAATATCAATAAAATATAATAGTATCTAAGTGATAAAATCAGACCATTCAGAAGAAGTTCTCACTCACTAACATAAGCATCACTAACTAGTGAACAAAACTGATTCACATGAATATAACATGACATGCAGTTACAGAATGACTAGTAAAGGAGGTTGCTGAAGGTTTTAAGGTTGAGATGGATGCTTCAGGTGAGTATAGCGATGTGTTATGGTGATGACTTTACTCATTAAATGAGTGCATTAAGTGGAATTGGAAAAGGTAGGGAGAAGGTTAGACAATGCAGGAGTTAACAGCTGAGCCTGAATTAGAGTCTGTTTATGCAGAATGGAAATTTGCATCTCACTAACACAATACAGAACACATTCCTCCTGCTCGCTTATTCTCGTACACACGCACATCTCATCCGATTGCCCATCTGTCTGACTTTCTGTACCACACTATAACATTCATTTATTTTCGTATACTTAAACAACATACTGGATGCTCTCTCTCTCTCTCTCCCTCACACACACAACACATTTGCGAGAACTTCTGTTCATACTGTGTGGATGATATTTTCAGCCAGGCTCATTGGTGAACGTGTCTCTACCTACAGTAAAAAACCAACAATCCAACAACTATTATTCCTCTTTGGATCAATCATGATTAAATGGGTCATGACATCAAATTTCCCTTTATCTTTTGGCACATAAGAGGTCTTTGTCCCATAAAAATGTCCTTCAAGTTTTATAGCTTAAAACATCCTCCTCATTATATAAAGGAAGAATGTATTTTATCAAGCTGCCTTGGATCCGAGGGGTGAGGTGATGTCACCTGCGCATAGTCATTTGCATAAGAGCAAGACAGCAACGAATAGCCTTCTTCTCACCATAGGCCCCGCCCACCTGGGTTCAGCCTCCTAACAGCTTGAGACTGCACCTTTGCACATTCTTTGCACAGTTTTTTGTCCTCTGAGTAAAAAGCCTTTACGAACTGTTTGGATACCTTTTCTAATGCTTTGCCTGGAAATTACCATTTTATTTAGATTGCTGTCAAAACACACATGTATTAGAGAGGGGGTTTCCTGTGCATTGACGTTAGCCAATCGTAACAGTGGCTGATTACTGAGAGGCCTTAAAAGCCCTTATAAACAAGTGAGTTTAGAGAGGTTCAGAAAGAGGATTAAAAAAAAAATTATTTATATATTTATATTTATATTTATTTGTTTTCGTTTTTTGTGCATAAACTTAACATCTAAAAATCTGTCATGAACCTTTTAAAGGGGCATATTATCGATTAATAAAGATTCATTTTCATGTGGTTCCTTGCCACTTTGCTCAGGCTGTTTATCCAATTAGACTTGGATGTTTCCATAAAGATGAACAAGAATAATAATGAAAAAAAATAGCGGCCTTGTTTATACAGCAGTTTTTTCATACCCCGTGGGAACTTTAATTTGCTTTAATTCAGGATATATTGCTCCAAACGCCTAAAATATATTTACGTTTTGATGTGTTTACAACTCACAATGTCATAAAATTACATTGTAATCTTTTTAAGCTGCTATACAGGATTAATGTGTTTCTAATAGCCTGCTCAACATAATTCTCCAAATAAGATGCTTTCTGGCTGTCAGTGTAAATCCCAGTATAAAAAGGTTATTACCAGGCCCAGATGAAATCTGCAAAAACCTTACTGACTTTGGGAGAAAATTTGTGCAATTCCATGCAATGGGTTTGTATGTTGTAATATGTGATAAAGACAGCTGATTACTTCAGCTGCAAGTAAAGTGTGGGAATGCACAGAACTTGGAGAATGGTGAAGGATTCAATCCAGTGGAAATCAGCAGAGGTTTCTGCGGGTGCACTCATGTCCCGTTGAAGTCACAGACTACAAATCAAGTAGTTTGAAATGCTTCTCACATCCTGGTAATTTTCTGTAATACTACATCCCAATCACAGGGCACCAGACCGCGACTAAACGGTCACATTTTGAAAGATCTGTTGCACAAAAACCAAATGACTCTGTACTTACGCAAACAGCGCTGACACTCCAGAGAGCATTTACAAAGAATGCAGGAGAAAACAGGTGCAGACACACAAAGTGTTTCAAAACATTTACCATGCACTTGTGTAGACAGTATTGTGTTTTGACATACAAGCTGTATATTCCAATACTTCCCTCCAAACCTGAACCACAAGACCTTCATTAACCGGTTTAGATTTGTGTAAACTCAACTTTATATTACTATGACCATTGTATTTATTTGTTTATAAATATCATTATTTATTTTGTTGAAACTATATTCATGAGGATCAATGCATGGTTTAAAGTGTGTTTATTGCAGACTTTTTACATATACCTGGTTAAATATAAAACTATAGTACATTTAGTACATATAGTACTTTATAGCCTCCCAGTTATTTTTCTTCTGTGTAATACAGTATATGTGCTGTTCTAATGAACTGATGAAATCGCCGGCTCTGTTTGCCTTCAGAAACTCCATGCTGTGACTGAACTTCAATAATTAGGATACTGATGAAGGGAAAACAATATCTGTTAAGGAGTCCCAAACTCATTCTGCCTGCTGTGAGAATCATTTATTTTTCAGCCCTATAATTTATGTGCTAATTAACATCCCAACTCAAAACCAATGCATATTAATTTGGATGAAATATACAAACGCAATAGCAATTTCCTTATTGACTTCTGTTCTAAAACTGTTCATTTTGCTGGTCTGCTCTTCCAAATCAGACACCTCTGCTCTCACATGTTAGTCTGGACATCATGTCACATCATGTGGCATGTCAACTTTTCATTTATTATTCATTGTGCACACATGGTCATGGAAGCGTGTAGGTCACACAGTGTGTGTACAATTAACTAAATATACAGATTTTTCGGCTTACTATTGCTGTAAATGTATTTGGTATCTTTCTTACGAAAGAATGATAATTATGCATCTCTGACAACATCTTCAATTTAATGATGAAGGAAAAATAATATCTCTACACATCTCAACTCAGTTAACCGGCTGTGAGAATAATAATTTTTTCCTCATTTATTTTATTTATTATATATATATATATATGAAATCATTTGTAAGTTAACAAATAATATATACCAAAATGC
>JAUMHP010000073.1:2280693-2312493 GCA_032361065.1 Enteromius trimaculatus | reverse complement strand
AATAATGCATATTATTGTTTTACTGAATATATTATAATTATACAGTTATTTATGATTAATATTGTTTTTGTTATTACATTATGACAATGCTATTAAATGTTACTATTACATAATATTAATGATAATAATATTATTTAATAATAAAAATAATAGTAATAATTACTATTATTAAATTTAATGCATAGTTTTTATGTATGTATGTATGTATGTATGTATCTATCTATCTATCTATCTATCTATATATCTGTCTGTCTGTCTGTATAATTTATAATTTCTATCTAAAATGTATTCACTTATTTTAATAATTATTGTATTTTATAATATGTGTAATAACAATAATACATAATTTTATAATAATAATTTATAATATATTTTATTTTATTTAAATTATATACATTTTATTTTTTTCCCCTAAGAATTTATAATAGTAATCAATAATGCATATTTTTTTAACTATATCCTATATTTGTTCATCTGCCTATTTATTTATTTATGTCCAAAAGAAGAAATAAAATTAATAAAACAATTTCCATCAATTCTTCATAGCAAATACTGTACACTTAAAAACTAAAATTATTAATAAATTAGTATTAATCAAAATAGCACTTCACCTAGATGTTAACTATTGATTTAAATAAAATAAATAAATAAAAATCAGGAACACTCAACAGTCACCTCACTTCAATGAGTTTTGGGCCCTGTGCTATTCCCGTCAATAATGACCCATCCACCTTAAAATCACGACAGCTCCTATGAGAGCTACAAAACAGATTAGTACAGTGTCACGCTATTGTAACTTTCCCTTCCTCTGATCCGGCATCTTCTCCCACAGGGGCTGCTTTCCTTTAAGACCAATCCACTAATAAAGCGCTTGGCTGGATGACACAAAAGAGAGAGATACTGGATTAATCATGCTGCTTGTTCTGCCACACGGCCTCTTTCTCTTGCTCGCGCTGGCAGAGCATCAGCTAATGTAACCTGACTTGTAGTGCAGCTGCCTACAGAGTAAAAAGTGCTGATGGTAAAACGCCACAGTCTCTGTTCCCTGGACAGGTGGGAGAGTCAGCCAATCAGGAAGGCTTCATGTTAATCACGCAGTGATTGGAGCATGAGATTCTTGCTCGTGCTCAGCCACAAGAGCTCAGATGGTGAACAGAAACCTACTGCACACTAACTAGATAACTTTGGTTGTGGTAGGAAGTGTTTGCACTCATGTACTTGCGTAATTTGGGTTAAAATGCACACACACACCTTCTTGTACGCGGAGACAGAGGACCCAAGGGTGCTCTCAGATTTGACTTCCTGTGTGTCCACGGACTCAGACCCCTCAAACATGGCAGATGATTGGAAATTACTGTGGAAAAAGAGAGAGAGAGAGAGAGAGAGTCAGCAACTGAATCCAACATCAGTTTAACAGAGTGCATTAGTCTCTCTCCACTTTTTCAGCTAGATTGATTCCAGAAGCATTTTTAAAATTTCTTATCCATCAGGATTTCAAAAAAGTCTTTGTTAAAGCACTATGAGCCATGAACCAAGCCAACCAGCTATGAGGTGAATCACAACATTGCAGTCTCTTATTTGAAGCAAAAAATATTGGACAGTTAGACAAAAAGACAAGAGTACAAAACTCTGGGAAAGAACTGTGATCACTTGGAGTGAATGGCAATAAAAATAATGAAGAAATCGAAATTATTATTTAGAAATTGATGATTATATCTACAAAATATGTGAGCCTGGACCACAAAACCAATCAGAAGTAGCACAATTATATTAGTAGCAACAGCCAAAAATACATTTACATTTCCTACCGTAAATATATTAAAACTTAATTTTTGATTAGTAATATGCATTGCTAAGATCTTCATTTGGACAACTTTCAAGGTGATTTACTCAATATTTCAATTTTTTTGCACCCTCAGATTCCAGATTTTCAGTTGTAGTTGTGCCAAATATCGTCCTTTCCTAACAAACCATACATCAATGGAAAGCTTGTTTATTCAGCTTTCAGATATATATAAATCGTAATTTAAAGTTGCCACTTGTGACTGCTTTTGTGGTCCAGGGTCACATATATTTTAAGTTTATTGCAAAATATACATACTGTATATGCACAAATTTGAGTATTTTATTTTTAGTTTGCAATGCTACTTTGATTAGTGAACCTTTCTGTGCAGAATCATGGGTAATTCAGTTTTTCCAGCCCAGTCTTACAGCAATTCATATTTTCATATTTTACGAGGTGGCTAATTTGAATACGTACAAATTGGTCGTGAGTTTTTTACTACAAAATCAGCTTATAAAGCAATAATTCACACCAAAATGAAAATTATCCTCATTTAGAAAAAGATATTCTGATTATTGTTGGCAACCAAACAGTTAACGGCAACCGTTGACTTTTGTGGTATTTTTTCCCCAAGTCAATAGTTACTGTCAACTGTTTGGTTACCGGCATTCCTCAAAATGTCTTCTGTTCTGTTCAGCAAAAAAAAAAAAATTGTTTAGAATTTGGTTTGGAATGATGAGGGTGAAATGGGAAAAAGGATGATGGATTTCTAATTTTTTTGGTGAACTATCCTTTTGATCAATTATTCCAAAAGTTGAAACTGTAAACGGATGGGTTCAACAAAAGCATTTAGCATTGATTGTCAACCTCAGAACTCACAGTGGGTCTGTCGTTAAAAATCAAATCCCCTACAGACAAAAGAATGATTTTACTTCCAAAACCAGACTGTTGCACTCTTAGGTCTGAAGAAGTGCTAGAATGGGTTAGAAACTTTAAGAAGTTGGACGTCTGGATGAATAAAATGAAGCAAATGCCATTTGTAGATAAAGACGCAGAGAAAAGAGAGTGAAAGGAAGGAAAATAACACAGACTGTTTAATTAAATTTGTCAAGATTAATTGACTACTGGGGATACATTAAGTAAGTATGAAACACCACAGCCAATCCTCTGAGGTGACGGAAGCATAACATTATGCAGATTGTACAGTGTGCAGCAATGTTCTTCTGCTCCGGAGCATTTCTATCAGAGCTCCATATTCTCCCTGAACGCAGACAAATTAACCTCTTTTGTTTATATTATAAATTAATCCCCATTTTGTTCATAAATTTTCCCGGTAGAATGTACGTGCTTTCCATTTTTATGGCAGCAGCGGTTTTATCCCTGGTCAGGGTTAATTCTGGGATCACAACGGCAATGCATGTGAATACTGTGTGGATAGTTTACTGGGAAATACAGGTTCTGAACTCATTTACTTACTCATGCTTACTTATGCTGTTCCAAACCCATGCCGTTTTACTGTCTCTCAATTGTGAGATTTTGGCCTGATTTACCATTTTCCACTTACAACGATTAATAACTGTAGACCTTGCAAAAAGCACGATAAAAGATCATTAAACTATCTGTTTATTAAATTAGATCACCATTAAATGTGATCTATAAAAAGCAAAAACAACATAAAACCATCTAAAAGTTTAAGTAGGTAATTTACCATGTTTTCTGTCATTTAGGGGCTTGCCGAATAAATTATCATACCCATTCCTTCTAAGGTTTCTCTAAATGAAATACATGATGCCAGTGCGAACTCAAAACCTGACTTATTCTTTATTATCTATACTAAAAGATTAACATTTAGATCCTTCTGCAATGGATCTATAAAACATAATAGCGATGGTCAAAACTACAAAATCATTTAAGTTGTGGTTTATTTGAATAAAACCTGATTTTCAGATTCAGATTCAAAAATGTTTAGAGCGCTCCAGAATGGAAGACAAGATATATTTTTCAATGTGACTACTTTTAACCGATCTAGACCACAAATCTTGTGGCAGAATGCTAAAAAACAGCTTGAGACGCTACGCTTGAGACGTGACGCATGTGACATGAATGTCTGAACGTGCACGGTTGTAACTTTTCAAAGAGGGCTTCATGTCTAACAGCTGAAACACAGCATGCTGGGAGCAAGCTAAAAATGTCAAAACAAGAAAATAAAATCTAAAACAGTTACTAGTCCACTGCTTATGCGTACGTGTTTTACTTCCATGTCTTTTCTCTCACTAATCCGATTGTGCCACCCCTGAGAAAGGACTGGTTCCTGGGATTTCCTCAAGGTCATGAAGGTTAGATAGCAAATGCTTTCTATCTGGAAGACAAACACTTGAGCATCAGAAGGCTTAACCGCTTCGTTCTGAGGAGCTGTCTTGGGTTGTCAGCCTATATTCACCTAAAATGTTTATAAATCTCTTCTGGCCTCAATCGAGGAGTACCTGAGAGACATTTTAGCATTAAACGCACAAAATAGCTGCAACTACAAGCAATTGCGTTGCTCTAATGTGTGGTTTGGTTGATGAAAAAAAAGAAAAATGTGCATCAAATGCCTTCCTTCAACGCAGCACGAGAGCCAGGGTTGTTGTAAATGACAATACACAGATCTTAGTTATTTTTAGTTAATTTTGAGCTTAGCTTAGTCATCTCGTCAATATGATCAATAATTGTTCATTTCTGGTTATGTGATTCAAACAATGACAAGCAACAAAGCTACAAAGTGCAACAGGATCAATCACAACTCACAGCCAATCAGAAGAGCATGTGGGCGGAGCCAACACTACTGTTTTGCAAAACTAATACATAATTAATTTAAAAATATTTATTGTAACATGGATAAAAAATGCAAATGGTGACTGATACAGTCTTTGTCTGGAAATACACTTGTTTGCTTGTTTTCAAGATTTTAATAAAAACAACAAAAATATATTCAAACCCTAATTAATATTTCATATTGTACAAATACAAACAAGCACCTGAGATTATCACTAAGCTGTGACGAAAAATATAAACGACAAGACAAAAGCTATGATTAGCATGGAAAAGATGTCACGCAATGGCATTATCTATACTTTTGCCATTTTTCACCGCCTGAAGCAGGATTATATCGTAAACAAATTAAGCATCTCATGAGTTATATTGATGGATTCCAGGAATATTCAGAGAGGTGGAAGTGAATGTCTCTAGTGAAGCACTGTAGGAAGGGTCAGCTTGTGTTCTGTGGGTCACAGTTCCTTTAGTCGAATGGTGAGTCTTCATTTTCTCCTTTAGGTTTTTTTTACATGCAAAACACATTTTTAAAAACAGAAACTAGTTTTTAAGTTTGCCTTATTGGTATTGGTGTCACACATTTGTTGGTGCACATAAATATTTGTAATATGATGTATTAACTGAGCTAAATGTGAAGGAAAGATCCCCTCAAGTGACATCCTTTCCCATTGCTCAAGAAGAAGCCACAATAGGTTGTTTACTGTAAAACCATTACTACTGTAGCATTTTCAAAACAGCACACTTATTTGTGCAGCTAGCGTCAGATTGAACTCTTTCTCCTTCTAATGCAATGGGTTATGACACGAACCCATAAACGCCGTTTGACAGCTATCAAATGCACTGCTTTGCAGCTGAATGAAAACAGATGTTAAAAATCCTCAAATTATCCCTTGAGGGCATGAGCGCAGCTGCCTGATGCGTTTGGATGAGTCGTGGGCCTGAGCGCCACTGAAACTCCAGTCTTTATGGATATTGTGCCGATGGTCATGTGAAGGGCCGTTATTATTTATCAACAAAAAAGCTGGAAACATTTCATAGCCGGAGGACAGTAATGGCGCGTAAAGTGAAACATGATTAAATGTGGACTACATGCGTGAAATACACACTCCCATGTGCGTTTTGCTCGCGATGACCTGTCAAAAGCGAATTCAATTTTCTCAGAGTGTCAATCACAGCTTTTGGAAGTGAATGCAAATGCTGTTTTAAGCCTGTTTACACCGGCAGCGGACTCCATTTTCAACAAGAGCTGCTGACTTTGAGCAGCACGATAAGAGGAGGTGGGCATTTGACAATGATGCGAAAAGTTTAACTTTATGGCATAACTTATCGACACTTAAAAACATAATTAAAACAATAATAAATGAATTCATATTTCAGCTGAAGTAATGCTTGCTAACTTCTACACATACTAAGCGCTCAGTTTTGATAGGCATTTATTAAATGAACAATGAATATAATTGCCCAAATTTCTGCAACCATAAAAAAATGAGCCTCCAAAGAAGTGTCAACACCAACATCCAAAATCATGATTGGCAGGCAGTAAACCCTTAAACCCAGTCAGTATATAGTCAGGTTGGTATATCCAACCTGATCTCACGGCAATTCGTACATATTTTACAAGGTGGCTAATTAGTACACATTTGTACGACCTCACTCTACATATTTTTAGGAGTTGCCAATTCGTATGAATTTGTACGAATGACCTAAACCTAACCCCGCCCCTAAAACTACCCGTCAGGGAGTTATAGACAAATCGTACGAGGTCGTACGAATTAGTACATATTTGGGAACACGTACAAATACGTACGAAATGGTCGTTAGCCTGTGTTGGATATACAAGGCAAGTCCATTCAGCTGACTCTTTTATTCTGTTTACAGAGACTGCAACAGTCACAGAGACAGAAGAATTTTAGTTATTTCTGTCGGTGTGAATAAACTATTTACACGTGGCATTAAATGCTTACAGCAGTGGTTTCAAGTTCGGTCGATTTGTTACTGTAATGATTTAAATCTAACCAAATGTAAACAGTGTGACGTGTACACAAAAGCAATGTATCATAGTTAAGCTGTTAAGAAACGTTTTAGAAAGATTTGTTGACAACTGTGACAGAACGCGCCGCGGGCAAAAACCGTGGCCAGAGTCAGTTTCTTTCTCTCTACATGTTCCTTCTCATATTTGACTTGATCTCATAAATGAAGTTTAAGATTGTAATGACACTTCGCTTTAAATGATTCATTCTGCTGTCACGGTTAATTTTAAAATGATCCTGTTGACCGTTCAGGTCAGAGACAGAGGTGAAAGGAGAACCGCTGCTTCCCACAGCTCAAAATCACTTCAGATCGGCAACCGAGGACAAATTTTCGGGTAACGCGGTCTCTCTCTCTTTCATCAAATATCTGAGTAACCGGTGGATCATTCGGCTAAAGGAAAAAAAAAAGATAAAAATAAAAAAGGAGCGAGATTCCCCAAAGCCAGCGCGCGAACAGATGCGCAAAAATGAGCGTGCATGGGCGACGTCACGAGCCACCTGAGATAAATGGGTTATTTTATCTATAAAGACACCTTATCTTCAGCTATTTTCTCCACACATTCGTTGAGGGATGCGAGCATTAATTCTACTACACTGCCTTTAACATATATTCTGGAGGAGTGAGCAAACAGTTCGTAGCTGAATAAACAACACGGCGCTCAGTGCACATGAATCTAGACATGCAGCCTATAAGTAAACATTCAAACAAATTCAAATAGCTACACATTTGCGCCACATCTTGCTGCTTGTCCACTTTTTCACGTCTTGCACGTGCCCCACGGAGCGCGGGCACACGAGCCCCTGCACAATTATTGTTTACTGATTTAAGTCTTTTTCGCGTCGTTTTAGTACAAGTGCATTTGATTTCAATACCGCAAAACGTTAAACTATGTTGCTAAGAAGCAATTAAGAGGATGGAATCGGATCTAAGATTCGCCTTATATTAATCACAGTGATTTACGATGAAAAGGTTCAAATGCGCACACTTACCCCAATATTTTCAGAAGGCACTGGGTTTCTGCCACTCCTCCAAGAAAAAAACCGAGCACTAAATAGCCTTATGTTCCTATATTATCCTGCGTGCCAAGAAGCCCGAGCGCTGTGGCGCGTGCCGGTGCCCCTGTCCCGAGCGCGAGCGCATCAGTGTCTGTCAGAGCAGCGGAGGAATTTCCAGCGAGAGCTGCACAGACTGTAGTGAACGCCAGATAAGGCTATGGACCGGTCAGGAATTATCAAAACAGCGGGGGAACTCTACGTCACTGCGGTTTCATTTGATGAACAGAACGCGGTAACTCGACTGTGAAAGACCAATGGTAAAAGCTAAACGAAGACAAATAACGACAGCTCATGAAATGTAGTGTGTTCTACGGAATATAGGACATGTGCAGACCAACATCAGCACATAAATAACTGTCTGGACAAGATGTTTAACCTTTGTCCAAATTTAAATTGGAAATGCAAGGTTTAAGCAATTTTGGCCACATATATATGTCAAAATGCAGGTATCTATATTTTTTTTATTGTAATATCACCATTTCACAACCGAATCACATTTTATTTCAATACTTCATTTTAAATGATCCTGCAAATTATTATTTTTTAAAGGTACAAATATTTTATACTAAGACTTTTAGTTCAACATTTTTTTGTAAAAAGACTCATGTGCTCACCAAGGCTGCATTCATTTGATGCAAAATATAGTAAAATTAAAAAAATCATGAAATACTTTTGACATGTAAAATAACTGCTTTCTAATTTAATATATTTTAAAATCTAATTTATTCATGTGATCAAAGCTGAATTTTCAGCATCATAACTACAGTCTTCAGTGGCACATGATCTTTTGAAATTATTATAATATGCATGTTTGCTGCTTAATTGTCACTTTTTAATAATGGCTCTTGTTATTTTTAGCAATGTAGAAAAAGTTTTGTTGCTTAGCATTTTTTTTAATATTAAGTTTAAAACAATTGGTTTCCACACTGCCAACATGAGGTCATAAATGCTAGATATGAAAATAAGTAAGAAATCTAAAAAGTTTTGTTTCAAATAATTTTAGATGCTTTTTAATATGAATATGTTTGCTGCTCATATAGACATGCTTCTCATTTACATAAATAAGTGTTTTGACTCTGTGTACTGTTTATTCTGTGAACGTTCTGTCTGCAGCTTTTAGTGTATAACAGATGACAAGGCTGACAAGACTCAGTGATTCTGTCATCTCCCCGGAGAAGTATAACTAGTACGATTCAACCCCAATAACCATCATCCCTCTCTCAAGTACATTTTCACACCCTGCAATGCAAAAAAAAGCCTCTTTCCTCCTCCAATTCCCAGGTCAAGATTAATGGAATAGTTCACCCAAAAATACTCACCCTCGGGCCTCCAAAGATGTAGATGAGTTTGTTTCTTCGTCAGAACAGATTTGGAGGAATTTATCATTCCATCACTTGCTTACCAATGGGTCCTCTGCAGTGAATGGGTGCCGTCAGAATGCCATTCAAAAAGCTGATAAAAACATCACAATAATCCACACCCCTCCAGTCCATCAGCTATCTGCTTCTAAAGCGTGTTTATAAAAATCACAGACGCATCAAGATGTTTTTAATTTCAAACCAGCTATAATACGAATCCTTCATTCATAACATTCTCCAGTGGAAAAAGTCATCTGGTCTAAATCAGGAGTGAAATATGCACAGATTAAGCACGCTTTGCAAGAGAAAACAGTTCAAAACAGCTCTGTATTTTGAGGGGACAACAAAGGATGGAGTTTTTCAGATGGAAGCATTAATATGAATAATGGACTCATATTTTAGCCAAAAGCAACAGCTAAAAAATGTCTACAGATTTGATTCTTTCAAACTTTTCACTTCATAAAACATTATTTATGGATATACTTGTGGATTATTGTGATGTTTTTATTAACTCATACTGACGGCACCCATTTAAATCCATATATGAGCAAAGTGATAGAACACTAACTCATTCTTTCGGCTGTCATGAAGAAACAAGTCATCTACATATTGATCATGCCAAAAGGTGAGTCAATATCCAGAAATTGTTGTATTTTTGGGCAAACTGTTCGTTTAAGGCTCCCTGCAATAAAAGCTGCCCTGGAAATGTGTCTCTTTAGAGACTTGCTCTTAAGATATGATTGTTTCAAGTTTTATTCTATAATATAAATTATAGAGAAGGCAGTTGTTTAATCATAGCCTCTGCTGACATTATTCTGAACACATCTGGTTTGATGCACTGCTGCTTTAATGACTGATACGAGTGTTATTGGCCGAACTCTGATACAGCACTGACATACATCAGGCGGCATGACTCTGATGTCTCTCCCTCATCCGTCTGTTTAACATGCATTATCTAGAACGGTCCCTGCTGGGCTCGTGATGGCGACTGACAGCTGTCACTGTGACTTTGATGGCAGCGAAGAGAGCTGGCTTGAGGGTTACAGCATGGACACACAATCTTGCTCATCCTGTTTATATATTCTTTATCAGTTTCTCACTCACTAAGTAGTAATTTCAGTAGCTATGCTCCAATACGATACTCAGCATCAGACTATAGTCCGATACTGATATCAGTAAGACAAGTCCAAATCCAAGACACTGCATTAGGGTTGTTACTAACCTTAATTAAACTTAAGGTAACACTTTATTTCGATAGTCCACTTAATGTAAGACATTCTAATAACAATAAGTAACTGTGCAACTCCATGTCAACTAGCAGTCATCAGAGTATTAGTACACTTTATTTTGATGGATCCACAACATACTACATACTGACTATGAGAAACTTTTCAAGTATGTGTCATCTTATTGTACTAACTCTAAACCTAACAGTCTACTCTGAGAGCTAGTAGACGTGTAGTTGTGAATTAGGTGATAACAAAGTTATGTATAGTTAGTAGAATGTCTAAAGTGGACTATCAGACTAGACCATATTTTTGTGCTCTGTATTCCGGGTCTGATGACATTAGATATCTTTGTTTGAAAAATAGACAGTATATTCATTTGTTAAATTTACATTCACAGCTCTTCGCTTTGCTGCCGCAGTCACTGCACATCGGTCTGCACTCAAAACTTTCCATTATGAAGAGACATTCACCTGTGACTCAAAAAAGTGATGTCGTTTTAAAGCACATCATCATGCGCATAAGAGATGATGTGTCGCTCTGCACAGGAACCTTTCTGTTTTTCACAATCCTGTCATGATAATGTCTGCTCTATGCATTTTTTTCTTTCCTGCTATATATAAACTGAAATAGAAACACTTTATATTGTGTATATATTTATATGATAATAACTGAATGTATATTGTTAATGTATAATTTTTTAATAAAAATGAAACAATCCTGCAACACAATGGTCATTTCAGATTTTAATTTTAAACTGCAATTTTATTATTATTATTATTATTTTACCAGATGTTATTTCAGTGACAGAAGTAGGTCTACACTCGCATTCATTTTTTGTTATATTTTACAAAATTTTCACTAGAATTACTGATCATTTGAATGTTGTATTTATTGCATCCATGCTGAATATTTGATTTAATGCAACCTTTTTTTATATTGTATCAATGGTCCACATAAATATTAAAGGGGCCATGACATGTATTTTATTATTATTATTAATAATATTCCATGATGTTTATTTATGATGTTAATAAAAGTTTTAAAAATAAATAATAAAAATAAAAAAATAAGACTTAAAGCAGTCTGCAGTTAACAAGTTAATGAGGTATTGATATCATAAACTGCTCAAAAAACAGTACGGTATCAGATTGGCAGGTACTTGAAAAAGCGGTATCAAGACTTTTGCCACGATGTTGTGTAGATGATGAAGTGAGGAGCAAAATAACACAGACGGAAAAAGAATACTAAACAGCTTCAGCCAGAAAACCTCAGAAATTCAGTCAAGACAGAGATGAGGAGCACTTTTCCCAAAACGAAAGACTCTGAAGGAGCCTGCTTTGATGAAATAAGAAAAGTGAAAACGAGAGACTCAGAAGAGAGAGAGATGAAGCGCTATGGAAATCAACCGAGTATCCACTGTACACACATGAAAAGAAACGTGATTCTGGCAGAGGTCATGCAAGGGAAACGATGGAGGAGGAAGACAGGAGGAAGACGGGATGTGACACCGACAGAGAGATATTTATGGGATATAGGTGGCACAACCCGCAGGGCCCAGGGGCTCTTGGGAAAGGGCAGGCTGTGTGACGTATACGCAGATGTGTGCTCTTTCATGACGAGCGCAAACGCCAGGGGCCGCATTAGAGTTATGCAAATCACATGCAAATTTCATGTGTCACTTTAATGATATGCTAATTCCCGGTGTTATCTAAATGCCGTAAAGACAGGAGTCTGTCATCTAATTAGGAGGGATGTGTATGAGTCAGGCCAAGGTGTGTTTACAGATGCCGTAGATGCTATCGTGTGTGTGGATTACTATACAGCTGTGCTGGAGAACAAAATTAAATTGACAGTTATTTCCACCTAATCCCACAGTCAGATAAACACAGCCTTTTATCACATCATCAAAGACAGCGAGTGCCCTTTGTGGAGAGTACACGGCGCCGTACGCTCTCCAATAGAGTACCAGCGCAAACAGCAGAGTTATTGGAGGAGGCGCACAGGGTTTGGCCCACGTGGGTGTAATTAGCGTTAATGGGATAGTTGATCAGTATAATTACTGAGACTCTAGCTGCTGTTATTCTAATCGTGGGGATTTATAAGTGTGTCTGTGTCCTCTGCACATCAGCTACCTCTCATAATTCACATGGCTACGACCTGCACCGCTGATTGTGATAATCACACGCCGCTGCTCTCTCACTGTACAAAAGGTTTTTGGAAATGAAAACCAAGATTACTGGAATATAGGTTCTTTATTGAAATACTATTTCAGTTGTTTCATTGTGATACTGTTGCTTGCCTTTTCATTGTATTTGAAACTGAATCCATATTTCTGAGTGGATATTGTTTTTGGGCAATTTGTTTATTACCGTATTGCCGTTTTTCTACTTCAAAATTTCCTGTTTAATTTCTTAAAATAATACAAATATTTGTGAAAGTTTGTCACAGATTGTTGAGAATTGTTTCAAAGCAAAACTTACACCAATTTTGGAGAATGCACTTGTAGAAAATGATTTTTTAAAGTTGTAAATATAAGAAAACAAGAAAATATTAATTTTTGTTTAAATAAATATTGTTTAAAAAACAAGTGTAAACAAACATTTCTAAAGTTGTAAATAATAAAAACATAATTAAAGTGTTTTGAAAGCAAATACTAAAAAAGTATTTTTTTTTTCAAATTTGTAAAAAGAAAGAAAACATGGCATTTTAAAATGTAAAGTTGTAAATAAAACAAAGATTAATATGTTTTACAAGAAAATATTACACAGCAAAACTAAAAGCTGCAATAAAACAAAGGTTCATGTTTTTACAAGAAAATACTATTTCAGTGTTTAAAACTTCAATTTTTTGTATTTAATTTAACGCTTTACTAGCAAATTCTTTGTAATTATTTGTAACATTTACCCGCACTTTTTTAAGTGAATACTGTTTTTGAAGAGTGAAGAGGGAAATCACGTGGATGACCTGTTTATGAGTTTGTGTTGGTGGAAGGATTGTGCTGATAGATTGTGTTTCCAGACAAACTGCATAGAGCATCACCATTCAGACCAGCATTCTGCTGTGCCAAGATCTTCTCTCTCCGAGCATCCGTTACCCATCATGACTGTCTGGCATGGCGAGTTTTACATCTGTCATCTGACTGATCTTTATTCACTGTCCACTGTCTAAGATTATAACCTCCTCTCCATTTCCAACCTTTTCCGATCACTCATTATCACTTGACATTTCTTTCACAAGTCCAACATCTTCCACTGTCTGTCACTATCTTGGTCTCTCAGTACAGATGGAGTCCAATTGTCTTAAAAAAATAGATTTAATTCGGTCTTCATTTTGCTAAAAAACCTCTATGACCTTCCTCGCTGGACAAAAAAAAAAAAAAAAAAAGATATTATGCAGAATGTTCATGGCCATTGATCTTCATAATAGGGAAAAATAATACACTGCTCAAAAAATGAAAGGGAACACTAAAATAACACATCCTAGATCTGAATAAATCAAATATTCTAATTACATACTTTGTTCTTTGCATAGTTGAATGTGCTGAAAAATTATC
This sequence comes from Enteromius trimaculatus, assembly GCA_032361065.1. NCBI lineage: Eukaryota > Metazoa > Chordata > Actinopteri > Cypriniformes > Cyprinidae > Enteromius > Enteromius trimaculatus. The sequence goes on along the minus strand of JAUMHP010000073.1, from coordinate 2,298,673 downwards.
ACAAAACAATTATCAATGGAAAACAAATGTATTAATCCATGGAGGTTTGGATTTGAAGTCACACTCAAAATTGAAGTGGAAAAACACACTACAGGCTGATCCAACTTTGATGTAACTTCCATAAAACAAGTCAGAACGAGGCTCAGTAGTGTGTGTAGCCTCCACGTGCCTGTATGACCTCCCTACAACACCTGGGCACGCTCCTGATGAGGTGGAGGATGTCCTCCTGAGGGATCTCCTCCCAGACCTGGCCTAAAGTATCCGCCAACTCCTGGACAGTGTGTGGTGTAATGTGGTGTTGGTGGATGGAGCAGGACATGATGTCCCTGATGTGCTCAATTGGGTTCAGGTCTGGGGAACCTGTGGGCCAGTCCATAGCATCCATGCCTTCGACTTGCAGGAACTGCTGACACACTCCAGACACATGAGGTCTAGCATTGTCTTGCATTAGGAGGAACCCTAGGCCAACTGCACTGGCATATGGTCTCAAAAGGATCTCAACTCGGTACCTAATGGCAGTTAGGCTACCACTGGCGAGCACATGGAGGGCTGTGTGACCCTCCAAAGAAATGCCACCCCACACCATTACTGACCCACTGCCAAACCGCTCATGCTGGAGGATGTTGCAGGCAGCAGAACGTTCTCCACGACGTCTCCAGACTCTGTCAGGTCTGTCACATGTGCTCATTGTGAACCTGCTTAGTGAAGAGCACAGGGCACCAGTGGTGAATTGCCAATCTTGGTGTTCTCTGGCAAACGCCAAACGTCCAGCACACTGTTAGGCTGTAAGCACACCCCCCACCTGTGGACGTCAGGCCCTCATTCCACCCTCATGAAGTCTGTTTTTTGACTGTTTGAGCAGACACATGCACATTTGTAGCCTGCTGGAGGTCATTTTGCAGGGCTCTGGCAGTACTCCTCCTGTTTCTCCTTGCACAAAGGCGGAGGTAGCGGTCCTGCTGCTGGCTTGTTGCTCTCCTACGGCCTCCTCCACGTCTCCTGATGTACTGGCCTGTCTCCTGGTAGCGCTTCCTTCTCTGGGCACTACGCTGAGACACACTACAAACCTTCTTGCCACAGCTTGCTTTGATGTGCCATCCTGGATGAGCTGCACCACCTGAGCCACTTGTGTGGGTTGTAGACTCCGTCTCATGCTACCACTAGAGTGAAAGCACCGCCAGCATCCACAAGTGACCAAAAACATCAGCCAGAAAAGCATAGGAACTGAGAAGTGGTCTGTGGTCACCACCTGCAGAACCACTCCTTTATTGGTGGTGTCTTACTAATTGAATATAATCTCCACCTGTTGTCTATTCCATTCACACAGCAGCATGTGAAACTGATTGTCAATCAGTGTTGCTTCCTAAGTGGGCAGCTTGATTTCACAGAAGTGTGATTGAATCGGAGTAACATTGTGTTGTTTAAGTGTTCCCTTTATTTTTTTGAGCAGTGTTTTTAAGTGAAGAAAATAGCTACCAAGCAACTGTCTTGTTGTCAGCATTCCTCAAAAGATCATCTTTCATGATCAACAGAAGAAAGAAATTGATAAAAAAAGGTGAATTATTCTTTTAAGCCTATTTAAGGTACTGTACATGCAGAGCAAACCCATACAAAATCAATTGAAATATTGTATCTCATATTAATTTACTTAATAAAACTGTCTTTCAGCTGCAAAACTGGTGCACTTTCAAGTTTAAAACACTTAAGGTACATTGTAAAAAATAAGTGTAATTTTAACAGTAAAATCTTGTAAAAACACTACGAAAAAAACCCCCTGTTAATAGGTTAACAGTAATTTCCCGAACTACAGTATGTACAGGAAAAACTGTAACTGTATCTAAACAATATTCAATGTAAAATTAATATTAATTTTATAGTAAAATGTTGTTAATTGTACTGTTCTTAGAAGTAATTAGAACAAATCAAAGTCAAATTTAAAGATAAAAACGGTAAACTGATAATCCCAGAATTCCCTGAGTGACACTCCACATTTGGGTATTTTGCTTAAATAATCATGTTTTTAATAGTTTTTGTCATTGTTTATGTCAATTTGTGCTTTATGTTACATCTTCTGTTGTTTAATGAATGTTTATTGCATTATTTAAGTGCCATGCGTTATCGTGATGGTGTTCAGTGTTTGTGTGAATGACTCTGTGCACCTTCTATATATTAGTATATACTTCTGCTTCAGGTGGAGCTAGTTGTAATGAGCTTTGATTCTTCATGTGGTTTTCTCTTTTACCGACTGCATTATAATGGTGCTTGTAAGTATACTTACATTACACATTACATTATACATTAAAGGTACAAAACAGATTTTAATAGTAGTGTGCATTGTTAAATTTACTGGTTTACATTAAAAGTTTCTGTTTGTAATTTATAGTTTGCTTTTTTCCGTAAACGTACTTACAGTTTTCTGATTCTGATTTTTACAAAATTATTCTGGCAACCACAGCTCCCAATTTTTTTACAGTTATTTTACAGTTATTTTACAGTGTACATTTTATTCAATATCCAGTACACAAATTGATTAATGACTGATGAAACTGCTTATTTAAAATGTATTAATCACTATTGCGATTCCTGTTTTCTGAATTTAAGACATTTTAAAGACTTGCAGGAAAAAAACTACATTCAGATATGGCATGTCAAGACGTGTTGTGGCAAGCGTAGGCTGGAAATGAATCCATTTTCTTTTCATTCATTCATGATATACAAAACCTGCTTATTGCTAAGGAACAAACAAGCTTATTGCCCTTTGTATATTTGTATTATTTATACCTCGTATTTCCTATATCTCTTACTGTTCGTGTACACATTTGTTTGTTTTGTGTGTGTGTAGTCATCCAAATCATAGGGATTACTCAGATTTGTAATTAGTCCAACGGATGCTTCAGACAACTTAATTATGTTTCTTAATTAACATGCAGACCAAATGGAACACCAGGTGTTTGGTCTCCTAAATTCAATTAACGCTCCTTAATGCCAGTCGACCTGCATGGCAGGGCAATACATGCAACAATTATGGATCAGGATTTGAGCTGAGACATAGCTGAGCGGCATATCAGAGGACATTATCATATACAAAAGAGGCATAATTTACTGCTAATAATGGCACACAGACGGCCATGATCATTCCTGGAATATGGAAGCGGTTCTAATGATCTGTGGAAATGGGACTGAAATGCACATCATTAGAACGGGACTAAAAACAAAGGCATGAGGCCGACACAACAGCGGGAACGATGTTTGTGACATATGTCTTATGTTTTCGGATGAAATCATACACATAAATGTTATGTTAAACAGAATACACTTCTCACAAACAACTTATGTTAATTTTATAAAAAAAAAAAAATTGTGCTCTTTATCACGAATTATTACTACTGTACTCTACCTGCTGGCTAGCGTGAGAACGCACTAGATTACACTATCACAGCCTGCACACCCACACCTATATCAAAATATAAAACAAAAACACACTTCAGGGTTTAAAGTTGGCATGCATTTTAAATCCACCCTGTCTGTTTTCTAAATGTATATATTTGATCCTAAGGTGAACAGTTCAACCATGAATCATCTTTTTTTAGCTGACCTGATGGTGAAAAACAGAATTTCCTCACTCTTTGACCTGAGTATGTTTCTTTATGGGACAGAGAAATTTTGCATTAAGCTACAAAAAATCTTCTGCAGTGAATGGGTGCCGTCAGAATGAGTCCAAACAACTGATGAAAACATCACAATAATTCATCATTAATCAACACCACTCCAGTCCGTCAGTTGCATGTTTGTGTGATTTTATTTATTTTTTCAAACTTCAGATGGTTGCCTCCGGCTGAAATACAAGTCCTTTATGCATAATATTGCTTCCTCTAGTAAAAAAAAGTGGTCTCATCTGAATAAGAAAGGAAATATGCAAAGATCAAACACCATTTGCATGCAAAAACAGTCTAAATTGGTTTTAAACAAATACGTGGGTGGATTTTGATGTGAGAAGACAACAGAAGATGGAATTTTATTATGGATTGCAGACTCATATTTTAATAAGTTATATATATAAGTAAATAAAGTCTTAATGGTGGATTTATTTCTTATAAATGTGCAGCTTTTGGCTTCATGAGATGTTAGTTGATGTACTGGTGTTGATAACTAGTGTATTATTGTGATGTTTTTATCAGACTCTCATTCTGACGGCACCCATTTAATGCAGAGCATCCATTGGTGAGCAAGTGATAGTGGCTGTTACTTTCTGATTAGTGCAGTGATAAAATCCCCTCTGCAAAAACATTTAACTTAGTATGTCATCAAAATTAACCATGTATTTTAAACCATGCTTTATCCAATGTTCTGGAAATGTGCATATTTGCATATGTCTCGTTTGCATATTCATTCAGATAACATTTGAGAAAACCAATGCTTGCTATTTTTAATGTAATCAGCCCACTGGGGATGGATCCTGATATCCATCATAACACACTCGGTGTCCTGCTTTAATTTTTTGAGCCCATAATTTTTAATCAAAATGTCATGATTTGATCTCCCGGTGAAACGACAGACTTGACTTCTCTCTGGGGATGAATGCCGGACTACTCCAATCATTTTGTAAAAATTGCTGTTCTCACACAGTGGGTCTGCTGTTGGATCAAGCTTAGTTTGCACCGCCCCCATGCTTCAATAACAGTCCCTATCTGATGTATAATAAGAGAAATCAATGGAGTGTCCTTTATGGACATCGCAGAGCTCAAGCTACTACATATGTCTTTTAATGCGTCGCATATAGTGTGCTAATGACTCTTGCAGAGGCACTAACAGCTCTCATAAGAGCCATTCCAATGCAAAGCCTGCATTACGCTGTGACAGGTTCACAAAACAATCCGCGCTGAAATGTGCTGCACAAACCGTTAAGGTCGGGCTGAAATGATTGGGGACCTTGTTAAAAATAAACTTCAGGCTCTCCTTCCTAATGTTGGGATGTTCTGGAAGGATTTGCAGTGTGGCTGGTGCGAAACACAGCCAGGAATAGAACGTCCTTGTGTTTAGAAAGAAAAGAATAGGTTCTGCCTTATTCGCTCACAGTTTGTGATTTTAATATGTAAAGGAAAAAGATCACCTCTCACAAAAGGAATATGTCAACGCACTGTAAAATCCACCTGCTATATAACATTCACCCAAATATTATACATCTCAACAGATACATAAAATCAATCATATGCACTTATAATCTCGCACATAAATTAGCTGCTGCCATTCCAGGCAGGAAAGAAAAGAGTTACTGACTATTTCATACGTGAGAATGCGCAAAATAGTAATTATCTTAAAGATGTAAACACATATTTGTTACACATGCAAATTATATACTTATTTTTAATAGAAATTCTTTTGCAGCAATGAAAGAAATTAATATGAATGATTTCTGAAGGATTGTGAGACACTGATGACTGGAGTAATGAAAATTTAGCTTTGCATCACAGAAATAAATTATATTTGTAATTATATTAAAACAGATATTTATATACAGTATATAGATATATTATTTACATCATTCCAACTTCAAGATTACCAATAGATTCCTATACTTCACATGTCTGCACTAAATGCAGAAGCAATAATGACTCATAAATAGTGGAAAAAGAAAAGAAGAAACTCTTAATGAAGGATGTTATTGCTTAACTTGAGAGGGAGAGAGAGACAAAGAGAGAGAGAGAGCAAAAGAGATGGTAAAAAAGGGTCAAGATGAGATCATGTTTGGCCACAGTAATATGACACTCTGTTATGCCAAAGTTGCCATTACACAGACTTGTCTGTGGGTGTCTGTATCAAAGTTAATCAATTCTTATCAATAATAAAACAGGGTCCAGACCCGAGCCGATATTCATTGGGAGGTGTCAATTAACTGTGCGCCTGTAGAAAACTAATACTCAACTGGATCTGTCAATTTCTTTTAGGCCTCATTAGCAAACAGAAATGAATTATGTATGATCGCCTTTTAAATCAATTATAAATTAAACCCTGCAATGGAAACAGCAGGTAACAGGAATCAAAGGAGCAGAAGGAGAGAGGAGAAAGTGAGAGATTTAGTTTCTGTCATGGCACAAATGGCCTCCGTAGGAACTGCATTGAAAAAAAAAAATTCTGCCACTTTCAAACTTTTATGGTATTTTAATGGTTTCTTGTTAGCTACCGATAGAACTGGAGTTTTCATCTCGTGTGAGTGCACATCAGGGGTTCTGCAGGTTTTATGAAGGGCCATTTAAGATAATTTTAAGACCATTTAAAGACCAAATCGAAGAGAAGAGAACAGAGCATGCCAATATGTTCTCCGAATCTAAGTAAGAAAATGAGCTGCATTAGCAATAAAATACAACATTCAGCAGATCTTCATTCATTCAACTACAATACAGAAATAACTTTTACCGTACCTTCTGATCACAACGCAAAAAAAGTGCTGTTCTTCCTCAGAGTTTGTCTTGTTTTCCAGTGCAAACGTCTTAAGATACATAGAAAAGCAAAATAATCAGAGGTCTTGTTTTCAGGAAATTTATTCAAATGAACAAAGTAGGGGCTCATAAAAACCTGGGAAAAATAATCTTCATACCTCACAGACATATATTTGTTTCTGTGTTGAAGATATATTTTTGATTATCAGAAAACTACTTTATTTTCATTTTGCATTTGAACTAAACATATTTCCCGATTTAAAGGAAGGCTATTATTACATACTTATATTCTTTAAAAATAAAATATTATTCATTCATTTGGGGTAAAATTTGTCTTAATGAAGAAAAAAATGATTGGGTGCATCTCTTCTAATATACCAGCTGATGTCTCGTTGATGTTAATAGACAAGGATCAGCAGATGCCACACAGGGCCGAGCAGGAGTGACTCTAAAAATAGCACATGAATTTCTTCTGCACCAACATTGCCTTTACTTCCTCCCTGTGCGATCCATGCTCATGTCCCTTGTTGGCCTGATCCTGGGCTTTAGGAGCCACTATTATTTATTCAAACTGACTGCAGGTTGCTGTGCCAGTAGGGGAAACTCTACCTGGTGATCCGACAGCCTGAAATTACCCAGAACGCAAAAAAATAAACCAATAAAAAAGCAGCGAGAGATTTAATCTCCTGGAACCTCTTCTTCATAAGCTCTTTTTCATCTCTTCTTGTTGTAGTTTATTTGTGGTGGAGTTTACCGTTGTGTGTTTTTATGTGAAGCCGCTAATACAATGCCTATTGTGTTCATTTTGCATGGTTGACAGTTACAGTCCCAGCTCTGTGTCTCTCTCTTTACGTGCCACAGCCCAACTGCAAGGAAAGCATGTGAGCATTACTGTTGCGGATTAAAATTTTAATTGTGTTTCACGAGTTTATCTCACCGACCAGAAAGAACAAGAAACAGAGAGTGAGAGAAAGTGAGGGAGGAGAGGAAGATCCAGCACTGTGAACAAGAACAACAAACATGGAGTAGACAAAAACACAGAAGGTGCCTTCAGGTTTAATGTGCATCCATGTCAGAAGTTGCAATGGTAACTTGGAGACACTTTGTCCTCCATTCTGGGTGACTTTCAAGCATAAAATGAAATCAGTTCTGCTGTTCAGACTGATACCTCCCACTTTTTCTTATGCGTTCTCTCCCTAGAAGTCACATGAAACCCCATATTTTATTTTACATGAAAACACAATTGCTGAAGCAATCAAGTCATTTTAGTTGATTTTAAGAATCTTGCAACTCTTGTGAGTGTTGGAACTTATGTTTTAAGGGATTAGGTCCATACCTGGGGCCTCATGTACAAAGACTTGCGTAGAATTATTACTAAAACATTGCGTACGGACAAAGCTGGAAATCTGACCTTTACGAGGGTGGATTAGAACCCGCATCCTCAAAACACCTTTTTTTTTTTTATTATTGTTAATATTTTTATTTGTGCACTTTATTATAGTGAAGTTTAATGTTAAACATTTTTATATGCATGAATTAATTTAACGTTATTATGTAGGCTACATTGATTTTACTTTAGGCAAGTCGTGATCTGACTTTCTGCCGCTGGTCGTTGCTTTTAAAAAACAAAAACGTAGGTTATTTAACAAACAAAAATGTTCCAAACGTTTTTCTAAATTGACTTAAAAGAAAAACGAAATGAAAAATAATCATTTTGCCATTACACACAGCAAAATGTTAGTTAGACTGGTCAGAGCTGCAATATTTAATTTAGGTATTTGCGTGTCGGAATATTTCTATTAAAATCGGTGTAGGCCTCCTATGTTAATACGATTATGCTTGCTGCGATTATGAGCATAAATGCATTTTTATAATCAAAGTATTGCATTTACATGAGGTAAAGTTTAATCGCAATACTGCCAAAATCTCCTAATAATCACATTAAGAGGGTCCGTCTAAGTGCACTCGCTGCCATAGACTAAGGGTTGTATACATTTGCAAATGCTTTTATATGTTACATAAGTCACATAATTGGTATAAAAATATTGTGTCAATTAACCCATTTTCTAAATGAATAGCAATGTTTTTCACATGTGTTGGTGCGATACTTTGTAGTGTGCAATTTAAAACAATTGGCTCTTGGAGTCGCCAACGGACATAAAACAAACACGCACAAGAAATAGATGTACCCCAGACATGGAGCTGATGTGGACCAACCCACATTGTCACGTTCATTTCATTGTTAGTAAATCCCAACGCAAGCGTGAAATATGGCGTACGCAGAGTTTTTGGGCGTGCGCAGCGTTGATACATCAGGCCCCAGGTGTGCTACCAAGCAAGTTTACTTCATCTGAAAATCCAAACATATGGAGCTGTTTGTGATGCAAATTAAATTATTTTTTTGTTTACATGCACTGTAATAAATGTGTTTTGAGGTCGTAAAATTTTATTATGAACTGCACCAAAAAAGTCCTTAATCTGCTCTGTAGTCCTAATTTGTGTGAAAATTTAAAGTTAAGGTTTTTAACTGTCACTATATTGATTTCAGCTGGAAACTGCAGTAAATTGTATGTATAGGTATTTTTTTGAAGTTTTGAAAAAAATAATGGTAATGCCATATTTTTATTATGGTACTAAATTTTGGCAAGCATTTTACAAAGGCTGAAAGCTGAAAGCAACTTTTGTCAAATGATTAACATTCTACTTACGTAATATCCTTGAAAAAGGAAAGTTGGAGGAGTCATTTATTACATTTTGATGAAAGATTACAGACTATCTGTTCACCAGGAATCAGGCCAGCAGACCACTCAATGTATTAATCGACAGCCAGCCCAGGCCAACATAACCGACCTCCGCAGGACCTCCCAGACATTAGACCACCTCCTGCCAAAACGCTTGTTGGGGCATCATGAGCAAGAGTCGACATTTCTTTGTGTTTTCTTGGATGGGTGTGCGTTTGTATGTGTGGGAGTGATCGCAAACCTAAACCCCAGCTAATATCATTACAAGTCATGCTGCTCCAATATAACCCCACTATGGAGACATAAAAGACCTCAATCAATTCAGGTCTAGACACTACTGGCCAATCAATAAACACATAACATCACAAATAAAATGGAAAACACCAAAGAATAGCTTCAAGCCTACATGGTGAGGGCAAAACAAAAAAGAAAAACAAAGGAGGAAGAGAAGAGGAAAAGTGAGAGGAGGATTTGACGAGTCCTGCAGGCTCCATTTGTTTGTTGTAATCAGGTCTGGTGATCTGCTCCAGTCTCAAACATGGCTGGATGGTGTAGAGCATTGTGTAATCCAATATGCTTGTTGCACAAACAGCAGGGGCGCCACAGGATGGTATGCCAAAAAAAATAAAACAAACTAAATAAAAATATAGCATTTTACAGCGCATTATATAGGGGCCAGGAAGCAATTTTGGGCACAGCTTTTGATGGCCTTTGATACTGTAAGTACACATCTGTGTACTCTCAACACACCTGACTCTCAAACATCAGCTCAAGTACTACAGAATATAGAGTAATTATGTTCACTCAGTGAGGTTTTATTTGCCACATTATGCAGATTTACTTCCTGACCCTCTCGACGCATGGACATGTGAGTGAGGTAACACGGCGGACAGGAGGCTGATTACACACATGCACAAAGCCCTCCAAACACTCATATTCATGAGCACACACTAATGAGAGCGTCTCTTCATTACCTTTCTGACCCCAATCAGAGTGAAGACCCCCCCCCACCCAATACTTATTAATTATCTACACACACACTTATATTGTGTCCGTTTATTTCCAATAACAAACTCTTGTGACCTTCAAGACCATCACCATGTCATTTACAAATCTCATGCTGATCTCTCTTTGGAAAAGAAGATTTTTTAAAGACTATATGGATATAAATATCTATTCGTATTTGGATGAAATCAAAACTAAAAACTAAGGAAAGAAAAAAAAAAACCCACTTAATTTTTCCGTATGTTTGACTGTTAGTGTGTGTGTGACGGAGAGAAACAGAGACAGACAGACAGATAGATTAGACATTGTGTTGAACATTGTTGTGAATACAACTTAACACTGATTTCTAGTTGGACGCACAAGCAAAGTAGTTTCACTTTCATAGCGTCTCCAGAACATGGCGCCTGCAGCAACACTACAGCCAGAATAATGGCTCTGCCTTCTTCTTTGGGCGGCGTTATGAAAATAAACCAGCTTGTGATATAGAAAAGTGAGGGGTGTGTTTAAATGAGTCCTTTTAGGGGTGTGTGGACAAGTCGTAACTTGTATATAGAATACCTCTTTGGTTTTAAAACTTTAATCTTCACAACTTAAGGGATCTTATCTATGCAACACATTTTAAATCACGTCATATGATCGCTTTAAAAGCTGTATTTTCAGCACCATATATAAATATATATATACAATATATACAAAAACATTTTTTTAGAACCTGGATCTAGTGAAAACAAAAAGCGTTAACGTTCTTCAAAATATCTACTTTTTTGCGCTACAGACAACACACAAACACTTCCAATGAGGCAAAATAACAGAAATGACTTTGCAATATGACATTTAGAGACAGAACACATGACATTTGTCTTATGCTTGATTACCGGAACAAACATCCTGCCACCCACTCACCCTACACAACATATAGACCTTCTATTTAATCGCAGCTATCTCTCAAACTGAAGCCTGCAGTTATGTACACACATACACAAACGCAGTGGTGTATACAATGATAAACAACTTGTTCTTTTACACCTGCACACTCAGCACCCAGTCGACCACTACAGATTTTATGATCCCCCACCCGCTGCTGTCTATAGCGTATCTCTGCGGCACACAGAAGTGCTGGCCTTTCCATTCTCATATCTCTCCCTCTGCACCCACTCAGCTATTACGCCCCTACCATGATGGGTGGCGGCAGTTTAACATATTTATGGCTAAGGAAAAAAACAGCTTGTGTCGCCCCCAAAAGGTATGGAGGGGAACAACACCGCAGATGGGTTATGCTCACTGTAAAATTGCATGTGACTGCATAGAAAATCAGCCAGGGTATTTACCAGGGTATTTTTCAAGTATCATTTTTCCATTTTGTTTGGTTGCTAATGACTTCCTGAATTATTCAGGAATAGCAGATTAATGCAAAAACCTATTTATTCTCTATGATGCAAAGCCAGTTGTTTTGCATTATTGCTCCAGACTTAAATCTTTCAGAAATCGTTCATTCAATTTGATTTTATGTTTAGGACAATTTATTCTAACACTTTATTTTACGGTAAAACCTAGTAGTTGCTTATTAACAAATTAAGCAGAAATTAATGCCTTATTCTACATCCCTAATCCAATCCAATACCTACACTTTAAAGCTACCTTAATATTTTCAAGCAGCAAATTAAGGTTAATAGTTAGCAAGTGTTATCTATCCAAAAGTGTTACCTAATTTATAATCTAGGCTGCATTTATTTAATTAAAACAATGCAGTAAAAACAGTGACATATTATTACATTTAAAACTTTTAAATAAAAGTAAATTTTTATAATTAATAGTATAAATAGTTTTATAGTTAATTTACTTTTAATTAAAATATATCACATTATATGACAGGCTAATTGACCCCAGCAAAAACACAGGAATACAATTAAATAAATCCAAATATAAAACTAGCAGTGTTGTATGTCCACAATATTTGGAAAATCATGTGAAAATTCAATGCATTCATGTTTAATATCTGGAGTCCCTAAAATTTTAAACGGACTGAAAGCATAATTTTGAGAGAGACTGTTCATGGATGTTATTATAATTTTTTAATATAACAAGTTCCTCTAAGATTAGGAAAAGCCATAGTCATCAACCTAACACTCTGAGGGTCTATCAGACTCCAAACGCAAGAGTTAATCTAAATTTGTCACACATTTCTTAATGTAGCTTGTTACTTCGGTGGTTTTTAAAAGGAGAAAAGAAGCAGACGGATCCGGTGGGGGTTTTATGCGATTAAATTTGCCAATTTAAATCAGTGTAAGCTCACTCAATCATCCAAAAACCGGATAAAGTAATAAACAGTACAGAACCCAGAAACAGATAGCTGAGATTAATCTAGCGCAGAAACGGCTATTTACAGCCAAAGCCTTTTAGCAGGCATTAAAATACACTAATATCTACACTGGGTGAATGAGAGCATGTTTGCGGGAACACTAGGGAAGAAGATTATTCACTCGATTATAACAGTGACTCAAAGAGACTAATCCTCTGTAGACGACCGCCTGGCTGCCACCTTCATTTCTTAATTGCACAAGAGTAATATAATCCACCTTTCTTGCAGGTTTTTAAAGAGCAGGCATTTTATCGTGGTCTAATAAACATGGATGAAAAGATTAAAAAGGCAAAAAGGGAGCAATGTTACACAGATACAATTAAAAACACTCTTTAGAAGGAATTTTCCTGTGTGAGGATGCACCTAAAGCACATATTTAAGACATCTTAACATAATCATCTTGGACATTTAAAAGAACCTTTATCAGGAACATACCTCTCAGTGAAGTTTCGGAGGACGTTGAGCAGGTTGGCCAGCATGTTTACCTCTCTTCTTGTCTTTTCTAGTGCTTAGGATGTGGATTGATCTGCCTAGAAAAGAATGAAAAACAAAATTGAAGATAACACACAGCTTTCCCTCTGATGGCATTTGTTGACAAGGTAAAACTTAATATACACCTATTATTTATTATATTTATATATTATTTATATACACCTATTGTTCTACTGTAAATATATGAAAACTTATTTTTTGATTAGTAATATGCATTGCTAAAAAACTTCATTTGGACATCTTTAAAGGTGTTTTTTTTTTGTTGGCACCTTTAGATTTCAGATTTTTTAAATAGTTGCATCTTTATTATAGACCAAATATTGTCAAATCCTAACAAACCATAAATCACATGATGTATAAATCTCGACACTTATGACTGGTTTTGTGGTCCAGGGTCACATGTAACATCTAAATAGCACTGTACACAAAAAAACTGGTGTAGGCATATTTTCACTCACAATCAAATACTGCAATTACCAAAAGTCCTGGTAAAACATACAGTACCTCTCACAACTTCAATAAAATATAATTACAGTGTACAGTGGGTAAAAACAAGAAACGATTTTCTCTTTGCCGATTCAAACAAACAAACGTTCAAAGCCCTCAGAAGCATCCAGTGTAATGGGGTCATCTCTGACGGAGCGAGGCTTTGCTTGCGTTGTGTATGTGTGAACTGGTGGGTCTAGATGTGAGAGAGAGTTGTGCGTGTGAAACAGATGGCTCCCGCTAAGCGCTGTGCTTTCCCTGGCGTCATATGACAGGTGCTGCACTGCTGCTTTACAGCATAGTGAGAATGGATTCATCTCAAATTCAGAAGCAAACACATACCTTCACAAACGCCCCCAGTTTATGTGTGTGTTCTAAAATTTATGAGTGTTTTATCGCCGCATAAACCAAGCGATTACATTCTCTCCCTCCCTCAACCTAAAAGCACATCCCCGGTCCTGTATCACACTTGATGTACCTGTAAACCAGTTCGATAAGCATGATGGTTTAATAATAGCGCTTTCCGTTATGTTGTATCTGACTTATTACTCTTGTACCGTGTCTCAGTCCACTCCCTAGATCCCTTCTTCGTCAGTCAGTACACTGTGGACATAAATTCAGCCACAAGCAAAAGCCTTGATCTTGAAGCCTTGATTGATAATAAAACTAACTGTTACAGTACATCGAAATTTTAATGTAGCATTTAAAATACACTGGACTTGTGAAATGTGCGCTTGTCAGGCTTTTGCAAATCAAACAATCAAAATAAAATGCACTAAATAATTAAATCTATAAATAAATAAAGATTTAAATGTTAGTATTTTTAATCAGCATCTAATAACTCAAATGACTATATTTGCAGGATTGTTCAAATATGTTTAAATATTTGAAATTAAACAAAATAAAAATGATACAAATATATGTACCCTTGCACTCATTCTCTAAATATTGTTACAGGGATATACATTTATTGAGCTTATTAATTAATCAGAATGTAATATTTAAAATGTTGTACGTTTGCTTTGGCTGAGGTGCATTCTGGGAATTTCTAGGGATTCAACACCTATGATGATTCTGATAATGAACTTACTACTGAGCTGAAACATACCCTTATCTTCAAACTGTATCGTCCTGCAAAGCACTCTGGGTAATCACGGAGCGGTTCAGGCAATATGTGACAGACAGATCTAGCCCAGTTTTGATTTAATGTGTTGTACTCCTCTGAACACCTGAGTCACTTTTCCAACAACAGCAACAATGGTTATCTGAGGGGAAGACAAAGAGAGAGCATGACGGACAGAACCGGAGAGTGATAATATTCATCATTCATTAAAGTCCAGTCTAGAGACACAGTGTGTAATCCATTAGCCTGCTACACTTTTATCGCTGGTGTGTGTGCGCTTGAAGACTAAAGTGCCTCTATCCATCTTAAGCTGACGGAAAGATGGGTGAAATATTGATTTCACTGTTCACACTCAAGTGAAGTACAGATAACCAGCTAAATCTGCTGAACGTGGTGTAAAGCGTAACACAACTTACAGGCGCACAGGTAAAAGACACACAACATGCTCTGTCTTCTCACTTGGAGTTTCTTCAGTGTTAATTCCATTCAGCACAGTCATATTGTCCACAGGGGCTGTTTCAATATACATGCTCAAACAATTTGCAATGAAATGGTAATGAAAATATTTTTTCACATTCTCTTCCTGACTGCCCAAGGCATGGAGCTGAATGACATCACGCAGCATTTATCTCACCTCACCAGCTCTCACACTAATTCTCTCTCTCTCTCTCTCTCTCTCTCACACACACACACTTAAAGTTTAGAAACTTGCTGTAGAACAGTATGAACCATCACCCTTCTTAAACACATTTACAGAGATTTTTAAAGTGTGAATATGACTGATTGTGAAGAGCACTGAATGTAATTATATGAACATTACTTTGTATAGCCTAAGGATTGTGGCCGGTTGCCAGGGTGTTGCTATGCTGCTGCTGAGGATGTTCGGATTTTGTGGCCAGTTGCCAGGATGTTGCTATGCTGCTGCTGAGGATGTTCGGATGTTGTGGGCGGTTGCCAGGGTGTTGCTGTGCTGCTGTTGAGGATGCTAGGATGTTGTGGCCGGTTGCCAGGGTGTTGCTATGCTGCTGCTGAGGATGTTAGGATGTTGTGGGCGGTTGCCAGGGTGTTGCTATGCTGCTGTTGAGGATGCTAGGATGTTGTGGCCGGTTGCCAGGGTGTTGCTATGCTGCTGCTGAGGATGTTGTGGGCGGTTGCCAGGGTGTTGCCATGCAGCTGCTAAGCATGCTAGGATGTGGTGGATGGTTGCCAGGGTGTTGCTATGCTGCTGTTGAGGATGCTAGGATGCTGTGGGTGGTTGCCCTAACATTGCTTGCATATCCTAAGGATTTTAGGATGTTCTGGCTGGTTGTCAGGGTGTTCCTATGCAGCTTCTAAAGATGTATAATGTTGTGGGTGGTTGTCAAAGCATTGAAATGTTTTCTTGTAGGTGGTTGCCAGGGTGTTGCTATTCAGCTGCCAAGGAACTAGAATTTTTTGAGTGGTTGCTAGGGAGTTGCTACACAGTTTTGGTGCGAAGATGCCAGGGTGTTACTATACAGATGCTAATATATTGTGTGTGTTTTCCAGGGCATTTCCGTGCAGTTTTTAAAATGCTAAGATTTAACATCTGGTGGTTTTCAAAGCTTTGCAGTTCTTGATGATGCTTGGATAAGGTGGCTAGTTGCTTAGGTGTTGCTATGCAGCTGCTAAGGATGCTAGAATGTTACACGTGGTTGCTATGCAATGGCTGTGTATTTTATAGACTAAGGAATTCTGAACGGTTGCTATCCACCTGCAAGTTTCTGATCTCCAGACTGGCTGCAGCAGAGTGAAAATATATGGCATTTTATTATCTGCCAAACTAAATATCTTAAATCAGATTGCTAATACCACTTGACTCCTCAGCAAGCGCAGTACTTAGGGTTAGAGGTTCAGAAAAGAGCTTTGCCAAGCACCTCTAATTATAACCGAAGCATGCAGCAACAGCATCAGAAGTGCAGATAGAAAGAGAGGAGATTTGAGGAAAGAAGCCAGTCATGAACACAGATAAGAAGAATCTGCCAGGAGAAGAGATGCAGTGCTCAGCTGATGCGAGTGTGTGTATGTGTATCATTTAAAGAGCAGGCTTGTTTTATAAGAGCGAAAAGACAATGTAACATGCAAAAGTGACCCCATGTAATGAACTCATTGATGATTACAATTATTCTCAGCCTGAATACCAGTGAAAGCACAGGGATTAGTAGAGCCGACAGCATGACAATGTGCAAAGAGCAATTACACACTTACACATGCATACTTATGTTCACAGACATATCACATGACAGATCGGTCAAGGAATGAAATATACTGCACACTAAATGTTGTTCTTTCATTGCATCGATTGCTAATTTTTCGGTGTTCAAAGAAACACTTTAGCACAGCATAATCTGAAAACACATAGGCTTGTTTTTTTCTAGTGCCACTTTTCAGAAATCTAAGACGAACAAAAATCTCGACATGAGAAAACACATCTTCCTGAAAAAAAATCAATCGGACACTTTAACAGCTGGGACACAATACCTCCAGCTGATATCCTCAAACCTCAGAAAGTAAGAAAAAAAAACACAGAAAATTGAAGATACGTGCTGAAAGCTAGCAAGAAAAAAAGGGGGGCATTTCTCAAGCGGGTCTGGATATTGGTTTCGCTATCCTTTGAAAATCCACCGCCTCTCACCTTAAATATTTTATGTTGTGTATGCAAGTGTGTTCACTTTGTTTACTTGGCTTGACACATAAAAAGAATATGTGTATCTACTGTCTGCTTGATTGCAGAGGCCAGTGTGTGGTGAATTCAGAACTAAAGTGCCCTGCTACATGAATGTGTGTGATTATTGTTTGTCAGGTTCATAGTGAAAGATCTGAAGACTGAATTATTGATCTCAACTCTTCAGAGAGGGTCAAATCCACAGTTCTAGAAAATGTAAGCTTCTGCATTCATATCTTGTTAAAGTTAAAGAAAAACTGCTCTTTTGCTTTTGTTTGCTTCTATTGCCCTCTTTTGTAAGTCGCTTTTGATAAAAACATTTAAATAAATCACTCATTAAATGTAAATATACAAAACACAGATATGTAGTCCATATGAATCCAGCAGTTTACCTGAAGCGTGGTTTATTGCATAGCTTTACTTGCATTAGTACACAGTCACACTTTAGTTTGGGGTCCAGTTCTCACTATTAACTAAAATGAACTAGAATTCCTAATTTGCTGCTTGTTAACAGTTAGAAAGGCTGTTCAGTTTAGGATTACAAGACCTAAATATAAAAAATCGTGGGCAGTCGTGTCCTAATGGATAGGGAGTTGGACTTGTAATCCAAAGGTTGTGGGTTCGAATCCCAGGTCCGGCAGGGATTGTGGGTGG
>JAUMHP010000073.1:2265316-2275830 GCA_032361065.1 Enteromius trimaculatus | reverse complement strand
TGCGTGGTTGATCACTTCTCACTGCTGTGTGTGTTCACTTGGATGGGTTAAATGCAGAGCACAAATTCCAAGTATGGAATGTTCCAAGTATGGCGTCACGTCATGTCCTTAAAAATGATATGTTTATACTGTATATATAAGCATATTTATATTAGCATGTGAATTATACACATTTAAAACAGTTGTAAAGTTTTAGGATCATAATTCAGCAAGTGTTCATCAAATTGCATTTCAATGTTTTGAGAAATGTATTATGGAATTTTAATCAATAAGGAATTGATGATGTTAAAAAGTGGTGATTTTGCTCCTGAAAAGCGTACTCTTTCACAATGTCAATGTCAAAGTCAACTTATTGGCATCATAAAGTGACTTTGTGCTTACAGTACTGCAAAAACTAACCTCGGTAAGCATAGCAACAATATTAACAAGCATGACATAGTAAGAGCAGTTTGGTCACAAGCTATCGTGAACACAGGAGGAGGGAGAGGGACAGTAAGAAGAGGTGTTAATGCAATTTTGATCCACACAGCAGTCCTCCAGAGAGGCAGATGGGACAGGGGAGACCTGTTCCATAATTTCTTGTTCCTGTATGACTCAGAGGCCAAACAGCAGGTGTGTTCTGTCAGCGGAAGCGACATTTCCTGTCCTGCGTGTGCGCGCTTTACACACATGATCCATCATCCTCTGCTCTTATCTCAAGCACATGCACCGAGGGAAAACGGCCGGTCACAAGAGCAGCAGGCAGTTATTGGGTGAGGGTGTTATGTTAGATAGGTTGTGTTATGATAGAGGAAGGGTGCTTGTGATGGGAAATAACCAACAAAATATCAAAATTCAAATGCACACTTTGTAACATAAGCTTCCACCTGTATTGTATTGATTATGTGTCTTTGTGTCTGTGCCTTGGGCTACTAAAGCATGACCTTTCTTGGCTCGAGACATATACTTAAAAAACTCCATGACCTTTTGAGCAGCTAAACAAGAACACACACTAAAACAATTACATACATAAGATCTCAGGTTTAAATTTGACTACGCAAAAAGCAATCGATTATGCCTTCCGTCTCATGCAGTAGAAGCTAAACCTGCTCTGACCACGCTTTCTTGTTATGAACCTCTTTATCCTTTGCAGACTTCAACCGTTAAGCCTTTGACACATATTAACCCAAACTGTGAAATCTGAGCATTCTCTATCAGAGAAAACTACTCTTCAGCTGAGCTTCAGCCCTCTTGCTCTTCTTATGAACTCAGACTAGCTGTTGTTGAATCCTTTGACTTTGATCCTCCTCCATTGCTTTTTTGCCATGGGTAAATGTGAGTGGCATTGTGCTTTCTTAGTTTCCTAAAACCCCCTACACACTTTTACTTACAGTACATCAAACCAGCCTCTAATGCCAGTTCACTTTCATATTTTACAGCTCTGTTCAGTAACGTATGTCATTTATTATCCTTGCATTATTACTAGACAATTAATGTAATAATGAGTAATAATGAGTTCCCTTTCTTGACCATGCTCTGAATCTGCAGTGAAATCTGTCCAATAGGGGATCAGGACGTCATAGGCGGGTGACGTCATGATGCAGGAAGCTTAAAGCACGTGCGGTAAGACCAAACGCCAGCTTTCATTCATTCCGTGTGCTCTCTTTGTGTCTGTCGCAGCGATTACATTCTCTTTGTTAAAAAACTGTGAAATTAGTTTAAAATGAGCCAGGAAAAGTCTTTCAGAAAGTGTGCTAGTCCCTGTGGTCGTTGCCTTACACCTAGAGATTCAAATCTTCTCTGTGTGGCTTGTTTGGGAGAAGATCATGCGGTGGCCTCTCTTGAGAGAGGTGACTGGCCATGCTGCAATCAGCTCTCCTTGGCTACTCTCCATTCTAGGAGAGCTCTCTTTGCAGAGGGAGCATTTATTAGTGTTCCTCGTGGTGCAGGCTGCGCTGTCGCTGAGGCGAAACTTTGGTTTTGCATTCATGGGGATCACAGACTGATCTGATGGAGGGAATCGAGACGGGTGATCCCCTATCTCCTTCCCATCCTGGTGGATCTGATTTGTGCCTGGGTTTGGAAGCACCGCAAGCAGATACTTCTCCCCGGGCAGGCCAATCCATGAGGCATTCATCTTCCTCCGAGGAGGTATGGCTTTTTCTGTTATTTACACTAGCAGAAAAAGTCAAAATGAAAAAAGAAAGGAAAGATGAATGCCACAGGGCCATTACAAATTTTATTGTTACAGGTTTGCTGCCTTTTTCTACTGTGGAGGCTTCATGGTGGAGGTAAGTACAGTAAGCTGTAAATGATGTTGTAATATTACCTTTAAGGCTGTTGGCCAGGTTTGTAGTTAGTCTCTTAATCGAGATACGTTTTAAAAAACGTTTTATAGTAAGCAACAGTGATTAAATAAAGCTAATTTAACTTTTTTGTGTTTTTGATGACGTCAACTATCGGGGAAATTATAAGCACCTTAAACCCCAAATATCAGTCCCCCAGCCGAGACATGCTCTCAAATACCCTCATGCAGGTATAGTATGCAGTTGAAAAAGAAAATGTCAAGAAAGAGTTGCAAGATGTGAGAGGAATGTGGCTGGACCAGCTTTGCACAGGAGCACTACCTAACAGTGTCAGTTCACTACATGAGAAAGAGTTCCATGAAACAGAAGGTCCTACATACAAGGGCAGTATACACATCTCAGACAGGGGACATTTTAGCAGAAGAGATGGGAGATATTTCTGATGAATTCAATATAAAGGACAGAGTAGTTGCTGTGACAGTGGACAATGCAGCAAACATAGATGCAGCAGAAAAAAAGATGAGTATTATAAAAATTTGCTGTTTTGCTCGCGCTCGCAATATTGCTGCTCAGAAGCTTTACACGATTACCTCAGTCTCACAGTGGACAGGAAGGATCAGAGCAATGGTTGAGTGGCTGAGAAGATCCAGCCTGGCTAAACCCATCCTTAAAGAGAAGCAGCGTCTTCTTGGTAGGTAGATATCAGAATAGATTAACCTTAGTGCAAAACTCTTTTGCCAAATAGATAATAAAAACCCTTTGCTAAATCATGCAGTAAAACATTTCTGCAAATAAACAGCCACTTCGATAACCACACACACACACACACACACACACACACAAAACAAACTTCTCTTTCTGACTTCAGGTCTTCCAGAACATGCGGCCATCCTTAATTTGAAAACAAGGTGGAATAGCTTATTCCTCATGGTGGAGCGATTCCTGGAGCAGTTCCCTGCCATCCAGGCCACCTCCATGGTTTCTTAAGAAATTAATAGACAAGGACAGGTAAAAATCTGTTCTTATTCTAAATGCTTATTCCACTTTTTAGTGAGAACGATTTTGCTCATGAATCTATAGTCCATCTAATGAATCTGATTATATTTTACAGACTGCATGAGGTTTCTGATGAGGATTTTAGAAAAGCAGAAGAGTTTGTCAGAGTTACAAAGATACTTTACACTTCAACCCTCTGCGTCTCTGCTGAAAGGAGCCCAACCTTGGGTCAGATTCTGTCAATCTTAAATAAACTCCAGCACAGTGAATAAAGAGGACTCCTCCTTCACAAAGACCATCAAGGACACTATCTGGAATGACCTCTCAAAAAGATACCAGGTGTGCAGTGTATCTTGTTGAATTTGTACTTGTTTTTATTAGGATTACTCCATGATTAACTGTTTTTGTCTTGAAGGATGGCAATCTCAGACAGTTTTTAGAGGAGGGCACAGCCTTGGATCCCAGAATCAAGTCAAAAGTGACACATGAAGTGTGGACCAGACTGGAGGAGGAGCTAATGAAAATGACCTTAGAACAGGTGTTAATTCATATTGGTAATCTTCTACTTCTCTTGAATTGTAGATCAATATGTGTGACCTATTTTTTTAATTGAATATAGACTCTAGCAGATAGAACAGGCACTTGAAGAGAGAGCTGGTAACCAAGATGACAGCTCTGATGAAGACAACAGCACTGGTAGAGTTTTATATTTTTCTTTATTTCTTTACATATCTTTTAATAGGAGAGGCCAAAGCTCACTGCCCTTGAGGAGCTGTTTGCTTTGGAGGACATGGCAGTTGAAGCAAGAATGCAGACCACTGTCAGCAGCACTACAGAGAAGATTCAGACAGAGATAAATAAGTACAGACTGCTTCCATCTACACTGTCCTTAGTACAGTAACCTGGTGGTGGGACATGAAGGACACTCTGCCAATGCTTTCAGAATTGGCATCAAGGTACCTTTGCGTGCAAGCATCATCCACACCCTCAGAGCGTACATTTTCCACTGCTGGGGACATTATCAGCCAGGAGCGGGCTTGTCTGTCTCCTGAAAAAGCAGACATGCTAATTTTTCTGAAGAAGAACTGTTGAGTGATTTCAGGTGATCTTAAAAGGTTAGTTTACCGAGAAAAAAAAAAAAAAAATTCTGTCTCTAATTACTTACCCTAAAGTTGTTCCAAACCCATAAGACCTTTGTTTATCTTCAGAACACAAATGGAGATGATTTGGATTTAATTCAAGAGCTTTCTGATCCTCCCATAGATTTACTGGATATGCATTTTTCAATGCCCAGAAAGGAACCAAAAACATCAAAATAAGTCCATGTGATATCAGTGGTTCAATCAAAATTATATGAAGCTGTGAGAATACTGTGCGCAAAATAAACAAAAATAACTTAATTCAAAGATTTATCTATGGGAGGGTCAGAAAGCTCTTGGATTAAGTCCAAAATATCTTCATTTGTAGATAATTAATAAAAGAATTTTCATTTTTGGGTGAACTAAACCTTTAAGCGACAGTGAGCCTCACAAATACTTGATGGACTTAAAACAGTTTGAACTTTATTAAAACTGTTTCCACTGATATACTGTGTTAACGATATTTGTTCATTTTGTGCTTTTGTTCTTTTGTTTATTGGTCTTAGAGATAAGCCTGCTGTGAAAAGTGTCACAAACATTCTGAAAAAATAATACTAAGTTTCTCAGAGATTATGTGTATTATGTAATCTTTTTAAAAAATATTTTTCTTAAATAAAACTATCGAAAAAAGTATCGTTCGGAACCGGTATCAAAATCAGGGTATCGTATCAGAAATTTTGGAACGATACCAGCCCTATTCCCGAGGCAGGTGTTTGGTCTCACCGCACGTGCTTTAAGCTTCCTGGATCATGACGTCACCCGCCTATGACGTCCTGATCCCCTATTGGATGGATTTCACAGCAGATTCAGAGCATGGTCACACTGAGGCGTTCCCATAGCGTTTTGACGCAGTGTCTTGTTCCTTCAAGGAACGTCTAGGTTACCTATTTTAACCCCCGTTCCCTGATGGAGGGAATGGAGACGTTATGTCGTCACGACATAACCTCGTAGTGACCGACAGACAAGGGAACTAGGGTTATATACATAACCCCGAGACGTTCTACAAGGACTAGAAAGCTATTTTCAAGTAAGAATCACTTAATATGGCAATTGTAACGAACCCACCTTTAATACATGATATTCTAGTAACTAAATACACAAATATTGAGCAAACAATTCATTAATTTCATTCCTTATTAATAAAAATTGCTAGAAAATGAAAAATGGTTTACAATGAACAATTCTCTCATCCTCCACCGTGGAGTTCGTTGCACACATTGAGGTAGATTTATTCTCTCATCTTTGTTCGTCTCTCCAGAGTAGTTTTTGTTGGATTGATTAACTGATTATTGTGTTTGCTCATTAGCTGACTGCTTGACTGCCCACACAGGCCTGTTTTAACAAGCTCTGCAGCAGGGGCCCAAAACCCTAGCCTTCGTTAAGCCTCGTTAGACTCGTTAACAGTCATTAGAGCACACTTAATTGCTCCACCGCAGTGCCAGTCCACAGTGGGCAGCGTTGTATACCGTATACCTCTAAAAGCAGACAAGGACCTTCTATTAAAAAGAAAACACACACCTATCTCAAATCATGCTATTTTAAGTACTGCACTTTTTTTCTTACACTGCTTTTATCTCCTCCTATCCTCTTCACACACAGAATAATATTTGAACTATACTTGAATATCTTCAGCTTGAAAACTGATAAAGAAGCTAGAAATGTTGAAGTCAGAACACGTGTGAGTGCATGCTTGAAAGAATAAACAGAAAACAGGAAAATATTCAGGCATGCTTGTGTGACTAATGTAAGTGTTTTTAAGATCACTCGTGTAGTTTAATACACAGCCAATATGCCTGGCATTTGCACACACACTCACACACACACATCAAGTCACACTTGTCCACTTCACAAGGAGCTTGTGTGGGTCAAGACTTTCCCACCAGATCAAGATCAATTTTCTACATCTGTCAACTTCCATTAAAAGCCAGCAGCATTACACACACACACACACACACACCTCTGTGCCATCTGCTCTGGCCACCAGCAGAGTGAGCACGCTAACAACATGTTTACACATCAGCGCTGACTTCCTCTCACGATTGCTGATTGTGTGAGAGTGTGCTGGTGTGTTCACATCTAAATCGTTCGGCAAAACATGCAGTTCTGTAGCTATATCTGATAGCCTCTAGTTGATGTTATGAATTTGCTCCAGTCAACATACTGGCTAGAAATATATGTGATTAACAGCTAATCCAATCTGGTTTAGGTGGTTGACCAACACACTTGACCATCTTGAACTTTGACCCATCTGGAAATCAGACATGGGAATTCAAAGAACTTCATCTGAAAGCATATCTTGATGAAACTTTCAATGTCAAAGAAACACACTAACACTACTAAAAAACCTAATCCACACTACTGATCAAAATTGTCAATAGTTGTTGTTTTTTTCTTTTCTTTCTTTCTTTCTTTCTTTCATTCTTTCTTCAAAAAGGCATTTTATTAAGCTTAGATGCATTAAACTGATGTGTGACAGAAAATATGTGTATAATGTAGTGGTGGGCCGTTATTAACGTGTTGCGTAAAAAAAAAAAATTGCAGTTAATCTATTCACAAAGTTGTGTTGGGAGCTGGGTCTATCCTACGCAAGCTATGATGACTTTCACCTTGATATTTTAGCACGGATGTATACCTAGCCATACCTATTCCTTGCATTGTAGCCCTATTCGGACGAGACTAGGTTTCTAAACTACTGTACGTGTGAGCTTCGATTCTTATCACCTGTCGTCCGTGATCTTCATGTACCATTTCGGATGGGACTTACACCTCCGTGTTTATTACAGAGGTGAGAGGGTGTGTTTTGTAGATCTGGGCGTCACACAGATCATGCTCTCTGTATGCGTGCATTGCTATAGTCATTCAGATTGATTACAATTAAAATCACAAATGCCATGGTGACGCTAAATGGCTAGTGCAACAAAACCATGTTAATGTGTGGTTACTTTAGTTCAACTATTGTTTTTTATTTGTAAACCCATGTTTAATTTTGATAATTAAAACATATGTAAGTGCAGAAATGATACTTTGATATATCTTTCCTGATACTGATATTACTAATAAATAGTCAATCTTAACAGTTTATGTGATCTGGCTTTTTATTTGTATTCATTAATTTATTTTATATATCAAAATATATTAAACGTGCGTGCGGTAAGAGGATCTGTGGCATATCGTGCTAAAACACACAAGGAAACTTTTAAGATTAAAAAGATTAATCTATGCCCACCCCTAGTATAATGTTACAAAAGATCAAAATTTCTTTAGAATATTCTATTCTTTAAAGAATCCTGAAAAAAAATCCAGTTTTCAATAAAATATTAAGCAGCGCGACATTTATAATCAGAAATGTTTCTTGAGCAGCAAATTGGCATATTAGAATGATTTCTGAAGGATCATGTGACACTGAAGAGTTATGGTGCTAAAAATTCATCTTTGATCACAGGAATCACAAAAATATTTCACAATATTACTGTTTTACTGTATTTTTGAAGAGAATAAGAGACTCCTTCTGAATCTTATTCAAAATGTAGAACAGTAGTAGTATTTTGTAGTACTAGTAGTAACAGTAGTATGTTTTTTTGCAAAACCTTGCTATTCCAATAATGTATTTGTAAATAATACAACAAAAAAAGGCATACTACAGCTTATTCAGGACAACAAGAGACTGTATGATCACCCTTGTAAACCAACAACCACAGTTGCGTTGTTAAGTGTAATTTTTATGTGGTGGTGGAATGAAACAGATTAATGCTGAAAAAATGATTCATCAATCTTTCAGTTGGTTGCACAAGAAACAAATAAACAAGATGGAATTTGCTCGTGGGAATCTATATTTACCAAGTACTAAGCATGTCAGAAAAAAACATCTTTTAAAGATTTGATGCCACTAGCTTGACAAATGCTGGCAGACATAACCATTAGTTATTCCTCAAAGCTCTTCTGATAGATCCTAATAAAAATGAAACAGGATTTTTTTATTTTAGTACGCAATGTGCATCAGATCAGTCAGCAAATAGGTAGTGGGTCTAAAAATGTAATCTCAAAACATTGCAGAAAAGCACTGAAGAGCATTGAAAAGCACTGAGCAGGTTGCCTGACTCTTTGAAGCGATGTCAACATGTGCTAAATTGGAGACTCTCATTAAGTCTTGCGTAAGAGCAACCGGCTGGCTGTTTAAAACACAGGATACTCCCACCGGCTAATGCGGAGCAAAACTCACTTTTAATGGCTGAGAAAACACTGAAATGGCCAAATGAAGCTGAGAGCTCTCCCTCTGCTATAGCCGATGATCAAAAGCTCTATTTAACCCTCGCTCAACACTGTCCGTCCCCCATGCTCACACACATAATAATAACCCAGGTGAGTTTCTTTTCCATTGCAGCAGGCAGTTTAGCTCCAGTCCACTGCCTGAAATAGCTTCAGCCTCCCTGGAGACCTGACTCACACTCACCCAAGCCTAACATCTGCGAGACGACCGACTGAACCAGCATCTGATCAGTAAATTCATCACAGACCCTGAATGTTCAAAGTCATCTGAATGCAGTCAACATCATTACAAAAAAAATGGCATGTCCATCCCGCCTGTATGTTAATAGCTGACAAACTTGCACACCACCAATCAATCATGCCAGCAACACGGAGCTTATAGGAATCATGCAAATATTGTGCAATCCTCTAGAGGAAACAAAAATAATGCAAGAAATATCATGCAATGCTCTGGAGACAAGACGACAGACAAAAGTACAAATGAGCAAAAATATTGTTATTATATTTAACTGCTGGGTTTAGTTATACAAATAAACTACCTGAGACATGTTTGTTTCTTGCATTTATAGCTGCAGTATTACATGAAATGAGGGGTTTTGCTGCCTTTTTGCACTGTGTGGTGATTTGTTAGCATACAGGTTAATGATAAGTTTTAAATCTTTTTAAAAACAAAGTTGATCAAAATCAGTAATTACACATATAACAATTATTTATTTAATTGTAGAGTTGTAGTATTTTCTTCTAGTATTACTAGACTGTCTGCTTAGCACTTTATTTTGATGGATCCACAACATCCTACATACCAGTCTAGGCTCACAGCAATTCGTACATATTTTACGAGGAGGCTAACTGTACAAATTCATACAACCTCACTCATACTTTTTTTGCTAAATCATATATATTTAACAAGTTGCCAATTCGTATGAATTTGTACAAATGACCTACACCTAACCCCGCCCCTAAACCTATCCATCACTGGTGTAAGGATCCGCTCATTTGGGCGGAATGCTGCATGTTTCACCTCCGGCTAAGACAGAGAAGAATGCTCCTCGTGGTTTCTAACTTTTGTTCTTTAAGTTTAAGTTACAATTTTACGTTTACTTTTGAGGTTACTTCGTTTTAATCTGACTCCAATTTTAAATAATTATTAAATTTTTTCCAATATCCTTTCAATGGGGACCTAATGCGTCAGAGTTGGCGTCCCATACTCACTAACATAACCTCGCCAGTCTGATAATTTTGCTCAGAGGTCGGAGGAAGAACTATTACTCCTTTGCTTACCGCCTACTGCTTGTATTTTTTTATAGCCTTAAAACCATACCCGACGTGTCAAAACTTCAGCGATACGCAGAAATCAGGAGTCTTCAGGTACAACATGCCCCACTGCTCTATTGTCCTGCGCTCCAGTTTCTCAGTATCCTGGTCATAAAATTACGCGCCCAAAAGAGTCCGCAGAAACAGTTCAGTTTTCCTGGAAGAATTAAATTAAATTTCTTCAAACTTTACACTGGGGTTTAGACAAATCTGACAAAATTGTACGATTGAGGTCATACTAATTTGTACGAATTAGCACAAATTTTCCACCTTTGATTGTGAGACTGTGTTGAACACACTGACTATCAGAAACTTTGCATGTATATGTCCACTCATTCTACTAACCCTAAACCTACCCTAACAGTCTACTCTGAGAGTTAGTAGACATGTACTGTAGTTGCTAGGGCTGCACGATTAACCTTTATCGCATCGATATTGAGGTTTTAACTCCCGCGATTACCTAACCTCAGGAGTCTGAGGTTTTTTCCCCCGCCTCTGACATTTGAGTGACAAA
>JAUMHP010000073.1:2163227-2190475 GCA_032361065.1 Enteromius trimaculatus | reverse complement strand
AAAGTCCAAGTCGAGTTGCAAGTCTTTTTATATTTTGTCAAGTCGAGTCTAAAGTCATCAAATTCATGACTCGAGTCTGACTCGAGTCCAAGTCACATGACTCGAGTCCACACCTCTGCAGTGGGGTATTACTGAGAATCTCTGAATGATGGCCAGTTATTTCAGAGAGTCACATGGCTCCGCAGGAAACATGGTTCACAGGAAGCTAATGGTGCTGAGTCACAGCTGCCATAAAAGGCAGGAGCACGTCACTCCTGAGAGGATCCGCTCTCTACCTCTGTGCATAAATAATGCTGTCCTTGAGGTCTAAGTCATCACCGAAAAATGACTGGACTGCCACAAGTGAAGCAAGAACACTATGTCCCTTTAAGTCTCTGCCCCATGGACATTTTTATATAATATGTGTTATGTAATAAAATAACTCTCAATAAAACATCTCTGATGCATTTCCTTTCACCTCCTGCACTAACTGTTAGTGTTTGTAGGTCAGAGGTCTGGCGTGAACTCACGGATCTCGCAGCTTCCTCCGACCCAGCCGGGAGGGCAGTGACAGGTGTAGCCGTTTGATTGGTCGATGCAGGTGCCGCCATGGTGACATGGGTTGCTTTCACACTCGTTGATGTCAACCTCACAGTTCTCGCCTACGAAGAGGGAACGAAGTGATTGAGACAGAATGCAAACCTCCTATCAGCATTGCCCTCACAATACACAATGGCTTTGTACACTAGATACTGCATACTGTGCAGTACACCTGGAAATCAATGCAAGAGGAAGTTATATTTTATATAAATATTTATATATATTGCATATTTAATCCAATTTTAATCCAAAATTCTATTTGATCCAATAGTGCTTAAAAACGAGAAAATGATAGTCAAGTTGAACGCAATGCATTGTGGGATACAGTGTATTGTGAATGCACCATATTGCACATTGGCAAATGTATTAGGTTAGGGATTTTCCAACTAGAGGACTGCTTTACAGAAGTTTACAGAAAAAAAATGTAAAATAAAAAATTTAAATAAGATTATACAAAATAAAAAGTTGATTATAAGAAATATTTTATTAAAATAAAGACATGTAAATAAACAAACGAACAAGTACATCATCTAAGAGTATAGGCAAAACAACAACATAAAAAGTTGATTGCAATCAAAAAATAAAGAAAAAGATTATTATTTTTGAATGATTAATAATTATTATTAATAATAAAATTATTATTAATAAAATTATTAATTAAATAAATACTACACCTAACTGTATAGTACTGCAGGTCATTGTAAAGCTTTTATTTATATTGCTAAATATTTACCTTATTATTGCAAACTAAATATTTACCAAATAATATTTTATTACCACAATATTTATTTTTCCCAATATAAAATTTTCATCACTTAATACATGAAAATATCAGGTTCCCTTTTTTTGCCTTAAAGTTGCTCATCTCTATTAGGAGTATTAGTTATTCCAAAACCAGCCAGGTGCACAAATATTTAATACAAACAAAATAAGCAATCACTAATATTCACCCATATATCCTGCTGGACACACACAGGATGCGTTTCTCCCTCCGCTCTCACAGTGTCCTCCATTCTGGCACCTGAGCTTCAGACAGGGGTCCTTATATATCTCGCAGTGCTTTCCTGAAATAACCCACAATACGTTATTTACGTGTCATCTTTTACTGACACTTTTAACTGCAAATGCATGAAGCGCACCTGTGAACTGTGGGGCGCAGATGCACTCATAGGCATTGATCAGGTCTCTGCATGTGGCGTAATTCTGACAGGGAGCAGATAAGCATTCATTGTACTCCTCCTCACAGTACAGACCATGATAACCTAATAGAATTGAGAGAAAAACACTAAATTATTGTCACCTTAACTTAAAGTTTCCTAGAGAGCCACTAGAGAGCAGTGTTTAGTTGTGGTTTACAGGATGAGGTCAGCAGGAGCAAACTGATGGCACAGATGACTGAGAAAAATGCTGTTTTCTGACAGTCTATATTATATATCGATCCATAGATATAATCTTGTACACTCTTTTTGTGAAATGCATACAAATATTTGACTGCGATGAAACACAAAAACGTTGAGGTGTCATTAATTACTCGTTCCGAACCCATAAGACCTCTGTTCATCTTCAGAACACAAATGAAGGTATTTTTGATGATATCAGAGAGCCATATGTCCTTCTATAGACAGCAACACAACTGAAAGAGAGTCAGATGGCTCTCTGATGTCATCAAAAATATCTTCATTTGTGTTCATAAGATGAACAAAGATCTTATGGGTTTGAAACGACATGAGGGTGAGTAATTAATGACAGAATTTTTTGGGGGAACTAACCCTTTTGTTATTTCCTGGGGCTTAATTAAATTAGTTAATTAAATGTAAAATTATGAGATTCCTCTTTCAAGCAGCACGTAAAAAAAAGTAAAACTTAGAAAAGAAGCAGAGCAAGGTTTAACGCTAACCCCAAGTAAAAGCAAGAGTAATAGTGATGCTAAAGATTAAAGTAAAACCACATAGTTTCAAAGTATACTGCATTTGACATTGACTTAATAATGATTTCTTTACAAAGTGACATCGCCAACTACTGGCCTGGCACGAATAATCCAGCAGTTTAAATGGTTTCACGGATGCATGTGTAATTTTTCAGAAATTAAAGGAAACATTTTCAGTTATTGAACATGGCTTGTAAACATATTCTTGTATTCAGATACATTCCTCAACATTTACCAAGTTCCACACTCTTCCACTTTCATCTCGCGCAAAGTTCAGTTTGGCTTTGTTTGTTATTCATAGAATTATTTTATTTAATTTTCATTTATGTACTTTTATTTATTTTTTGCATCTGCGAAGCTCAGCCCAAGGTATATTCCGTATACAAATAGTACACAAATTCTTAGCATAGGCCAGTGCTGCCACCTAGTGTGGTCAAAATGGCTGAAAAAAAAAAAAATTACTTAAAAATTATCAATGTTCAAATTGAAAGGCATCTCTCCCAAACCATAAACAAATTTAAAACAAATTTAAAACAAACCATAAACAAATTTAAAACAAATATAGTTACGCTGCTTGATCAATTTTAAACAAAAAATGCATTATAGTGCAAAGTGGTGAAAGCCAATCACACATGGGTATGAGATGGAGTGGGAGGAGAAAAAAAAGGAAATACGTTTACGTATAGTCCGGATATACGTTTTTTTTTACGTTACTTTAATTTTATATGTCTCTCTGAACATGCAGCTCTCTTTTGTGAGACGCGAGTACAGCAGTGATAGATGATAGATGTACCTCTACAAACTGCGCAAAATACGCTTTCTGCATACTGTGATGATACTGACATACATAAATTCCTTTAATAGTGTTCTGGAACACAAATGCTTGACACATTGTGCACTAGTCCCATCCTCATCCAGTGTCTGTGCTATTTCTCTCCAGAAGTTATGAGCACTAACAACACATTTCTACTTAATATTAGAGTTATGGGTATTTCTGCTACTTAACCGCTTATTAAGACATGCTGGGAAACAAAGGTTCGGACCAGTGTTGTGAACAAACTAGTTAGTGGAAAAAGCTCAAGCTAGTTGAGAAAATTGAATGTGCATGTATGGGCTGTGCTTATACAGTGCATGCACATTATACCGATAAAGACATTTACTCCATGCCCTGTATGCACTGTATGTATACCTTAGTGTAGATGTAAAATAAAACGAGTAAACTTTGCTCTTTTTAGTTTGCAAACTTTTAGTATCTCAGACTAAACCAATTAGTATCTCAGGCCCAGAATGCTGCCGTTAAATCATTCGATCATTTGGATCATTTTGTGCTTACTGAGTGTGCCAATTTCAGCAGAACGGGCATTCGTCAACGGGCAATTGTCTTCTTCATAGCACCGTCCCGCTGAGCATTACCTGAAGTCCCACCGGAGCACGTTTAGTTCCCATTGGACACCTCTTATCAGAGCGGGGTGATATCAGCGGATAGACTGATCCGGCTGCACAGCTGGTGCAGTCACACTTCACAGACAATGATGTGTGAGCACGCAATACACAGGAGGCAGTTGCACAGGAGGCAGTTGCCATGGCAACCAGACATAGTTGGAGGGAACGTAAGGGAGAGACAGCTATGAGCGATACCAGCAAGATCCTCACCTGGTACACACAGACACCTATAACTAGTGCCGATGCTGCGGCAGATGCCGTGAGCGCATGGGTTGAGGGCGCAGAAGTCCACTAGCTGGGCGCAGGTGGGTCCGGTGAAACCTGCAGGGCAGGTGCAGCTGAAGCCCAAACCGGCACCCTGTGGGAAGCAGCTGGCGTTATTGTGGCAGGGCCCAGAAGCACAGGGATCAATCTTCTGCTCGCACATGGCACCCTGATACCCTAACAGAGAGAACGAGGAAAAGACTGAGATGTGCAGTGTTGCATAGAGAAAGCAGTTTTAGTCATCTGAATCGTGTAGCCTTCAACCGCAAAAATCACTGTGAGGGAACTATTGCTTAATGTAACGATAGCACTGCTACTAATAAAATAGTAATAGTAATATAACTCATTATCTAATAAAATTATTTAGGAGTATATATTTAGCAGAAAAATGTAAATATACAGCACAGTATTTCTGGGGGGAAAACAAAACAAAAATAAATAGAAAATAAATAAAATCAATAAATTAGAGATGCTTTTTATTATTTATATTTAATAGAAAGCAGAGAAAGCAATGGAAAGCAAACAAACAAACAAAAAACAACAACAACATAGGGCCATTGCAAATTGCAATTTTTAGCTAATCTGATTTTATATGGCTCTATGGTTGTGGATTGGATGTTGAGATGTAGGTGCAACACTCAAAGATGAACATGAGCTTGTAAGGTTGTGATTAAATCTATAAATAGTAAAGGATTTTAGTCACAATGCACAATTATTAGTTTTATGCACAAATGAGTAACAAAATAAACGAGAAACCTGTCTGAAGAGGCTTAGTAATGCTGGGCAACCCCTACAACCAGAGCAGCTTTAATGCACCTTGGCATTCTGTAAATCTCTGAAAACTCTGTCGGATGGATAGAGCACAACTCTATTCCCTTATTTGTCATTTCAATGTCATTTCAATGATGACGAGGTGTTTGACTGGTTTGCCAAAAAAAGTCTCAAATTCTGTATATACTGTAAGTGAGTGCAGGCACATGTACAGTGTATGTTTGTTGTTGTGCGTTTGTAGTCTCTTTTTAGTAACATGCACGCACCAGCAGATTACAAGCTTGGTGGCTATGATCCCCCCAATAAATGTCAATCACACACAGAGAAATAAAGCTCAGTGCGCTGATCCACCCACAGTTGCCCTTACGAAAGCACTTTCATGCATTATCTTAATGAAACTCTCGCAGCCTGACAGAGCCAACATGAATGTGCTTCCCTACCAGTATTAATAGAATAGTTCGCCCAAAATTGAAAATGCATTATTTATTTAATTTCATGCAAATCCATGTCGCTCCAAACCTGTTTGCTTTTATTTTATATATTTTTTGTTGAAGATAAATGGTGAAGCTAGGACATATCACAATGATCACGACTGTGAAGCCCCGGCAAAAAAGCACCTTGACAGTCGTCCACTTAAATTGTGTACTATTTCATTCTTCTAAAGTCAGACGTACATGCAAGCTCAAATCAATGTCAATTTGGGTATCAGTTTCATCCAAAAAACTTCATATAATGTGTCTCTTCACTCTCGGAAATAAAGGTACAAAAGCTGTCACTGGGGCAGTATCTTTTCAAAAGGTACATGTTTGTACCTAAAGGGTCGGTTTAGGTACTTTAGAGATACATATTATTACTTAAAGTGTACACATTTGAATTTAATATGTACAAATGTGCACATTTTAAAAAAGGCCCCAGTGACAGCTTTTGTACCTTTATTTCTGAGAGTATTGACCAAACCTCAGAGAACTCAACACACTGCAAACTTGAGAAAACACATGCAAACTGCAAATTCTCACAACACAACCAAACACAGAGAGGCGATGCAAACTGCACGGACCACCATGGAAATGTTTCAGGGGGACCTTAAAAAGTGATTAACCTATCTGGGACCTGATTATTTGTTCAGTGGCTTTTGGTCAGAGCAGAGATGTTGTCGCTGAACTAAAAGGTGAGTTTTTTTGTGTTTATTTTAACAACCTGATCATACAGACTTTTGGATATTAGACTAATGTGCCGAATTACACACTTAACTGTGAAACATTATTTTAATGCTTTGTTAGCTAGAATTCGTCCCTCTGAAACATTTCCATTGTGGTTCATGCTATTTGCAGCGCGTTTCTGTGTTTGCAGCATAATTCTGTATTGCAGTGTGTTTCTGTGTTTGTTTGCGTTGTGAGAATTTGCAGCACCTGTATTGTCAAACTGATGAAGATGTTTTCTTAATGTTTTGTCGTTTTTCTGTTTGCATGTGTTTTCTTAAGTTGCAGTGCTTTGAGCTCTGAACTCTCTCGGCCACCGTACGGAGATGTCAAAATAGCTATTTACTGCTTTGTAAATTTGCTGAAATATTTAAAACCGTACCCTGAGCTGTACCACTCTAATTAGAAATGTGCTATTAGTGACACTTTCCTTATTTTTTCAGTTCCTTGTGTTTCAGACTGTGGCTTACATTGCCCGGTCACACCGCAAGATTAATATTTCAGCCTACGAGTGCATTTCTGCCACCAAAGTTCAGGGGACTCCTATCAAATTTCCTTTCTAGTGCTTCTTCAGGAAGCAGAAGCGGTTGTGTCCCTGTTCTATCTGCTGACTGAGAGCGTGCCCTGGTTAGAGAAAGAGCCAGCGCTGAAGGTACGGTCCTCCTGAGACAGAGGGCGGCTCTGGGCTGTGTTTCACGATTAATTGGAAGAAAGGAAGAGAGTTTAAAATAAGCTACTCTCTGACACACTTAGAGAGAGCAAGAGGAAAAGGAACAGAAATAGACCTCGAATCAGGACGATTCGAGCTAAACGCACATATACACACCGAGACAAGCACACAACAGATCCGATCGTGTCAGACATGATTTCATGAGAGTTATTAATAAATACCTTCAGCACAATAGCAGTGAATTCCTTCTAGACTGCTGGAGCAAGTGGCTCCATTCCTGCAGGGTCCAGAAGCACAGTGATCCACCAATGATTGACATCGGTCTCCCTCAAAACCTAAAACACACACACACAGAGTGTATTATTATCTACATCTTCCATAACATATCTGAAATAAAAAACACACTATCATTTGAATGCGATTGACCGATAATCGGTTTTGGTGACCGATAATTACTTACTCATATATTAGTTTTGTAATAACAGATACCAATATTATAAATAAACATGTTTAACATGTCAATCACTGAAAAAAATGCTTTGTAAGACTAAATGACTTAAAGGCTTATTTCTGGGTACAAGTTACTTCTCATAAATAGTAACTGAGTTACATCATTATAAAACTAGATGGTAAAGTTTGGAGGCAAACTTTAAGTTGGCTTGAAAAAGCTAGAAAGTTTAAAGTAATTTATAGAAATCATGCTAGTAACATGAGTTTAAAAAGTTTGAAAAGTTTAAGTTTGAGTTAGAAAGTTAGAAATAGTAAGATTACTAAGTCAGATTATAGATCGACAGATGATTAGCGAGTTAGTAGTATATTGCTAGCATGTTTCTAGCATTATTAGCACGTTACTATCATGTTGCTAGCATGATCAGCATGTTACTAGCATATTGATAGCATTATTAGCAAGTAAATAGCATGTTTCTAACATGATTAGCAAGTTACTAGCATGTTATTAGCATGACTAGCAAGTAAATAGCATGTTTCTAGCGTTATTAGCATGTAACTAGCATGATTAATGACATGGACACTAAATAGAATAATAAAACACAGTAAATATTTCTACATTATTTATCTACTGACACTTAGCATCAGTCAGTGAAGAATTATAAAAT
Organism: Enteromius trimaculatus; assembly: GCA_032361065.1. Lineage (NCBI taxonomy): Eukaryota > Metazoa > Chordata > Actinopteri > Cypriniformes > Cyprinidae > Enteromius > Enteromius trimaculatus. The sequence continues at coordinate 2,182,507 of JAUMHP010000073.1, read as the reverse complement.
GATATTATGATCATTTAAAATTGATGGAAAACCTTAGAAATTAGAATAACCAAGTATTAATGCATATTTGCTTTAACTTTTTTGTTTTTTTTGTTGGAACTTTCCTTTGAGTTCTACTGTTTTTATGTTGAACTAAAAACCCTCACAAAAACCTTTTTGCATTTTTAACTTTTTCATTATGACATATGATGATTTCAGGTTTTCCTCTCCTTGCGGGAACATCTAGTCCTTGTAATGTTGATAAAACCTGACTCACACACAAACGGCAGCAGTAAACACAATCTGTTATTTTCCTGCAGATAAAAACAGCAAGGAAAAAACAGAAAGAAAAGAAAATCAAACAAAGCCTTTAGTTATAAACCAACAAGAATAAGTTGGCCAAAGCAGGCTAGCTGCTTTTTTTTTTTTTTACAACACCACTAATTAACATCATTTATGGCCTCCTGTGCTCTCCATAATCCTCTTATGAAAATGGACGGAGCGGTAAACAGTGCTTGTTTGTGTGCTTGCGTGACTTTCACTAGACATTAACAGATATGCCTCGCAATCAGCATGTCAATGATAGCATTTCTTAAAAAGGCACAGTTGTTTCTTCTGGACGGCTTTAAATAAAAGGCTCAAAATAATCTTCATTTACATGTTCAAAGGCACCAAATCCCCAACCTTCAATGTCTCTTGCTCAACCTTTATTTTGTTCTTCCTTTTTCATTTTCTTCCCCTGCCCTATCTTTCCATTTAAAGCATCATTAGAGCATTAAAGCTCTGCCCAAGGTTAACCTCCATTATTCACAAAACACAAGACAGCACACGCATATATACATAATTCCTGTTATGCAAATACTCAGAGCTACTTCGTGTTAATATGTTGTATGTATTTCAGTGAATAAAAGCACATTGTAGGTGGTTTTTAATGTCTGTAATATAAATATTTGATATTTATGTAGAAATAACTAGGGAAAGGGAATTTTACAGCGAAGCTAATAATAAATGCTATTCTATTATTCATCAAAAATGAGTAATTACATTTGTGCAAAGCTGACTGACTCCCTTTGTAATTTATTTATGATCATGTTCTCCATCTGAACACATTAAACTTACTCAATTTTCTTTGTCTGTTGTTAATTATGTTGCAGCTGCTACGCTGTTTTTATTGTTGTGATGTGAAGACGAAATTAAATAAAAACTGAAGTAAAACATTAAATAATAGATCGGTTCTGAATAGAAATAGAGAAGTAATTTTCAGCTATATTGGTTAGATAAAAATCTGCAAAAATGATCACTATTGTTTTTATAATTGATAAAAATGTTTAATAATAAATGAGCAGCCAATCAGCATATAAAGATGTTTTCTGAATAAGGATCATGTGTCACTGAAGCCTTGAGTTATGATGCTGAATGAATTTAATCACACAAATAAACTACATTTTACAACATATTCGAATAAAAAAACAATTATTCTAAACTGTAATAATATTTCACAATTGTATTGTTTTTATTGTGTGTTTGATTACAACAAATAAAGCCCTTGGTGAGCCCAAAATACATTTACTTTTTAATATTATAATTATCATTTAAAATGATTTAGCAACCACAGTGAACAACTAAAAAGAAGAATAAAAAAATCTTTAGGTAGTTTCAGGTAAAAAAATATACATTTAAAAAGGTTTATTTTTCCTATATAACTCACTGACGAATAGCACTATGCAAATGTGATATTTCGAAACACAAATAATGGAACTAAAATTAAAACCCTGTTAGTACTATCATAGTAATTCAGCCAGGGGATGCACATGTCCTGAAACTCACACACCTGGCTGGCAAGTACAGCTGTAGTTTTGCCCCTCGTCTCTCTGTCTGAGGTCGCTACAGGAGCCGTTGTTCTCACAGGGCTTCAGATGACAAGCGTCAAACTCCTCACAGAAGATCCCAGAATACCCATCATCACACTGGCAGTAAAATGTGTCCTGTGTTTCATATTTAAACACACATCATCAAATGATCACAGAGACAGCACACAAACGTAACCACAGTATTATTGGAAAGCAAAGCGTTGAAGAGAAAATATGAGAAGAAATAGCACTTACCACAGAGGACTGGGTGATGCATTTTCCTTTCCCAGAGCATTGTGGATCGCTGAATCCACTTCCGGGCTCCATACAGTTATTGGTTTTTACATTGAGATGCAACCTCAAAGTAACCTCCGGACCAGAGGGTGCTCCAACGTGCAGAACACCTACACAGAGAGATAAACATAATGTATTAGAGAGTAACTTAAACTTTAAGAAAGGGCAAGTTTATCCACTGGAGTGCTTGTCATTGTGTAAAAAGATACATAATTGTTATTTTTTGGTTTTAATAAATTAAGCAGTGTATCTATTTACCATAGGTAGAATTTTATCATTACACTTGTGAGGCCTAAATGATGCGTGTGTGCATGTTTATGTGGTTTATTATGAGGACACAAATTTGTACAACGACATGGGTATGACATAGTTATTACAATATGAAGGACATTTTTCAGTGTCCCTGTATTTCAAAGGCTTAAAAAACATACTAAGTGGTGTTGAAAATCTGAAAATGCCAGTAGTTTCCTGTAAGGAGCAGGTTTAGGTGTAGAAAATACCACACAGTCTGTACAGTATAAACACCATTACACCTATGGAGGCGCCCCATAAATCAGAAAAACACAAGACACATCTAGATTCACATTTATTATACAAAGCAAATCCATGTCATTAAATTTTAATAATATTGTGGTAAAAAAAATAAATGCAGCTATAAACCTACAAAACACAATTTCCTTTTAGGCTTAGGTCCTGGTATTTTATAACATCTGCTACGACAATAACAGCATCTTCTCTCTTCCTCTCAGACAAAAACAGACATGTGAACACACACACACACACACAGAGTAATGCCTCAAGGACAGACATTGTTTGGCTCACAGAACCAGACAGGGTCAAATAAAAGACACACAACACTCATCAATGCAATTCTGAATTGCAAACAAGTTGGAAACAGACATTATGCACAAGGATGTTTCAAAGGCAAAGTTCCAATCTGAAGCAAATCATTTTTCATAATTTGTTTGTGTAACAGACAGACAGAGAGACAGAGAGACAGACAAGGAAAGGGTCTGAATACTTAGGACCATGTGCCATTTCAAATGTTAACAATTCAGTTTTTTTTGTCAATATGGGTTGCTGTGTGTTCTTAAAATGAAACTTAATATACAGTATACACATGTTTGAAATCATACACTTACTGATGAAGTAGTTGTGTCCGAATGGCAGGGACTGGTCAGGGAGCACCAGGCCATCTGAACTCTGCTGAAACCACAGGATTGTGCCATCTGCAACAGAGCACTGCTCATAACCAGCCTCACCTACACGCCACAGCACAGCGGAGCCACTCACATTACCCACCAACCTACACAAACACAGAGAGATCTCATCACAATCAGTTACGTGTCAATATGTCATTGAACTAAAGACAGGAAAATTATGTAGCAAACTGTACAATGGTAACAATGTATATAATGTCAATACTTATTCTTCTATATTCTTATTATTCCATTGCACATTTTTTTTTTGCCATGATCTTGTATTGATAGGTCTGACTACTGCTTAAAGTCTCATCTCACATCACAAAGTTTCTTAGAGGGTTAAGGTCTGGACTCTGTTCTGTGCCAATCCATGTGTGAAAATGATGTCTCATGCTCCCTGAACCATTCTTTCACAATTTGAGCCAGATGAATCCTGGCATTGTCATCTTGGAATATGCCCACGCCATCAGGGAAGAAGAAATCCTCTGATGGAATAACCTGGTCATTCTGTGTATTCAGGTAGTCAGCTTCATCCTTTGGACACATAACATTGCTGAACCTAGACCGGACCAACTGCAGCAAGCCCACATATTTGCTTAGTTAAGGTCCAGGTGGTGACTTTTTTTGGGGATAGGCAGTGTATATTATATTATGTTTTAATATAGTAATATATTTTTAATATGTTTTATTAGTAATTGATTACATTATTTATTTATTATAATATAGAAATTAAATTAACATTTTCAAAAATGTACTATATTAAAGTTATATAAAGTTTTTTTTTTTTTATGCTATTCATTTAATCTAAAATCTTGATATAAGATTTTATATATAAAATATATAAAAAAGTTATATAGTCAAATTGTCACTTTACTCCAAAAGTGTGGCTGTGGTTTAAATGTAAAATTTATGTATATATTATGTTTTAATGTAGTAATGTTGGGTTAATAAGTGGTATTTTTACTACATTAAATATTTATTGCAATACATAAATAATATACAATGTATTCAATTAAAAAAATTACTATAATAAAGCATTGTAAAACAAATTTCTATGATATAAATTAATATTTATCTGTTTTGGACAAAAAATTATTTTATAATTTATTAATTTATTTACTTTTAATGATGTTTTCAAACTAATTTTGGGAGGAGCACGTGCAGGTAATCGTTAGCCCTCACATCATTAATCATCTAATCATCCTATCTCCCTATCAGATCACGCGTCATTTCTTATATATAGCTAAAGCCCTGTTTCTCAGTATCTTGATCTCAGTATCCCTCCTCCACCCCTACTCCTTCTTCTCTAAGCTCCTTCTCCGGGGGGAGCATACAGGGTTCGGACAGGGGCCGTCAGCATCTCTCCTCCCCAAGCTACTGTTATTAACCCTAGGGCTAGGCAGCCTGCCGAACCCCGAGTCTTCTCCACAGACAGCATGCCAAACTCACTTCACTAATTACCTTTATTACCAGCAAGTTCAAACTCATGAAGTAGTATAGGTCTTAGGGCCGTCGCGATAATATCGACATCGTGTTAACTTTATATATACCGGTTTTGGCGATAACCATGATATTTAAAATGAACAGGACTCTTATGATAACATGACATGTAAATTATCCAGCGCTAGTGCCTGGTTGATCTCCCAGGTGGCAGTATTATGCTTTAACGCTGACACCTGCTGTCAAAAAAGAAGAAGATGCAACACGCAGTGTCGGGCATTCAAGAATCATATCTACTGAGTGAGACCAAGTGTCAAAATGTGACGAGTTGGCGTGAGATTGTGTTGATTCTAACAAACCATAAATCAATGAAAAGCCTACTTATTATTTTTCAGAAATGCCGTCTATATGTCAACTTTTCAGATGAGGTCTGAATCTTAGTTTAAAAAAATGATGACGCTTAATATTGGTTTTGTGGTCTAGGGTCACATATGCTAAAGAAAGACAACTAAAAACACACAGAAAGCCCACATCTCTGTTTTTCTAAAATATCTTTCCAAGAAAAATAGGACATTGGCAAGTTCCTTACTTCACGGCTGTTTCCTCGGCGACCTCCATGGAAACGGTCATCATTCCAGCGGATTCACCTCCGGCGGTACTCACACACTCAGCTTCATCAGTAATCTACAACACACACCCACACAAAATAAGCTACTCACAGGAGCATTCCCGCCTTCCAGACCGGACCCGGCCATCATGACACATCACCTGCTCACCTGCTGATCCTCCCACAGTATCTCCACCGCTTTCTGACCCTGTCTGGGTCGCCACGGCTCCAGGGTGGGCGGGGCTTGAGTAGTGGTGGGGACTGTGGTTGGCTGGAACACTTGAGTGGTGGTAGAAGGTGTGGCTGGTGTGGCGGGCGTGGCATGCTCCGGGACGAGGCTCTCGGCGAGGTCCCAGGTGGACTCGGACAGGTCAAAGGTCAAAGTTGGCAGGTCACACCGAACCCCGCTGTAACCCTCACGGCACTCGCACGCAAATCCATTCCCCTCACCATCCTGGCTACAGTTGCCATGGAGACAGGGGCTGCTGGCGCATGGATCTGCAAAAAACTGCACCCGATAAAACAACACAAATGAGAGATGAAAACTGCATCATATTATCAAACATTTTAAATTGCACCAGTTGCGCAGAACAGCAGCGAACGATCCAGCTTTCATTTCAGGCAAACATCTATTGACTAACAATCACTTGGCCTGAAGAATGAAGAGCAATTAATATACTGAAATCACAGACAAGCAACGGTATAAAAATGAACAATAGCAATAGAGCCGTCCTGTTCTGCCTGCAGAAACACCTGCACCAAAATCTACTTTGCTAATACCTTTATCTTACAATCATGTAGTGATATTGATCCAATTACTCTAATTGTGCTCCATTTCCTTTGACAGGGACATGCCTTCTTCCCAAGAGATAAAGTAGGATGTATATGAGACACAAAATATGTAGCAACAAGTACATATCACTGCAGTTTCCAATAGAAATGAACACTAGAGGCAGTAAAACTCAGACACCTTTTACACATTTTCAAACAAAATGTATGGGATATTTGAAAACTGGTGCTTTTTAACATTAGCATCACACATATCCAGCTCCATATCTATGGCTTTTAACACAAAAACAGAAATATGTTCTTGTATCAGCGTAATAAAAACTGTTTTAGCGTCACTCAGTGGACATTATTTCTCTTTGAAACGGCTGCGAAACATGCAGTAGGGCACGTAAAAACAGTGATGCACAAAAAGTGCACACAGGTACATATTTTTATGAAACCAGGTTGCGCTGAATGGTTAATGTGAAATTCAATATTAAAATATTATTTACTTTATTGGCTTTCACAGAAGTTTGATGCTGTACCAGGTGTGCTAATAAGCAAGTTTACTGCATCAAAAAAGCTGGTTATGCGATGTAAAACGCGCACTATAGTAAAAGTGTTTTGAAATTATGAAACTGCACAAAAAAAGTCTTCATTAATCAATAATCTGCCTTCATTATTTGTGTGAAAAGAAATAAACATTTGTGTTCTTTTACTGCAACATGTAGTCATTTCAGAAATTGCAATAAAATGCATGCAGAGGGAGAGGCGTGTTTTCATACGAGCCTGGGTTGAAAATTCATCAACTGTAAACAATTATGGTGTAAATAAAGTGTAACTAAGCCCTTTTAGGCTGCAGTCTGCAGTTAGACTGTTATGTCCTTCTTCACATCTGTCCCCTTGAGCCCTGTTATTAAGCTAATCAACTTACTGGCAATCACAAAGGCACATCTGAAGTGCACTACAGTTCACCCACTGCACATGTTGAGGGCTGCATGTTAGAGGCTCTCCTTGATCTCACCAGCCACAATTATGTTTTCACATCAGAAATAAATAAATACGTGAAATACTCTGTTTTTTTTTCATCAAGAGCACCTGAGCTTTGATACCTGCAGCAGTCCATTCATTAATTAGTATAGTATAGTATTAAGTATAAACAGGTAAAGATACACATCAATCAGTTTGAAGCATTCAATTATAGTCAGTACCAGTAAAAAGACATTAATGGCACATTTGTGACTCTGGACCAGTTGCTGGGGTATATTTACAATAACCAAAAATACATTGTGTGGGTAAAAATAATTGATTTTCCTTAAGTGATCATGTAAAGATCTTGTTCCATAAGCATGGATCATACATTTCCATTGCTAAGAACTTAATTTGAACAACTTTTTTCCCACCTTTCCAGATATTCAAATGGTTGTATCTTGGCTTATTATGGCTCTGTTCTGATAAATCGTATTAATTCAGCTTTCAGATGATGCATAAATCCTAATTTTGAAAAACTGACACTTTTCACTGGTTATGACTTATGGTCACATTTGTGTTCATAACAAACATAAAAATGATGGGCTGGTTTTATCCCATGAATCAAGATTCAGTGAGTTGTTTTTTTCCTGCTGCTCTAATTCTGTGCTTCTCAATGGGCGGGTTGTGACCAAAAATTGGGTCACAGTTCTGTTCTTATAACTAACCTAAATACGCATAATTCTCTACTAACCATATAATCATGCATTGTTAGGATAGGATTTTTCTTGTTAATATTGATTTATCTTTTGAGAATAAATAACTGTCTATTTGATTTTTCAGAAAAGTTTTCAGTTGACCACTTTCTTCCATAGTATGGGGAAAGTCAATGGCTACCATCAGCTGTTTAGTTACCAAATATCTTCTTTTGTGTTTAACAGAAGACAGAAACTCATACAGCTTTAGAATAAAATATGCAATTGATGACACAATGTTTTGGTTGAACTAACTCTTTAAGAGATGTTTTATGTATATTAAAGCTAACTATTCGGATATACATTGTTATCCAAAGTATCATTTGGGTCCTAAAGAACACGTTTACAGGAAAATTAAAAAAGACCAGGAGGCCTATAAGGAGAAAAAAGGTAGGGCGGCTGAAAAGGGAGCAGAAACGGTGTGGGGAGAAGAAAAGGTCATGGGTGAGGAAAAGACCTTCAAAGTGTGAAACAATGGACGAAGCGTTTACAGTATCAATCTCTCCCAATTCCCAACTCAAGATATCTCACCAGACATGCTCTCACTAACATTAACACATCCCTGACCTTTGGCTTCTTCAATCTGACATTAACAGAGAGCCTCCTCTAATGTGAAGAGCTGTGGACTGGTTTCATCCCAAGACCTTCATCACCAGAGCTGGTGATTATTCTACAGAATGTTTCATTTTCTTTTACTGCGACTGAAGAAAAAAACCTTTAAAAACCCGAAAAGGTTAGCTACCCGTCATCCTGCAGCAGAGATCTCCACTTATTCTCTTTCCCTATTTTTAAAGGTCATACTGCTACTAAATCATGCTGAAATGTCTCCTCGGACGTGAATAAAAACTCATGGTCAAAACTTGAAAAGGGTGTGTATATATATATGTGTGTATATTTATTTAATAGTCAAAATTATATATTTTTCTTTGATGCCTTTATATAGGATATAAAGTAAAGATCATGTTCCATGAAGATATATTGTAAATTTGCCATCACAAATATATATAAAACTTCTGATATTAATATGCATTGCTAAGAACTTCATTTGGACAATTTTAAAGACGATTTTCTCAGTTATTTTGATTTTTTTTGCACTCTCAGCTTCCAGATTTTCAAATAGTTGTCTCTCAAATATTGTCCTATCCCTGAACCATATATCGATGGAAAGCTTATTTATTGTGCTAATTTGTGGTCCTCGGTCACATTTTATGTGTAATCATTTATTTATCTTAAATCAAATGTTAAATAATTTTAGAGGTTTTTCAATTCCTTTTTTCAGTTCAATTTGTTTTTCATGAAAAATACTCAAAATGCACAAATATTGTGCACATTACTATGATATAAACCAAAACTGCACAAAAATGTAGATATATCGATTTTTATGCTTTTATCTTTTCAGTTATTTTAAAATAATTACAAATTGCATATTAGGTAAAAAAATTACTTTTTCAGAAATGTTATTTGCCATTCATTTTATATTTAATTATTATTATTATTATTTTTAGGATTTTATTTCTCATTCTAGGATGAAAATGGTGTGAAACCAATTTATTGCTTGCGTGTAGCAATACGTTTTCAAAGCAGTGTAATCACTAAATATCTTTAAAATCAGGTCCCTGATCTGGTATCCAGCTGTGCGACACATAGGTGGTGGTTGCAACATTTTGCCCATGTGACACTTTTGTTGTTGTTTATGTAGGTAATTATGTATTTGTGCCATTTTTTGTTGACCTGGAAAGCATAGCACTTTCTCAAAGGCATAATCAAAAATCCACTCAAAAAGAAAACAATGCATCTGTGCGCACATGTTTGTGTATTCAGGAAAGAGCACAGAAAGAACAAAATGTTTCTAACACACACACACACAGTCAGCTTGAAAACCCACTGCCATCTGACTATTAATAGAGAAAGTGTGAGAGAGAGTTTGACAGCTCATCCCTCACCATTCAACTGTATAATGATTATGAATTAATGAATTCTCCAGTTTTCTTTGAGAAAAGGAACGGTTTTCATTAATGAAAGTGTCTTTCAAGCAACGTTTGCACTCATACTTTATGAATATCATCAAAGGCTAGGTATGAAATGGAAATGAAAGTGTGATTGGCTCTAAACATCAGAGGATGGCCTGAATGAATACTAACCAGCCTGCAGATGGAGGACACGGTTAACAGAGAAATACAAATACTAGGAGTTGCATGAGAAAAAAAAAATTGTTTACAGCAGCACGGGCCACAAAGGATTCATGTTTACTTACATTAAAGGTCGAATGAAATGAGATTCAACTCATTAGCGCTATCTGATGCAGAAGTGGAAAATCTTTCTCTGGGGTTTTAATACAGAACGCAATTTTATTCAATGTCATGGCTACATAATAACACACGTAGATGCACTCAAAGCCAAACATCAGTGACTATGACTTTTAATAATGCCGCACGTTCTGAAACGCAGGTAGAAAGAGCAGATGTGCCACCAATTAACCAGCCAGATGAGGCCATATCAGTGCAGAAGAGCAGCTGAATTAGATTCTAGTGGAAAATGGACTTATTTGTGTTTCTAAACGAGGCAAGACTAAATAGGCGAGATCAATGTTCCCCATTCAACATCATTATAACAAATAGCTACTTTCCCAGAAGCTCTTAGAATATCTTATTGTACTGATGATGCATGTTTGTTGCTTACATCTAAATTCTGTTGAATTAGACATGCAATCTGTTTAATAGGATGTGCAAAATACTACTCATGTTTTACATTAGAAGGTAAGAAGCACGAGAAGGAAGTTAAAGGGTTAGTTTACCTACAGTGAAAAACCTGACTTTATTCATCCTGATGTATGGAAGCCCATTTCCACAACGGAATAAAAACTATAAGAAAGTAATTACAACTTTTTGTATTACAATGGTTTGTATCATAATTGAGTTTACATCTCACACGCTTGACTTTATATAAAAGTGATATACGTGATATTACAATTGCAAGTTACAAAGTCAGATTTGTGGGATGTAAGCACAACTGTGAAAAAAAGAGTCAGAAGTGCAAGCTATAAACACGCAGCCATGACTTTTTTCCTTGCAATCCTAACTTCTTTAGCTATTCTGATTTATTTTCTCATAATTGTGAGATATAAACTCTGCCAAAAGCCAAAAGTCTGGCACATGACAAGCAGGAAATTTTTTTAAAGGGGTCATATGATGCAATTTTAAGTTTTCCTTTCTCTTTGGAGTGTTACAATCTGTTAGTGCATAGATATGATCCCTAAAGTTGCAAAGACTAAAGTCTCAAAACCAAAGAGATATTCTTTATAAAAGTTATGACTTGTCCACGGCCCCCTAAAATGACAATTTTAAACACGCCCCCACATCTCTACATCACAGAGTGGGTTTGCCCAAATGTTTATGCAAAGAAAGAAGGTGGAGCTACAGTATTATTCTGGCTGCGGTGTTGCTGCGGGCGCCATGTTCTGGAGACGCTGTGTCGTTGTGAAAGTCAAACTACGTTGTTGGTGCTTCCAAAAGAGGACACAACTAGAAATCAGTGTTAAGTTGTATTCACAACACTGTTCCAGATAAACACAAAGTTATTTCCTGAATGTGGGAGGAGAGTAGCCTGCTGTGCACATGCCGTTTCCATAAAGTGACTTTGCAAGGAGAGTCTGGCGCTTCTGACCCAGACCCTGTAAGTATTTATAGGATTTGCAGCTGACTATTCAAGTTTTGAGCAGTGTAGAGTATGCTTGTTGTTTGTTGTTTCTCCGTAAAAAAACAGTATAAGTCATTATAACTATACTAATTATGTCCCCACTGAACATGAACATGAAGAAGAGCCATTTTTAACAACAATATTTGAATGTCCTCCATTTTTAGTGCTCTGTTCTCCTGAATGTCTCTCTGTATATGTACATCTGAGCTTTGATATCCTCCTATCTATCTACTGTATCTATCCTTTCACCTCTTTCAATTCTCATTTTATTCATTTATTCTACCCTACTTTAACGAGACTCACACTCCTACAGGCTTACAAGTTTACATACAGCTAGTGTGAGTCTTCAGTTTTTCAAAGATAAAAGCTTTGTAGAAACAATGGTCAGTCCAGCTCTCTATTTAATATTAATGAATTCCCAGTTGCTGCTTAACAAGCTGGAATCAAAGCCAAAAGACCAAAGAGAAGAGAAAGAGAGAAAAAAACAAAAAACAGGACGACCTTTAAAATAAGCATCCCTGGTGATATGACCAGCAAACAGATCTACGGTTTCTAAGTATACATCCACCTACTGTAAAAAAGTGACAGTGCACATCCAAAAACACATACATCCTTCGTCTTCTCCTTCTGAACACGAGTTCTCAGAAAGGACAGGTGACTCATGCACAATCACTCTGCGTCAGATGCTGGTTAACAGGTTAAGTGAGCTCCTCAAGGGCAAAAAGGCTACTAACTTATATCAAATCATTCTGGTTCGTCCCTCAGTGTTTACAAAAAGTCATCTCATACAAACATGTGATTGTGCTGCATCACATACATCCAGTCACGTCAGCAGCAGTTAATGAAGTTCGGAAAAATGGCTGTCTCATTACAGGGTGACTGAAGAACACCAGCCTGGCCTGGGGAAATGGAACACTCAGTGACATCGCAATGACTTCAAGCCTCTTCGACCAATCGCGCAGCAGCATCCTTTCTGGCTGCATTGGGGGAGATGTAAATGAGCAGCACGACGTCACAGGACACAGCTTTAGACGCAAGCTTTAACTAAGGTTGAGGAAAGGACAGGATGCCGCGATGCCATGCAGAAAGACGCGTCTTCTTCACACTTGAGAGTAAGCAATGAAATGCACACGATGTCTTAACTTCATGAGTACCATCTGTTGTCCAGTGAATACACAGTACATGCACACACAGCGAGGCAGCTCTTATGTGGATCTCTGTTCTGGATCCAGCAAAGCTTTGGTGTTATATAGGTCAGAAGCCCTAATTGTGTCTAGCTGTGCTGCTCACATTCAGGCTTTGTTCCCATTAGTGTATTAACTCTGATGTGTGTCTACAGCCAATAAACAACAGATCTATGGCTAATACCCTCACCCTTTTCCCTAAGGGAGACCTATGTCCATGAGACGCAAAATAAAATACATTTGTTTGTTTTAGCTATTATCTTTTAGTTTATGCAGTTTTGGTATTTTTAATATTTAAGCTGAACTAAACAGAAATTACATATGTTGCTATCTAAAATAAAATAAGGTTACAGTTAAAAAACAAACAAACAAAACACACACACTCACACACACACACACATATATATATATATTAAACTAAATAAAATGTTATTATTATTATTATTAAATTTAAAGTAACTATTATAAAGGCATGAGCAAAATGTATTTCCATTCTTAGAGTTACAAATACCATAAGAGAGGATTATATATATATATATGGATAGATCTCGCTGTAAAAGTTATGCAGAAATAACAATATAAGATATTTTCTGTGTTTATTGTTTAAGTACAGAAATATATTGATTTAGTTTGGTTTTATTTTCCAGACTGGACATCATCACACCACAGTGCACCTGACTTGAGGTTGAAATAAGCTTGCATCACCCATCACAGGAAGCCTTGGTGTCCCATAGTGGTTTGTTATAAAACAAAATGCATGCAAAGAGGTCAACGCTGCATACTTGCAATATGAATCAAAAAGATGACAGACTGAGAATGATTTCTGCTGTGTTTGTGTAGCAATACACCGCAGATACACGTATCTAACTGCAAGACAAGCATTAATGCTGTGATCTTTACCTCTAACACGCACGCACGCACGCACACACACTCACAGCCGCCTCTCCTCTTCTCCTATCTGTTGCCACAGCAACGCAGCACTCTCCTTCACATCTCACCGACAGCACATGAGCTCCTACAGACCTTTGACGGACGCACGATTCTGATCGTTTATTCACTCCGCCGCGACTCTGATCTCACCTCACAGTTCTGTCCAGTGAAGCCCTGCCCGCAGATGCAGGTATAAGCCCAGAAGTCAGTCTGCATCTGTGTGCTCGGACTCTCCTCCATCTCTCCCACCCGACTACATACGCCTCCATTTAGACAGGGTCTGCCCTCGCAGGGGTCCGGCAGCGCGCTGGGGGTCTCGCTAGGGCTGGATGTCAGCGGGGTCCCGAGTCCGTCCCTCACCCCGAGGACGAGGAGGAGAGGAAGTATGTAGCCCTGCATGAGAGCGGTCCGGATTCGGTTCTCTTTGCTCTGGCTCTGCATACTCTGCTGTGGAGGGCAGATCAATGGATTACAGTCGTGCGCTTGCGGCTGTGTGTGTGTGATAGAGAGACAGAGAGAGGCGGTTTGCTGGACTGGAAGGTCTGAGCGTGTTTGAGGAGGAGAGAGAGCGGAGCGGAGGGGAGTGACGACAGGTGACGACACAGATGCTCCTCCTCTCGGTGTATTTCAGCTGTGTCAGTGGAGCTGAAGCTCTGCAACTACACATTACACAACGTGATTATGGTATATCCATCTCATGGCTGATAAACGGCGCATGTTAAAATTCGACATTATTTAGTTGGTATCACATATTCACTATTAAAGAAATAACAGTGACCCAAAACAGCCTGGTTACTAACTTTTTTCAAAATATCCTCCTTTGTGTTCGGCAGAACAAAGAAATTCATACAGGGCTGTAACTACTTGAGGGTGAGTAAATGATGACAGAATTTAGATTTTTGGGTGAACTGTTCCTTTAAGGTGACATTAACTACTACATACTTAAATCAAAAAGATAAGTACAATGCACTGATTGTGTTTATATTGAATTGAGAAACACATTTGCTGAGGTGGGAGACGAGTGAAACATGCACTTACACAATAAAGTCAGGGTGCCTATATGAAGTGGAACCGGTTATGTTTAGGTATGGGGATCCAGAATATGCTCTTGTAGAGTAAGGCGTTAATATGTGCTTTATGTGTTCTAATAAACAGTTCCTGTGTAAAACAGTTAATTGTTAACATTATCTCAAATTGTACCCACTTCACAATAAGGTTCCTTTACTTTGCTATCGTCAACTAAAAATTAAAAATAATCATTTAGCAATCTCAGTTAATGTTAATATATGTTAATATTATTTAATGGACATAAGCTAACATGAACTTAATGTTAAGTGCATTAATGTTAGCTACTAATGAGACCTTATTTGTTAAAATTTTGACTAAATTAAAATTCAGTTTAAAGTTCTACAAGTATTACAACATTTTAATACAGTAATGGATATTCAATTTGAGATAAGTTAAAAATGACATTAATCAATGTCAATAGTCTACATAATTAGTGTTTTTTCAAATGAACTTAAGGTGAACGTTACATAATTGCAAAGATAAAAAAAATACAAATAAAAAGCAGTCAAAATGAGTAATTACTAGTGTTACTTTAGTATTATTATATTATTCATCAACATTCAATTTGATGTTATTAAGGTTTCGTTTTAAATTGAGTAATTTTGTCATTATTATTATTTAATATTGCTATTTTATTTAAATTTGAATAATTGCAGCACTTGAAATTAGTTCCGTTGCAATGACAACAAAACGTCACATTTTCATTTAAAAATAAGCTTTTCCATTTAATATTATTTTTTTATTTAATTTCCATATTAACAAAAACATAGCTGCAGTTAACCATAACAACACTGATATTAACTGATGAAAAACCGCTATTACTTCTCTAAGTGATCAGACTCGGTTTTCCTGCAGATGATATAATTAGTTAAAACCATAGAGCAATCAGAGTCATATTTTGAGGTCAGGCTTATCTAACCTCCCAGAACACCATATATGTGTATAGCAGCGCACTAGAAATAACCATCACAACGACTGCATGGCAACGTCTTGGCAAGAATCTCGTTCTCATTTTTATCAGTAAGCAGCTTATTATTTACCTCCGCAGTCTCCTGCAGAAATGCACAGAACATCCTGTACATTCTCCAAGCAACTAATCATCCAGCATCTACCTCTCCTATTGATGTGCTACCCGAGGATATTTCTAAACCTCCGTCTCACCAAACAACATCTTCTGCATCCATAAAAAGGATGAACTGCGAGCCTATTGTGAAGTGGAGTTGTGTTTTATGATGGCCTCGCTGCGCTTCCATCAGAGTCTCTTCTTCAAGGGCTCCTCCTGCTGGTTACCATGACAACCTCACAGGCGGTCACAATGCTGGAGCTGCTGCTGTGCAGCACGTCTATCATCACAACTCACAGACGGCTTTCAGAGAGATTTTGAGGAATATTGTTGTTTTTGTCCAAATCTGTTTGGTCGTGCTTTCATTCGAGGGTGGGAAGAACCTTGTGGGTGCACTATCCTTTTAAGTAACATTCAATTTTGAACTCAATATCACAGTTAATCAAGATAATGCCAAAACTCCAAAAACTGTAAGAGTTCGTTAAAAATTCATTTTTAAGGGCAAATCAGCAGGCATAGCATATTGGCAATTGCAATCAATATTTATTTGCATTTTGCATCGATGTTATACCATATTTATTTTGCATTGATTTGCATGATATAAAATGTATTTATGCACGTATATAAATCGATATTTTATATATACCTATGTGCAGGAGCAATCTATAGACAATGGCGCCTCCTCCTGGCCACAGACGGCAGGACACCATGATTTGTTTCAATCTAGAGAACATCATAAAAAAAGCGTATAGTCCAAAAGCTTTATTTCACAACTTTTTCCAAATAAAAAGAATAGTGGCAAACACGAGCCAAGTGTGTGCTAGAAGCTGCTTCAGAGAGGAAGTGATTTATGTGCTTCTGCAGCAGGTTGAAGGCTATTTTGGGAGCGATTGTGACAGATGGAGAAATGGCAGGCCTTCGCACGCAGAAATCAGCGGTTTGATGTGCAGGATATTTTCTTAAGATCAGAAGGATGGAGTCATTTGGCAACTTCTGATGGACTTCAGTTTCTCCATCAGCTCAAACATTTTCCAAATAACGGGCTGAAATAACCAATTATAAATGGCAGAATATGGCAGGAACCCTGCAGCCAAACACACACAAGAACAAAACTGCTTTCAGCTGTGTGAAAATATCTCAGATGTTTTCCACATCTGTGTGTCACTATGATTGTTAATGTGTTCCTGTAATTTCATCGCATGTGTTCCCAAATTCTTAAATTATTAAACCCTTATACAAATGATTTAGTCAATCAAGGATTTAGGCTAGTTTGTTAAATCTGAAAGAAATTCATGTTTATTCAAGGAGCTATAGAATTAAGGTTTAAAATAGGTTTAAAAGAAGTCAGGTTTATTTTTATTTTAAATAAATGCTGTTCTTTGAAACGTTTTATTACTCCGAGATTCCTGATATACACAGTATAGCAGCACACGGTATATTAGAATGAATACTGAAATAAACCATGCTGAAACTTAAGCAACTTCATCATAAAACCGCCACAAAGTTGCACGGCTATATTTATAGCAATAGCCAACAATACATTGCAGGTCAGAATTATCTCTTTTTCTTTTCATGCAGAAATCATTAGGATAATAAGATCATGGGCGTAATACGCACCCTCAGATTCCAGGTTTCCAAATAACTGAATCTCAGACAAATATTGCTCCATCCTATTACACCTATTTTTGCAGCTTTCAGATTACAAATCTTTCTACACTAACTGTTTTATGCTGTCCAGGGTCACATATTACAATATAGAAAATAATAATTATAAACGGCAATTATATTACAGAATGTTTGAGCAAATAAAGGCAGCCATGGTGCAGCAGTAAACTATCTTCACCCTAACCTTTTGAATGGTAGTCTACACCAGAATGAATTCTATTTCATCCGAAGGGAAAAGCTACAAACAAGCTATTATAGTTTACAGTGACTGCACTACAAACCTCTGCACCTGCAGAACCACGTCTAAAATCAGATCTGCTCATCACAGTGTTGAAACTGAACTCTGGTCAAATCTCCACCAGCTGTTATTTTTGTTTCATGCAAAAACATTTTGTAACGGAAGTGGCCTAGCGTTTCTCATTAAAACCAGTCACAAGGTGCACTGCTAATAACTTCTTCACTCTAAACATAGAAATGAAATCAGATAGACTGACAGACAATAGATAGATAGAGGTTAAGGTGTGCTATGGTCAGTTAAGAAGTGTTTGTTTTGGACTAGTGCACGTCGTTCATCTCATCAGTGTAAGTGTAGGAACAAACACTTGATCTAAGGCTATATATATCCAGCCCCTCCCTATACCTAAATGAAACTTAATTCCCAGATTTGGTGAGATGGACATTTTGATTTAATAAGAATGAGTGCAATGCATGTTTAAGAAAGCCAGTTCGGAAGATAAAGGCAGCATATCAGCCCCGTGCACACTAGTAAGTGCACACCTGGTGTGTGTGCCAGACCGGTTGAGTCCACTCACTGCTCTGACGTCACCGGCCCTGCCATACTAATCGACACAGACACTAATCCAGCTCTTCTATAAAGCCTTTCTCCTCTGCTAGGGGGAGAGAGAGAGAGAGAGAACACAGTAAAGCAAGTAAACAAAGTCATTGAGGGAAATGACCGCTTGACGTATTTCTTCTATTGCTTCCACACCCTGACCCAGAGCTACAGGCCTTCACTGGCCACTTTACTTTCAGGCATCGCACTGGACGGACAGTGTTCCCCGATGGGGCCGGAGGAGGGGCAGTGCTGTGGGAGCTGCCCCTCTCTGCCTCCTATCATCATACCCGGCATGGGCAGCGTGGAGCTCTGCACCACCCAAGAGGATGGATGCCTTGCCACAGATGGGTAGGACCCCATTTAAATTCTGTGTGCCTGTTTTTGTGCAAGACTGAACAGATGGCTTGTGTTTAATATATGTAACAGGGGACTAACACTTACGTATAACACTAATGCCTTTTTGGCCTAAGATGTGACAGGTATGCTGGATTTACAGCTCAGCTGCATGCATGCAAACAGATGTCAAACTGTATAATGTTAGCAATTTTAAAGTAAAAAGAATTTAAAATGCTACATTGTGATAAATTAATATACATCAACATATATAGGTAAAAAAAAAAAAAAAAAGGGAACAATATGAAAAATAAGCAACAAAATTCCGTCTCATCATCAGTTTTTCTAATACATTTCTGGCAGTTGCACCAATGATACTGGGGCGCATGATTGTTTATAATGTTGCTGGATGCAAAGTGCTATTGCGTACTTCTATGTATAAAGCTGGATACAGTACACTCTGGTAAAGCGCTGTATACCATATAACAAATCTGCATGGATTTTATTTAGTTGGAATTATGTTATCAAACAGCTATTAAGTTCTGATATTTAATATCATGCTTAACAGCTATATATTAATATTTTTATATTATTTTTTTAAAGCTGTATTTAAACCACATGTATAGTGAAACACTATATATA